>JANBXA010000253.1:2907500-3362500 GCA_030556225.1 Cricetiscus sungorus | reverse complement strand
TAATTTTTATTTTGTTATTCTTTTGAGATAGGGCTCTCATACTTTCACCATTACTGGTCTGAATGTTCTCAGAATGACCTCGAACTCGTGGCACTCTTCTTGCCTCTCACTCCCAAGTGCTGTGACTATAGCCATGCACCACCAACCAGACTGCCTATCCCATTAGCTACTACACTTTATGTGTAAACCATAAATCCATTATTCATGAGCATTGTACACTTGTAGGAGGCAATCTCAGTATGACTGCAAAACTACTGGAGAGAAGTATGAGAAGCTCTCAGTTCTTTAGGCACATTCTACTTTCATAGGATTTAGTTTGCACTGTTGATCTCATTTTGTGTATTATTGTGGGAGAAACAGTAAAGTATACGAAGTCTAGTTTGTAGGTAAGAGAACAACTATTGAGAAAACTTAGAGAGATTTGTTATAGTTCATCACTATAGATCTGAGAAAGTAAATCATCTGATTTTGAACCATACAGAAAGTAAGTAATTTTGTATGTGCTTATGGGATGATGTTTTATATCTTTGGAAATCTCTCAGTCCCCCAGTTGCATTTTGAGGAAAACAGTTATCAAACAACTGAACTCTCCTAAAATAGAAAATAATATTTTATATACAATTTAAAAATGTACAGTTATTTAAATTTGAAATAAATGCAGTAAATTTTGAAAAAAAGCACTAAAATTTTAAATAAAAATATTACTTAAATGAGAATAAAGAAATGTAAGAGGGGCAATGAATCATGCTATAAAAACATCAAATAAGGCATGCCAGCAGGCCCCATACTGGGGTGCAAAGCAGAGACTTGCACATTCAACAATAATCTGGATGACCTAGTGATCATCAGAGGGGACAGAGCTACAACACAGGATCTGTCTAAGGAGAACACACAGACTAAAACCTTAAATATCTGTAATAATACAAAATGAATATGAGCTGATAAGTGTGATGCATACTCCTAATCCCATTACTTGGGAGGCAGAAGCAGGTGGGTTGTTGTTAGATTCAGGGTAGTCTGTTCTACGTGTCAAATTTCAGGATAACCAGAGCTAAAAAAGTGAAACCCTAAATGAATCAATTAAATAAATCTATTTACACTTTCTAGTTTATAGAGTAAGGCATATTAGGAAACTCTTTACTACATTGAATAATATAGAGGAAATGAGTTTAGTGTCCATTTTATGGTTTTATTTTTAAAGTATGAATCTAATAATAGTGAAAAGTATCAAAATTGAATATTATGCAGAAAGTTATGTGAGGAATATTAAATTGTAGCCTATGTTTTCATTAATAATATGTTTTTACATATTATGTAGAATTGTTATAAGATATGAACCCATTTTATTTTGATCAGTTGTTAAGGTGTTCATAAATTATTACCAGTCTTTGTATTAATGCATCACAAATTAAGGTGGGATACTTCTGACAGATATAATTAGAAGAACAAATATACAAACTTATGTCAAAACAAAGGAAGTTTAAGAGTTTCTCTCCTAATAAAAAGACAAAAAGTTCCAAACCATAAAAACAGGATGAAACTTTTAATGTCCTTAGAGGGGACAGATTCATATCTTTGGAAGTAGGAGTCAAAGATAACCCTGTGATGTTGTAATAAATTCTTATGCGATTTCCATGCTTATTTCTCTTGTACTTGACATCCTATTTCTATAATTATAGTACTTGCCATAATCTTCAACTATTATTATGTCAACAGTTAATCTTTGTCATAATCAATTATTACTATTTTCACTAAAAGTGTTTTTTGTCAGTTTTATCAGTATCAATAGCTTTTTCACTACAATCTATAACTAAGGGCTCTAAAGTAATTTTATCATTCTTTGGTCTTGAGCCATGAGTTTTCTTTTTATCCCCTTGCATATAAGATCCCAAATGATCTCACCCAGTTGTGACTGCTTGGACATCCTTGGGACCACTTCCAATCTGATTGATGTAATTCTACTATTTAGCATTTGATGAACCTATGCAGTTAAGTATATCTAAAGTCACATGAAATTAAATAAAATTAAGTAAAATATAGACAGATTGAAAAGTATGAGTAGCAATGCAAAATTAAATGACAAATGTACTTAAGGGATAAAATACATTAAGGACTCCAGAACCAACTTGGATAATTCATCCATCAAAGAGTGGGGCACGTTCTGTTTTTATACTCCCATATCCAGGTCACCTGCACCCATACCATCAGGGCCAGCTCTACTGTTTGCCCAAACAAGCTGCAGGGAAACTCTACTGAAGCTGCAGTTTGTGAAGTGCAGGGCAAACTCTCCCATTCTTGTGCCCCAGAGCCTGCTACAGGTGGCAAAGAAAAGGAGGCGGGGGGCCTCTTTCTATCAAAAATGCCACCACGTGGTAAATGAGGGGGAGCAGCGTCAGCTTTCCTGCTCTCATGCCCTCAGCCAGCTGGGAGCAGCATCAGCTTTCCTGCTCTCATGCCCTCAGCCAGCTCAGCTATGATCCAGCCAACAGGATTAGCTCTACTGTGTTACTGGTAATGCTAAAAAAGGGATAACAGGCAGGCTGACCATCCCAGCTATCACCTAGGTCCAGAATCAAGGCAGACATCCCCCAACTTGTGTACTGCTGGAAAAAGTGAAGGAGACAAACTTGCAGATCAAAAGCTGCAGGATCTCTATGAAACACAGCAACAACAAGATATCCAAGAGGAGTTCCAGTGAGGGCCCAGTACCTATGGTAGAGTAGAAGCCAGAGGCATTGTACACTTAAAATTACAGATGTATGGACTAAAGAGTACATTGTGTGACTTGCTATGTCATACTGCAGCTTCCATATGAAGACTTGTTTTATTGATGTTGTTTTTGTAGGGGGGTGGTTTTTGTTTGTCTGTAAAAGTTTATTTTATTTTCAGGGGAGGTTTCCAGGGCAGAACTCGATAGTAAAGAATGGGGAAATGGATATTATCAGGATGCATGTATTAAAATCCACAAAGAATCAATAAAAAGGCTTTTTCATAATTAACGATAAAGAAAATTGAAATATATTTATGAAAATTTAAAATTTAGTAGAAAAGTAGAATTGATTAGACAGGCTGAAAACAGATTTAAAGACGACATAAATCAGAACAATATGTCTGAAAATTATTATAGATATATACAGAGAAGAAAATATAAGAAATAAATTAATGCACATAGAAGATTTAATAAAGTCGCCTCTATCAGACTTATTAATCTTAAATAAAGGCATGAAATGGATACATATTTAAAGGCAGTATCATGATTGAGTTAATATAAAAAGAAAGAAAATATGTAGGAAAGTATCTGACTTAAATAAATATAACTAAACACACATTAAGAGTACTACATAATATAGGAATCAGTGAATTATAGTTTAATATTTTTAATTTACCTAAAGTATCTCCCTTAAATATTGATGAAATTGACAAATTTATATAAAATACACAAGAAAGTCTATAGCTAGTATACAGTATCAATATTATAGTCAAAAAGTTGCTTTTGGAATGTGGACCTGGCAGCATAAAGAATGAGTTAATAGAAGGACAATTAAAAGTGTGATGATTTTTATGTAACTTTCATTGTACATTGATCATATACAACAATAATAATTGCAATATTACCTAAAAAGGTTTTTAGGAAAACAACTAGGAAGAAAATGCAGAACACAGAATATAAATAATTTGGAATTGTTTAAATTATTTTAAAGTCATTCAAAGATCTTGGTTTAAAAAGATTGATTTTTGATTCATATTCATATGTTGGGCACTTTATTGTATGCTCAAGCCATACAATCATGAAAGCAAAGAAATCTTATCTGTAACCAAACCTGAGCACGAACCAGTCTGGCATGTACTTGAATAGAAACTTTAAAACAATGGGTTAAAAACTAGAATGAAAAGGTCAGCATAACAAGAAATAACAATGAATACTAGAACAAACAATGAAAACAATGTGCACAAAATAAGATGGAAGATAGAATAAAAAATGCATAAATTGATAAAATGCATGATTAAAGTGTGGACTTAAGTTTCTGTCCTGCCAGGTCCCATGGTCTCATAGTCCAACTATTGGGCCGATGACTCAGGCATCTTATTGGCTAGCTCTCGCTTAATTTATTAATACATTTCTATTAATCTATGTATCTCCACATGGTGTTGGCTTATTGGAGAATGTCTAGGCATCCTAATTTTTCAGTGGTAACATGGTGTCTCCCTCATAATGCATCCTTTGTGTCCTCCCAGGTTTATCCTAGTCTGATAGTGCCACCTATACTTCCTGACTGGCTACATCCTGCCTTTCCATTGGACAAAACATCTTTACTCATCAGCCAATATGAGAAGCATATATTCAAAGCATACAGAAGGACAGTCCCCATCACAGAAGGTGAAATGCTTCAGTTAAGAGGACAACAAATTACATTAAAAGTTCCAACCATGAAACGACACAAATGACACATTAAACATTAAGAAAGTCAATGGTAATATTTGGAATGTGTGATAGAATTTAACTACACAGAAGAACAGAATTTCTACCCAGCAGAACAACGATGTAGTTCATTCATTTAGTATACACTTTAAGGTAAAACTCTTTCTTATGTGAAAAAGCACCACACATAAAATATTAAATAATTACACACCAACAGTGTGCAGGCATAATGATTCCTCAAGGATTAATGCATAACAAGTTATTTTAAAATGCTATAATTAATCTATGAAATGCTGAAAGGCATAAAAACATTCATAACATTAAAATTAAGAAACATTGCCACACATTATAAACATTCAAACAAATATTTCAAAATATTTGCTGCTACTGAAATGCCTGGATTCCTTGATGAGTCTTTCAGGTATGACAAGGAATATGACCTATCAGCAAGGAAAGAAGCCTGTATTTAGAAACTGTTTTGGAAAAACTTAGATATACTTATGGGAAATTACTATATAGAACATATCCATAACAAAAAAAGAAAAAAAATCAGTTACAAATGGATTGCAGAGAAAATACAAAACGCCAAACTTTACAGTTACCAAAATGTGAGAAGAAAATGTCTTCACAATAATAGAAAGGTAAGTGTTTCTTGGACCAAAAAAGTCAAATTGATTCTTTTAAACAGCATAAAGGAAAGGACAGGTAATATTGACTGCACTGAATGTGAAGCTTCTTTTAATCCACTGCTAAGACTGTATGGATCAACTTAAGACTTATAGAACATATTATAATAATATGATATATGTTAATTACCAAAGGGGCTGAATATTTCTACCTAGTGATCATAAACACATAAACACCACTCACATACACACACACAGAGGGACATAGGCACACAAAGACACAGACAGACAGACACACACACACAAACACATGGTAATGATGTAATAAAGAAAAGGGGAAAATTCTAGAACAAAAATTCATAGAACACAATCAAGAGGCCGATATAATAAAAGAATAAATGTCCTTACCATATACATTATAGGAATGCAAAATGAAAACTGTGAATAAATCACATATGTATCAGATTGCTAAACTTAAAGTGTCTGATAATATTGCTAATATGTGAAGAACCAGATATTGGCAGACAGAGATGATGAAATTATAGATTAGAATACAGATGCTGGCAAAACAGTTAAATATATTTCATTAAATTTGAAAATTTTTATAACAAATGATACAACATTGTGAATCATAGGATATGAATTAAAACTCACTTTACTTACTTGCAAAAATGTACCAGGTTAATAATTTAAAGGAAGTCTTATGTGTAGCTACCTAACTAGAAACATCCCACTGCTTAGTAAACAACATAAGAATCAACTATAGTTAATCTCAAACATATGTTGAAAGAAAGGCAAAACATAGAATGTATAAACTTTAATTCCATGAAGCAAGGGATTAGATTAGTCAGTTTATTGGTGTGTCAAGATTCACTCCTTAGTCGGGTTAGCATGAGGACTTCAGTAATTTAAATTTCCATTCTAAAAATAAAACAAGTATAAAGACTACTGTAACAATACAAAATATTTGGTGTGCATTATTTTTTTGTCCATCAGTACTTACATGAATAAATAATGTAAATCAAAGCATATTGAGAAACTTATATTGCATTTAGATAGACAGTGGTGATAAGCCTGTAAGCTTACATATTAATATAAAATATAATAAAACTGTATATACTTCTTTGGTATAAGTAATATATTATCCCACTATTTGGATTATTAATTGTACATACTTTATATATTGTTTACTTAATTTTGCATGTAATTTTATATTTCTAACTAAATTATACATGTGTTTTGTATATTTTTCTACTTTCACTATGTTTTACAAATAAGACAATATAGTACTGGAAAGATGCGGGTAATATGAACACTTGCTGCGCCTGAAGAAAAACAGGTATGCCATAACAGGTGCTTCACTACATTCTATAGTATCAGTTCCAGAAGATCTAATGCCACATTATGATGTTTGTGAGCATCAGACACATAAGTGGTGCCTATGCACACATACATGCAGGCAAAAATCCCTCAGAGATTTAATTTTTAAATAAATAACTAATTATAAGGGGACAGCAGTTCAAAGACAAAGGATAACAAGGAATCAACAGAAACACAGAAGCACCTTCTAAAATGTAAATCAGTTGTGGTCATCTAACATTACAAAGGCATTTAGTGTGAGATTTAGTGCTTAAGATTCTACCAATTATCTTCACTATATAGCCATTGTTATTAAGAATATCTATCAATTTTATGATATGTAATCACATACAAGTAGATATGTATACTTATTTTCACACATGTATATATGTATGAATATTTATAATTACTATATTAAACACTATGAAGATGACCCATTTTTATTAATAGGATTGATAAAAGGAGGGAATAGGATGGGCGAGGGGGAGGGACAGAGTGGGAGAGCAATTAAAGAGATACCTTGATAGAGCTACTATGAGGTTAGAGAGAATCCTGGTGCTGAGGATATTCTCAAGGATCCACAAGGATAACCCTGGCTATGACTCCTAGTAATAGTGGAGAGGGTGCCCGAACTAGCCTTTCTCTATAATCAAATTGTTAAACACCCCAACTGTCATCCTAGAGACTTCATCCAAAATCTGCATGTAACATAACATGTGACAAAACCTTATGTCAGTTGTAGTCCCTACTATTTGATATCAAAAGTCTATCTTTGACAGAATGACCACTGTGTCTTTCTCATAGAGTGTTTTGTTTTAGTGAAGAGGTAGGAAGTATTGGGGCGAACTGAGGGGGTCAAATACCAACAAAATATACTGAATAAAAATTATTTTAATAAAAATTTTAAACTTCATTAAAACAATGATCATAGGATGAGGTACTAATTCCAACTTACAGGTCTCATGAAAGACCTCCTTGGTTTCAGTTGTGGCTTTAAATATACCAACAGTCCTTACAATTGAGCTATATGACATATCCAAGAAATTATCTATGTAATACACAGTGAACGGGGCAAACATCATAATATTGCATAATTAGAAGATAGGCACTAGGAGAGAGGTTAATACTATTATTTATCAAATGTACATAGTAATAGATTCTGCCTAGGTTATCTTTATAACTAAGAGGAGTGAATCTCTCACTCTTCAACATACAAGATACTTTTTTTTTTTCAGTAAATTGAGATTAACTCAAAAAGTCATAACTGACCAATGTGTAGAGAAAAGAGGCTTTAGATTTCTCAGCTCTAAATGGGCTATCTATATCATATTCCTCACCTTGGCATACAAAGATCTTCTTGAAAGTAGGATTGTAAAAAGGTGATGGATGTCCATATTAATGCATTATCTGCCGGGCATCTCTATGCTGTTGAACACATGAACTCACTGAGAGTAAGAGTATATTCACCTGACCCAAAATGATCAAATCATCCAAAACACCAGCATAAATAGTGGATGAGCTCAAGAAGTCCTACTACAGTCTCAGTATATTTGGCATTTAATAGATACTTTTAGAACGAGGGTTGATTTTCTTTAGGGAGTATCCCCTGAAATGCTTAAAATGCCTATGTAGATGCTCCTATACCCATCCATACACACAGGGAACACTAAGAGAAAACACATATTTAAGAAAACCGCACCCATACTAAAGCAAACAGCCCTGGCAGCCTTATAGAAGTTCAGGCTGAATCTCAGGTCCCCAGGTAATGCAGCTCTGTTGTGCAATATTACTTTACTATGTAAAGATGTGTTACTTTTGTTTCTGCTGCATTTGCTTAATTATGTAAAGGTGTGTTGCTGTTTTACCTTGCCTGCCTAAAACACCACCTGATTTGAATCTTCACGTCAATAGCTAGACAGAGGAATGATAGATTGAGCTGGCTGGCAGAAGGAAGAAGTAGGATGAGGAATCTAGGCTCAGAGAGAAGAGAATATGAAAGAGAAGCAGAGGGCTGCCAGCCAGGCATCTACCAACCAGACAAACAAGAAAGAAGCTGGAAAAGTTAGATATACAGAGTGAGAGAAAGGTTATAAGCCTACAGCAGAACATATGTAAAGATAAACATGTTAAATTAAGATATAAGAGCTAGTGGGAAAAGCTTAAGATAAGGGTAAGCATTTATATTTGGTGACAATTCTCTATGTCATGATTTGGGAGCTGATTGGTGGCACTACAGAAAGGCTAATCCACTACACCACTTTAAGCCTGACCAACAACCCCAGACTGAATGCCCACCCCTTGGGATCCATATCTAGGCCTATAACTACAGAAGGATTTCAGCTTCACCACAGCACAGCCTGGATCTAGGGGTGCCAGCTCCAGCCATTGTATTGGAGGCCAGGCTGATCTCAGGGACCGCAGATATAAGGACCACAGGAATGGAACTCTAACTGACCCCATATCCTAGTTTATGACTTCAGAACAAGATATCGACTTTACTAGAGAATAAGGCAGGTCTTGGAGCCCCTAGCCTGCCAAGCCCAATTGCGTACACTCAGCTTATTCTTAAGACACAGTAGTCACTAGAACTCTTGGCCATTTAGACCTGAAGATCAGAGAGAAAGAGAAACCAAGTAACAAAATAACAATCCCACGAATAAAATGCAGGAATCAACACCTAGATTTTTAATTATCCCCAATCAAGATGCCTCAATGACAGTGTAAGAAAACAATCAATAACAGAAAAGGCAATATGGTATCACCAGATTCAGGTTATTCTACAATAGCAAGACCTGAACAATCCAACATAGTTTAAGTGCAAGAAAATAATTTGAGAACATGATAAAGGATTTTTATTTTAATTATTTATACTCTTATTCCAGTTCATTCTCCCTCCCTCCCATGCCCCCCAACCACCAATCCATTCCACCTCACACCCCACTCCACAGTAGGGTGATGCCTTCCAAGAAGGATCAACAAAATCTGTCAAGTCATTTGGATGATAAGGATGCTTAAAAAGGATATAAAAAAATCCCTTAAAGAAATTGAGGGAAAGACAATTTAAAAATATCTGAAGAGATCAGTAAATCTCTAAAGTGAATCCCAAGGAAGCTAAGAAAAGAACAAACATATGATGAAAACTGTTCAAAACCTGAAAATGAAATAGAAGCAATAAAGAAATGCAGAGAGAGTCCTGGAAATGGAAAATCTCAGTAAGCAAATAGGAACCACAGATGCAAGCATCACCAACAGAATACAAGAGTGGAAGAGAGAAATTCAGGCATTGAAGAGATGCTAGAGAAATAGATTCATCAGTAAAACAAAATGTTAAATTAAAACAACCACAACAAAAAAAAACCTAACACAAAACATCCAGAAAATCTAGAACACTATGAAAAGCCCAAAAAGTATAATAGGATGAGAAGTGTAAGAAATCCAGCTAAATACATCTAACAAAATCAATGAAGAAAATATTTTACAACTTTAAAAAGGATATGCATATAAAGGTAAGGAAACTTACAGAATATCAAATAGATTGGGTCACAAAAGCCAATCCCCTCATACATATTAATAGAAACAGTGAACATACAGAACAAAGAAATAATATTAAAAGTAGCAAGGGGGAAATGTCAAGTGATATATAAGGCAAATGTATTAGAATCATACCTGACTTCTTATTGGAGATGCTAAAATCCAAAAATGCCTGGACAGATATCTTTCAGACTCTAAGAGAACATAAGTACTAGCCCAGGCTACTGAGCCCATTTAGATTTTAATCACCATAGATGGACAAAACAATACATTTCATGACAAAGTCAAGTTTAAACAATATCTATTACAAATACAGCCCCTCAGAAAGTACTAAAAGGAATACATAAACCTCATAAACTTAACTATACCCACAAATACACAGGCAATAGATAATCTTTTACCAATATAAGAGAAATACACACACACACACACACACACACACACACAACCACTAACAACAAAATAATAGAAATTAACAACTATTGTGCATTACTATATCTTAATATTAATGGAGTCAATTAGCCAATTAGCCAAGTAAAGACATAGGCTAACGGAATGTATATGAATACAGGATCTATCATCATTCTGTTAAATACAAAAGTACACCTCAATATCAAAGGTAGACATTACCGGATACTAAAGAGTTGGGCAAAGTCCTTCCAATAAAATAGATGTAAGATAAAGTCTGGTGCAGCTATCCTAATATCTACCAAAATAATCTTCTAATCAAAATTAATCAAAAAAGATGAAAAGAGAAATTTAATATTCATCAAAGAAAAAATCCACCAAGATGTTGTCTCAATTATGAACATTGTTGCCACATATATAACAGCACCAATATTTCTAAAATTAACATTACCAAAACTTATATCATACATTGAACAACACAGAATAATAGTGGGAGATTTTTAACACCATAAAGTTATCTATAAGAAACTCACCAGTGAAACATTATAACTAACAGACATTACTTAAAGGGGACTAACAGCATTCTACAGAACATTTCATCTAAACACATAAGAATGTACCTTCTTCTTAACACCTCATGGAACCTTCTCCAATACTAACTATTTACTTGGCAACAAAGAAACTCTCAGCAGATACAAAAGAAAATTTTGATATAACCCTTTGTATTTTATCAGACTACTAAGGCTGGATTACAACAACTGAAGCAACAGAAAGTCTGCAAACTCTTGGAGACTGAAAAACTTTCTCCTGAGTTAAAACTGGTTTAAGAAGAAATAAGGAAACAAATTAAATGTTATTAAAGAAATATTTGAGGGGGTATTATGCAGTATGGCCTAGCTGGAGAAGGGGATGTAACTGGGGTATGCCTTGAGGTTTCAGATATCTAATCATGAATTAGCTTTTTCTGCTTGTGGATCAAGATGTAAGAGCTCAGCTGCTTTAGAGCCATGATTGTCTGCCTCCATGCTCCCCACCCACCTCAATGGCTATACTTTGTAAACCTATAAAATTCTCATCCCCAAATTAAATACTGTATTTTATAAATTGCCTTGATTGAGGGGTTTTTATCATAGTTAATAGAAAAGTCACTAGGACAGATTATGTTATCAAGTGTCAGATATTTCTGTGGTACATATAATCATACACTTGTTGGTAGAAAGACTTTAGGCCATTGAACCAGAAATCTATTGAACTCAGTGAGCAGAGTTTACTGTGACATATTAGTAATAGTTTAGAGTAGTGGCCTGCTCTATTCTGGAAAGGAAACTGACAGAGGAGTGGATATGGATGTGGGGAGAATAAGGGAATCTGGGAGATGTGTAGGGAGAGAAAACTCTGGTTGAGATGTATGAGAGAAGAATCTATTTTCAAAACACAAAAGAAAAGACCACGATAATTTATGAAAATGCTTTAGTTAATAGTGGCCTATGCTTTAATGATGCTAATTGAGGTTGTTGAAAATTGAATGATTTAAGTCCCACTTTTCCTCTCTCTCTCTCTCTCTCTTGATATTTCTATTAATATTAAATTGTTTTGAGAAGTAAAAATAAGTAAGTCATGCTTTATGTTGAAAGTGATATTCTATAATTTTACACCACATGGCAAGCAAAGCATTTACATAATGATATTAGATTTGATGTTTACAGTAGGAGCACCACCTTGAAATTATTAGACTTGCCACTTGGACAGTTTTCTTTACCATTTCTAGCCTTAGCCTTTATGTAAACAGTGGCTGTGGTTGTGGCTGTCTGTGTTCTTGTCTGGATGCTTAAATAAAGGCCAGCACATAACAATTACTCAGTATGCATTTGTCATTATTTTAATAGCTCCTGTATAGTAACCCGTTCATTGTGAATAAGTTTTTCTCACTGATATTTTTCTACACACATTCCCTAAACATATAAAATTAAATCCTATGGTGGAAATGGCTGAGCAGTATGAGTTTTATTTGGGGGCATGTATTACAGAACTCAAATAAAGTCATCTTAGAACACTAATTCCTATGCTATTCATTTAAAAGTTTCTGTGATGTTTGTCCTTTATCTTTCCTTTCTGCTGTAACTGTATTTTCTTTTCTTGGAAGTGAGTGCCCCCAATTGAGAACCATTATCTGCACACCCTTACTCTCATTGACTTCCATATTCTCTTACTGAGACAACAAAATAAAGGTTTCAATCCTTTGTCAAATATCACAATACGTAATTTATTAAATCATATAGATATTCCTTAATCTTCTACACTTGTTTACATTTGTCTCTTCTATCTTTAAGACAATGCTAAACAGATTTTGTAATTGACAGTAGAAATGCTTAATAAAAAACATATTACTATTTCTTTAATATCCTTCTTAGTATTATTATTTCTCCCATCCCTCCGTGCTTGCCTTTGTGCCTCCCCTAGCAGGGGCACTTTACAGTTTCCTCATTGCCAAGGGTCCACCTACTGCCTTCAAATCACTTCAACAGACCCCTTCACATCCTGTAGGAACATAATTTCCACACAGTTATAGTGAAAAGAAAATATGGTATTGAATTGTTTTTTTCTACGTTGATACTGTTTTGAATTTTCTATACTCTACTTTGTTGTGAAGCATGGAACACAGTTTGAGTGTTCCAAGACAAATATAATGGCCTTTTCAAAAATGATGACACAGTAGAGCATTTATTCCATTTTGCTTACATAATCTTTTAATTTCTGTATGATTCACGTCTGGCATCAAAGCACCGTGCAATCATTGATGGTAAGCATCATTAGAAACCAAGTATTTGAACAGTTTCCTTAGAAGAAGTTGAAAGCCAAAGTAAAATAAGAATTACATTTTATTGACAAACCATCACAATTTTTTAAAGTGCAAAAAATCAAAATTATATAAACAATAAAATATATGCACATAAGGAATTCCATCTCTCAAGTAGGATTTATTTTATTGCTTATCATGAGTGGAGTAGAGTGTCCATTGCTTTATAAAGAATCCTTGATCACTGACACCAGCCAGCAAGTGAGACTTTCTTATTCTCTGAGAAGCAAAATCCTATGTGGTTATGAAGTACTACAGCTTATAAAATCCCTCTCCACTTGCGGTTGCCTGTGGAAAATCACTGGAGGAGAGAGGAAGGAAAAGTCACTTTGCTTTCTCCTTAGCATGACACATAAAGAAGTGAGAGAATTTTTAAAAATGGGCCTGTTTTTAAAATTATACTTGTATTTTGTGGTTTAAAAGCAGACTCTACAGATGTTTTGGCTATAGTTACTTATATCCCCTTTCTTAATATAGTGAGGGGAATAAGTTAGGAACAGAAATTTAAATTTAAAAAAAGAATAAATTTGAAAACTACATGATTTTTAATTTAAAAAGAACATTTCCACCTGGGGATTTTGAGGACAAGTTCTTAAAAGTGCATCCTTCTACTATGATTCTGAGATAATTACATTGCCCAAAAGATAATGGGAAGCACTTTTTACATTCTCACATGTTGACATCTCAAACTTAGGGTTTTTGTTGCTCCACTCTGTCGTCCCCAGCCCCTCTAGCTGGAAACAAGGAGGAAAATCTCTAATATTAGTTGTATAAACAGTCACACATTTATGATGCACATGACTGCACTGTTGCCCAGAAATGACATGGAAGAAATCCCCACAACTCTGTCAGTGCACATGTGCACATGCGTGCTCTTCTTTGCCAATTTTACTTTGCTTGGTTTAGAAAGAAGGTCACAGAACCTCCCTCAATGATCAAGAGTCATATATATATATATATATATATATATATATATATATATATATATATATTTGAGATTATGTAGTATTTACATCATAGCCTGTCCTTTCCTGGCTCCAAACCCTGGCCATGTACCAACACCTTTTTAATTTCATATATATATATATATATATATATATATATATATATATATATATGTATGTATATATATATATATGTGTGTGTGTGTGTATATGTATGTGTGTGTGTCCATGTGTGTGTGTAAATATATAAAATTAGTGTATATATATATATATATATATATATATATATGTATACAACCTAAAGTATCACCAATAGATCCATAAACATCACTTGAATAAGTCAGACATCAATAGACATGCTAACATGGAGGGTGGAGTCCTCATGAGGTTTCAACTGTATCTAAGCAAAGTTCTGAGATAACTCAAGGACTGCTGAGTGAGGGAGGACTAATCTTCACCAAGGAAGATCACACCAATTGCTTATATCAAAAGCATGACATATTTTTATAGAGTATGGGTGGGTGCACATAAAAATTTCATAGGTAACTGACAGCTCTATTAGGCTCATGTGTGTTCTAATATATACCCTTTCTGCCTGCAGGTTCATCTGACATAGGGGAAGCACACTTGAGGGAAATTTTCAAGATAAATACTTTCCAGAAATGTAATGGCAAAAAGAGGACACTGTAGTGAATTTCCACCAGATTGTTGACTAGGACATTGAAGAACTTCAGAATCTCCCAGTGTGGAGGAACAAGAGTCTGCCTTCTTTATAGATATTTCCCTTCGCATACTCTTGCTTCTTATTTTCTCAACATGCCCTAATTTGCTTAGGGTGGAATTCTCTTAATGCTCAATAAATGTGACAAAAATCAAACCTAGAATTAGTACTAGTTGAGGCAATTTGTTTGAAAAAATGTGAAATGTATTTGTGAGTTTTTCTGCAACTCTGGCATCTGTTCCTCACATGTATTCTTTCTTTGCCAAAGGTAAAAATGTTGAGCATAATTTTAACCTCTTTTCTGTCTTCAGGTCCTCATTCCCTATCCCTATCTCCTCCCCTTACTCAATATTTTTTCTAAACAACTTAAAATATATGTATATGTTTTTGGTTAAAGGACATTACTAAAAACAACATGTCAAAAACGGACAAGATGCTATTATTATATAAATAAAATTTTATCAGTATTTCAGCATATCGAAGTATTTGTTTTGTCAGTTTTAGGTTATACCACTGTTTAAGAACAAACACCTTTCTTTTATAAGTGTTTTCTTGAAAATTATTTAGTAAATAGTTGATATATAGCAGGAACCATCTTGAAATATCTTCTTGAGAATTATTTTGACAATTATTTGTCCCATATCTATAAATAGTACAAACCGATGGAAACAAGTTCTTCACCCTGCTCATTTCAGCATCTTTAGATAATTACAAATAGATAATTACAAATAAAGGCTCATGTGTTTCATTATAACAAATCTACTTTAATCCCATAAAAGGGGCCACATTTGTAAAAGACAAATTCATGGCAGGTTATCTTGTCACTTTGAGATTGAGAATTCTTTCTGCCTCCTTAATACCTACTCGTATGATTAGTTTTTTTTATAGTCAAGACAATATGGACTTTTGTCCCTTTCTTATCATGTGTGGGAAGTGATTGGAAGGAGCTAATGGTAGTAAAAAGGATGAACTTTCAGGCACTAAGTTAAATCTTTATGTCCTCACTTAGTTCTCATATAACCCATGTAGATAAAAATATGAAAAGCCTCAGATGAGAGATGAAGCCAATGCCAAAACGTTTCTGGTGACATAGTTAGTGGTCTTTACCAGTAATGGAGTTCTTTGTTTAGTTTCTAATATGTTCCTCCAGTAGGTTGAAAATGTGCCTGGCCACTCACACTTGGACAGTTGTGAAAACAGTCCATGGTCCATCAATATTTCCAGAATCCAGTTCTCAGACACAGAAAACTTGGCAGGTATTTGGACTTCTCCAAAGAGAGAAAACCCTGAAATACAACAAGCTTATAGATGACAGAGCAAGTTCTATTTTAACCTTCCTCCTATCATCTATAATTTGGAAAATTATTCACATTGAAATACATTCAGTTATTTTCCACTTCACCTATTGGAAGGTAGTAGTTTAACTCACAAGTCTAGTATTTGATAACATTTATAAAGCATGCCGAGAGTATATTTGGAAAAAAAATTCAGAATGATTACCAGAAATTATAATTACTTTCTCATTCATAGCGTAAAGCCTTAGAAGACAACCTTAGTGCTTCATCTCAGTTTTTAAACAGGAGCTTACTTATTCAAAGTTTATAAATTGTATAATACCTTTATGACTATGTTTTAACCAAAGCTGAATATATTATATTCCATATGTGCATAATACAAAGATTTGTGTAAGCGTGTGTGTATGTACACAAACTTTTACAATAAGTATGTTCGGAATTTTGAGAGAAAATTTCAGCTTCTAAATGACATATAGTCAAATGCCTAACAGGAAAAACCAATGAACATACTGACTTTCTGTTCTGCATTCTCTAGGCAAGGAATTTTGTCTTTGTGACCTTTATATTTCATGTGTCTAATCCATTTTGATACAAATTACCCTTCATTTTAGACAAGTGAATTGGATTTTTGTGCCCATGTCATGCTCTTCCTCCCCGAGACCATTGAGGAGGCTAGTATGTAAAAGTGAAGAGCCTTTATTACAAACTTGAGTTTGGTCTCTTGGTCCTTTCCAATATAGCTGTTGTGTCAGAGAGACCTCAGCTCAGATATGGCATGGTTTTCAAGAAGTAAAGAATGTGGGGAAGGGAGTAGGGGAGTTTCAGATTCAAATATTCTAGATGGATGTTGAATTCTTGACTGGGCAGGAACAGGACAGCAGAAATCTTGTCAAACAGGAAAAGGTACTGGCACCACTACAAGGAAATTGGCAATCTATATACAAGTTATGTAATGTATCCTTAGTGTTCTGAAGCATGTGGTACTTGTTTGTCTCATTTATGATTGGTCCACCACGGGGTACAGCTTGTGGGTTTTCCTGGTTGTTGTAAGGGTGATGCCTAGTTCCAATATTGCTTGCCAGCATCCTGTCATGGCTGCACTGATGTTAAGTTAGGCCTCCTCAGCATATATAACTTTAATATAAGACGATTTGACTAGTGTGTAAATACAAATTTTGAGATAGTAAAGATACAGGAAAGACTGATAGATCCATTCCTATTGGATTCCTTGTTTGTTAATGGTGCACAGTTAATGGTCCAACTACCTAATTTTATGTAGAAAGGATTCAAATAAGTTCTTAACATAGGGTGACCATTGATCTGCCAGAAAAAAAAGTCTCCTGGGAATTTGACCAAAATGTATTTTATGTTTCTTGTATGTGACAGAATATCTGAATCTGATCCCCACCAAAGTTCCTTTCAGGATTATTGATCTGCTTCCTGACAATTCATCTTATTTGTTACTATTTTGGGAGAACAACATATCAAACTTGCTTTAGAATAACCACAACAGCATCTCCATCTGACTTTTTTTTTATTTTTTATTTTTTTTTTACAAATCATTCTCCACATTGCTACTATGATTATTTTTTTAATTTGGAAGATTAATTATCTGTAAATCCTTTTAATGTATCCCTTCCATGGTAAAATGTTAAAACGTATTATCTGGTATTGAAAAACAGATAAAACTACACAAAATTTCAGTGTATCATGGATGGATACAGGAATTATTCTCTATATAATACAATGCATGAGGAGAGAATGTCCAGCAAAGAAGAAACAATAATCTTGCTATTTTTCTATGAGTATAAAAGAATGCTACAAAACAGGATGAGACACTAGTAAGTAGATTTCTCCTGTACTCAGTGACATTATAAAAATGAGATAATACTTTTCTCACATATTTACTTAACCCTGGACTTCCAAGTGAATAATTTAGTCAATGTTTCTTAAAGATGAACTCAGCATTGAAAACTTCTACAATAAAAAAAAAATGATGAACTATGAATAGCTTGGAAAATTACAAGTGTCTGTGATTGCTTATTTCCATGCCAGTTTTTTCTTTTAATGTGGAAGATATTAAATATAGCTGGTGTGCTTTTTCCAATCACAGTGCCACTATTTGGCATGTTTGGAGTTAGGAATGATGTTGAAAACACTTTCACACTCTGTAATTTTGCTTTTTTAGGATAGGTAGATTAACCCACTTATGAATTTCCTTCCAAAAGCTAAGTGTGATATTTTCCTTTTGAAAACTGAGAATGTAGGTGTGTCTATAATCAGTGTTACATAATAAAATTCTACAGGGACATGGGGAACGAATGCTTTATAATTATTTGAGTTTATAACTTTATGATTTAAAAATGCTTGTCTTTCAATGGACTTTTTATACTCTACTATTCTAGTTGTATTCAGCCTTTAATGTGTTGATAATAATGTAAGATTCAAAGTTAGTCACTAAAAGTTAGTTAAAACTGGAACATGAAAACTATTTCCAAATAAAATAAATTGTGCTTATGTAATTTGCTAAAAGTTATTCACATTGGTAATGTTAGCTATTATGTCATAATTGCTTAGTGCAAATTGTCCCAGAAATGTATCATGGTGACATAAAAAAAAAATGCATGCATTTTCTGATATTTTAATTTTTTTCCTGATAATCCCAAGGCGATGATTCAAGAACACAAGATCTTTCATATAACCCATTTCATTTTCTTCAGATAGGTAAAAGTGTGGTTGTAAGATCATATCTGTTATGTCTAATTAATACTTATAAATAATTACCATATTAATTTGCATAGACTATATTATATTAACATTTTCAATAATGGAATAATGTTTTTGAGATTTTGATCTCCATTTTCTTGATGATTACTAGCTTTTAGCAGTATATCAAGTATTTATTGGCCATTTTTTGTGTGTTTCTTCCTAAAAAAATTTATTGGACCCCTTGACTATTTTTAAATGAGGTTTGATTTATGTCCTTACTGATTGATATTGATTTTTCTAGTCATATATATGAACTAGGTGTAATATGCAGTTCCAATCTATAAACTGTCTCTTCAGCTTCCTGTTGTTTTTTTTTTAATTTACTATCCATGTGCTATTGAGTTTAATCTAATCTTGTATGTATCTCTCTTCTTGTAAGAAATCAACTCACACTAGTTGTAATGAGTCAACTCAATTAATGACTTAAATATAAAATCTGAAACTATAAAACTTGGAGGAAAGCATAGAGAAAATACTGCAGGCATTAACATTGAGAAAAAATCTTTTGAACAAGAACTTCTATATACATTCAAACATACTAATATTTTAAAGCAAAATAGAATTTATTTGTGGTTATCTCTTAATTACTCATGACATAATTCACTTTAAATGAGTCAAAAGTATACATAGGCATGTTTTTCTATTCTATGAAGTATGTTAAACCAGTGCTTGATATGATGAATTTGATTTTGATTAGTATTAAATATATGTGTATATTCATATATAATTTTTAAAATATTTTCTCATTTATCTAAGACATTATTATTATCAACAGATTAAGCATCAACTTTTTATTTGTGAAATTGTTATTAAATGAAGATACACCTTATAGATAAATTTAAATAAAAATTTCCTTACTATTGTACTGTAAGTAAGTATCAGCAAACATTTAATGGAGACACTATTTTTGTTGTAGTTTTTTGGGAACTAATTTCTCTGTGCAGTCCTGTCTGTCCTGAAACTTGCTCTGTAAACTGGGCTGGCCTCAAGTTCAAAGAGATCCACCTGCCTCTGCCTCTTGATTGCTGAGATTAAAGACATGTGACACTATTGGGCTAATAAAAAAACTTTTAACTATAATAAGAGGCATGCAGGCTATTCTCTGACAGTCTGAAAGAGAAAATCAATCCATGATACAAAAACAGAAAGAACTGGTCTTTAAAAGAAAGTGTTTTATTTCATTTGAGATATTAAGCATAGATAATGATAACTAAATTTAGGAACTAGTTTATCAACAAACTTTGACTAAAGATATAAAGAAAATATGATTGAGACATCAAAAGTTGAGGCCTTTGTGTACAGCAAAATGGCAGTAAAATTAAACTAAAAGCCAGATATCGTAGTGCATTCCTTTAATTGTAGCACTTGAAGTCAAAGGCAGATGCATATCTATGATTTTCAGGCCAGCATAGTCTACAGTCAAAGTTCTAGACAGTCAGGGCAACACATAAAAACCCTTCCTTAAAAAGCCAAAACAAAACCAAACCAACAACAAAAGTTGAACCCTAGAATAAAAAAAACTAAGGGTATGATTTATGACTTATTTGACTCTGTGTGTGTGTGTGTGTGTGTGTGTGTGTGTGTGTGTGTGTGTGTGTGTGTATTAGTGCTTATTCCAAATCAGAAAATTTTATTTTTAATTCCTGACTGAATATCACACATTTACTTAATAGAATCAGTTCATTAACTTTATCAGAAACTTGACTAAAATGCCCTAAATATTAAAGATCCTTTTTCCTCCCCACCAGAATCCCAGCATTGCCAGCAGCTGGGGTCATCATAGTGATTCAATAGCTGGGACCAAGATTCTTTGTGTCTTTTAGCCCTTTTATCCATTATCCAAGATAGATGCTATGGCTTCAAAAATTCTTGCTGTAGGCAACAGAAAATAGAATTGGACAAAAAAGTAATTGATTATTTTGTAACAAGTCAGAAACCCTAAAGCAATTTCCTTGAAATCTCATACAGAAGTTCATGATTATTTTGCTTTAGTACCCTCACCTCAAGCTAACTGAGCTATTGAAATTTAAACTGGAAATGTTGCCAATAGCTCACATATAAGACCTTTATTACTAGTGAAAAATGATAAGTATATGGCAGATAAATAGGCAGAAATTTCTGCCTCTGCACCACAGTAAAGAATACAGTGAAAATGAGTATAAAATTTAAGAGTGGTGTTTATTGTTAAATCATGGACTTAGGATGATAGCATGAGTTTAATTACTGGATGAGAATTGTGAGATTTTTAAAGTTGATATTTTCCATTGGACCTTTAAAAAGGATTATAAATTAAAAAATAAAAATAAACAGCTAAATGACTACAGACATCAGTTTCATATTTTAATGAAAGAATTTTAATGCTCCTTACACTTACTCTGTCACTAGCTTACTTTTATACACATAGGCACCAATTCATGCAAAAAAAAAAAAGGTTACAGAAAGATTTAAAACAGAAAGAACAGAAAGAGAATGATTTTCAATTTACCTAATAGATTTTTTTTCTAAGTAAAACTTCAGAAACTTGATTTAAACAATAAATAACAAGTAGTCATAGAAAATATTCATGTTTTGCTACAGAAAATCCATGATAAATTCTTTCATATATATTTTTACCTATATATGTATACTATTTGTAATGCCACTGATATATTAAATGCACAAAATGGAAGTTTGCTAGTCAATATAATTTTTGTAATTACAGTTTGACTGAGGTTTATGTTTACAGTACTTTCCTGCTAATTATTTTCTTTTAAAAGGATGTAGTTAGGCTTTAATATTTGTTGGAAAGTGATATTAATTTGTCCATTTTGTAATTGAAATCATTAACAAATTAACAAGATATTATTAAATTTTGGAAATTGTAGTTAATTTAATGGGGAAAATTTTATTTAAAATTCCAAAGGTATTCCGTCTACATTTTGCATGTGATTTAATTACTGAGACACAATTTATTCTGCAGAATGACTACATGCCTCTTTTCCTATTTTTACAGGTGACAGATGGCCGTAGTGTGTGTTCAATCTTGGCATTTGATCTAAATTCCTGATTCCAAATATTGTGTATGTATGTTTGTTTATAGATGTGATTTTTCATGAAATAAAAATTTAATTATCCATGCCATTAACTGTTGTCTCATATGTAGGGAAATATGATAAAATACTAAACAGAATTAAACACAGTCATGGAGATCTGATTATTTTGTGTTATCTATAAATCCTACAAGAGTTAGAAGGCCCTCAAATAATCTTGAGAAAATTGCTGAAAATATGTATCATAATGATAGTTTTGGCAGTCTTGTAGAAGTCATTTGGCTAGGTCTCTTTTTTTTAAAGAAAAAGGTCTTGAGATCATCTTGAGGGTTTAAGTTTGTGAACAAAAAGGTAGGGACAGAAGATCTCTGTTAGGACTGAAACACCCCAATACTGTAGTTTTATAAGTAGGAAAAGCTAAGAAACATGGAAGTTAATCATATTGTTTATTATGAAACATAATGGCATAAAAAATCTCATAACTGAAGATCTGGGGACAGGCAAGGATTTGTGGAAAAAACATGTTTTAGGTCGGCATTTGTTTTCCTAATTTTCACTGTCATAATATAACTAAGTTCAAAAAAAAATGCACAGCTAAACACCATTGTTATGGACATGTTTTTCCCTGCTGGTCGGGTCCCGTTGCAACGCCAACCCCTAATAACACACTGAGACTCTGTATTTGATATAAGGCTGTTGGCCAGTTAATAGTTTCTTACTGGCTAGCTCTGCCTTAATGATTAACCTATTTCTACTATTCTAAGTATTTCCACGTGGCTCATCTTACAGGCCAGAGCAGCTGGCGTTCTACCTCCCCGGGCTCTTCATGTTGACTCCTCCTTCCTACTTCCTCTTTTCTCCTAGTCTCCTAGCCCTGCTTATCTTGCTTTTCTAATGGTCAAAGTACTTTAATCATTAACCAGTATGAGAAATATATTTACAGAATAATATCTCCCATCATCTCCTCTTTTCTGTCTAAAATAAAAAGAAGGGTTTTAACCTTAACATAGCAAAATATATCACAAAACAGTTATCAAATAAGAATCACAGTTAACAATATTTAGTTCATTATCATTTAGTAAAACTTAAAGAAACTTTTTTTTTCATCTATCCTATCTTTATGAGTCTAAAGTCTTATCTGTAATTTATCTTTAATCCTAACTAAGGAAAACTATAACCATAACTATCTGTCTTCAACTCCATCAAAGACCACAGAAGAATAATATAAAAACTCTAGAAATGACAGAGACCTGTCATTTCCTGGTCAGCCACCCAAAGTTCTTCTGTAATGTTCCATCTTCAGCCCATAGGCCATAGTGTGTTTGGCAGACTCTTCAGCAATGCATGCAGAAAACTGTCCATCTGTATTGGCAGTTTCTCAATCACTTTTTTGTGTCCTGCAGACTGTCTGGCCAACTCTCCGTGAAACAGGTACCCTGTAGCAGTGCCCATCTTATATCAGCAGTTACTTTCCTGTGGGTTCTGCATGTCCAGTTTATGCAGCATAAACACAAACAGTCTAGACAAGAGCAATTATTTGTCCAAATGGCTTGTCTAGCTATATTAGAAGCAAACTCCATAATGTGTTTCTTCGATGTTCGTCTTCATTTCTGACACAGGTGGTGTTACCAGGAGCAGTTTTGCTTCACTGTCAAAAACAACCCTAAACAATTTTAAATGCCATATTCTGTAGATCTCTGAAAGGTTTGAAGAATGTCTATCCCTCTCAAAAGCATCTCTGCATATCTAGAAATCTTAACTAACTTAACTCCAAGTTTTTACTATCATAGGTAATTATCTATAATCTGTATTACATTATACTTTACATTTTTAAATGAGCTATATAAACACAATACCTAAACAAGAGGAGAAATATACTTAATCACAATTGACATTAAATTTGTATCAATAAAGGAAAATCCATTCCAAAACAAAGTATACATTTCTATACCATAATTCCCTTTTAACTTCAAAAAGATTGCTTGTGGTCATTAACCATTTATAACCAAGCCCACTTAAATGAAAACAAACATTTATAAACAATAATTGGGAATTTGGGTGTCATTCATTCTAAACTACTTCCTGCTGGTAGGGAGCACTGTCATGGGGGAATCCAAAGAAGACACAGAAATCCTGGCTGTAGTGGTCTGCAAGGCTGCATTGTCCCATTGAGTACCCAGTGCAGGTATCAAAATGCTTTGTTTGTGTACATGTGTGAAGCTGTTCATGAATTACCACTCTTTTGACTCCATATGCTACCACACATTCAAAGAGAGCAAGTGTTTAATAAAACACCACTTTCACTGGGGCAGTGATCTAATTATGCCTATGCAGAAACCCCACCCACTATCCCCATATCGTCTCATAATAAGTATATTAAATTAAATGGAAAGTACCACACAAAATGTGGCACCTTAGGGAATATTGCAAATAGATTTTTTTTAAAGGGGGGTTAAAAAGGATTAGCTCCGAGTAGGATTGGATTTACATTCTATGTCTTGTTCTATAATTGGAGGAAAGAGGAAAGAATTTCTAGGGATAACTTCTAAGACTTAGGGCCATCATCTCAAGCCTGTGCCTTAATTGCAACCCCCTTTTGAGAAAAAAAATGGTAGAACATTAGAATGATGATGGAAGGTTCAGAAGATATACTCAGCCAAGAGAGGGAAAATAATTTTCACAAAATATGTTCTGACCTTCTGCATGATGAAACTTGGACATCAGTGGAAGGCTCTGAAGCCAGTGTGAGGTATTGTGATAGGCAAGATGTGTAACTGAGGGATACACATCATTAAATGTATAATAATTAAATGTATACTCCAGCTCAGTTACCAATTAGAATCACTCGAACACACATATTGAAGAACAATTTTCTCTAAAACAAAGGATCTGTGTATTAGTAACCCCACAAAATAATTGTTTTCACTGCAAATGAAATGACAACACACAATCATCAGATTGGTATAAGATATTGGTTTATAAGACAGAATGTGAATTTATAAGATGGACAGCTGTACTCTCCACAAATTATAAGGCCCTGTTGCTTAAGACAATGCCACATAAATCACTGTATATGGAAGAGTCCAGAATTTGCCTACCTGAAGCCTTCATCCCTATGGTCTAGTAGTATCCTTGGTACCTGAAGATACTATCTATGCATGCTACCAAAAGAGAAAGGTAAGTACTAACCAAACTACAAACTCTTTAACCCACATCAGTATCATTTCTCAGTCCCAAACCTCTACTTTATACTACTATCCCTCCTCCAAAGGAACAAAACAGTGAAATGAATCTCAATAATATATTCTGTATTGTATATCACTATATATCATATCATTACATCATATATCATATCATTACATTACATTACATCAGTGTCTCACTGAGTCCTTATCAGAGAAACTTCTGGAAATTTATAGAAATGAATACTGAGGTCCACACCTGAACAATGTTCAGAGAGAGAGAGAGAGAGAGAGAGAGAGAGAGAGAGAGAGAGAGAGAGAGAGAGAGGCAGAAATACTTTGGTATTCAGTCCTAAATGTGTTTTCTTCATCAAACTTCCCTTGAGGTTCAGAGAGCAATGGGTACCTGGAGTTGGGAAGTATGTAAGAGACAGAGGGAATGGATGCATCTAAGAAAACAGCATCTTGCAAACAAAAGTAAAGTAATACATAAGCTCACAGACAATGTGGCAAAATGCAAGGGTTCATTTTTGTTTGTTGTTTTTTATGATAAAAATATCTAATGTAAAGAATCTTGTGTTGTGTGAAGATTATAAATGATTAAAATGGACTAAATAAAATTAAATTGCAAATAATTATTTTGCTTGCATAAATAAATGCCTAAAGTGAAAGTGATAACAATAGTGCATGAAGAGTTAATGTCATGTATGATATGTATCGACATATGCACATCACCAAGTTTTACATTTACATTAGGACATTAGACCACTTTACCAAGAAAAAATAATTAAACATTTATGCATGCATACAAAGCAAACAACAATGGTTAGACTTGAAACAAAAAGGATGGAGATAAATTCATGACCCCAAATATCCCAATTTCATAGTTGGTAAAGCAAGTAAGAAATACATAATGATAATATAACACAGCATAATTGACCTAAGAATTTAAATATGTTATCAATGAATATCGAGATACACAATCTTCTCAAAAAATCTATTAGTAGAGAAGCACTTGCAGGTCCTGTCGTTTATTACAAACAAATTTATAAATAGAAAGACGTTGCATATTCTTGGAACACAGTGATTGAAATTAAAATCCTTAAAACAATATCTAGAAAAAATTCCTGAAATTTACATGCATCAGAGGAATTTTTAAGGAAAATGTAAGAGTAAACTGAATTGGATTAACAAATATACAAGATACATAATTATGTAGGCTATGGCCAAATCATTATCTGGGAGACATTTTGTAACACATGAAGGGATTTTATAAATGGACAGAAGGCTCAGTGACTTCCTTCTCTTGCAGAAAATGATAGATTATTTCCCAGAAATTCCAGATACAGTGTGGCCAAAGCCTTCTTCTGGCCTTAGGTGCATTCCACATGTGTGTGTACATGTATGCAAACATACACATATATGAATAATGAAAACATATTTCTTTCAATAGTATTTTAGAGAAGAATGATTTCATGTCAATTAATAATATGTAAATAAAGAGAGAAATAATGCAGAATAAAACTCAAAATAGACAGAATATTGGGTAACAGAATTATTAATTGAGGTGACAGTGTTTATTAATTATTAAAGCCTCTGGAGATCTAAATAGCATTGCAGTCCCACTAGTTAACCATAGAAACCAGGCAGTGGTGGCACACATCTTTAATCCCAGAACTTGGGAGACAAGGGCAGATGGATCTCTTTGAGTCAAGGCCACCCAGAGTTACATGAGATTGAATCAGTTTAAAAGAGAATTAATTTCAGGACTCATGAGAGGTATTTAAGACCGGAACAGGGTCTCAGAAGTGGCGTGCATTCCCTAGCCACATTGAAGATAGGAAGGCATTCATCCTCCAGCCACACTCAGGAGCAGCAGCAGTCTGAGGCTTGGTGATGGCTCATGGAGACAGGGTCGGACCTTTCAGCCTGATGTAGCAATAAGAGCAAGTGGCCTTTGCTTTTTTTATCTTCATCTGGAGAGTTCAGCCCCTATATTTGTCTTAGTGTTTTTTATTTATAATATTATATGTAATAATATCCATAAAATCTGGGTGCTATGGGTTATCCTCTCACGGTTATATGAAAATAAAGAACTACCACAAGTGCATGTGCATGTTCAAATGGTGTGTAGAGTGAATCAGTTCTTTAAAAAACATAGGCTTATAGACTCACATGCTAAGCAAGCCTAGACATATTATACAAGTAAGGAAAATGAATGTGTTATTTAAATATCAGATTAATCACTGATTCATTCTATCAAACATCTAGAAAATAATAGTGATCATATGCAATGCCTTGCAAAAGAAGATTGCAGGAGAGGGATAAATTCTAAAATGTTGCCATAGGCTAGGAATAAGCTAATAAAATTATAAAGTTATTGTAAGAAAACTGTATAGATATGTCATTATGAATGTATGAACAAACGTTCTGTGCAAATTTAATGCACCAATGTGTACAAAGAATAATTTCAGCAAAGCTGGTTCAATATTCGAATAGCAAAGTGAATAATTTACAATATTGAGAGGTTGAAGGAAAAATAGCAATATTTGACAGCTGTCAAAAAATATAGTTTCTAAAATACAGTAATACTCTCAACAAAGTAGGAGTAGATAGAACTTCCTTAATCTAACATGTAATTCTGCAAGCAACATGCCATCAAAATCTATACCTCATAGCAAGCTTGATTATGAAAAGTTTGGTGTTTTTTTCACTAAGATAAAAGTAACTACATTACCTCAAATAGTCAAAATTGCTTATTAAGCCCTTATCAGCATAGATAAGTTATTAAAATAGGAGACATACTGAGTAGGAAAAAGTTCCTTAATTGTAGATAGCATGCTGGTTATGTACATAGAAACTTCCAAATAATATACAAAAAATCCTGCCAGAATGATTGCATGGGTTTACCAATAGCAAAATATTAAAAACTCCATAGAGACAGATTAGTCATTATTCTATGAAGAACACAGGATTATTATTATACTAATTCACAGCAATAGTAATCAATGTAGTGGATAGTGGAAGGTGATAGAAAACAAATTAGAAAGTCCAACCATACTATCCATTAAAAAGACAATTGGCATCATGCTAAACTGTAAACTGTAAATTTAAATACTATATCTTGGATACTTAAATATTCATAGGCCAAACAAAACATGAGTAATTTTACACATCATACCTTGAATAAACAAACAAATAAAAAACTTCAACTACTCAACTATCTCCTCAATTAAATGTCAGATAATATAGAATATAACCTCTTGAAATAAATTTACATCACCTTGGTTTAGACAGGTTTTAGATAAAACAAAAACTACATGCAATATGAGAGATAATATTGAGATTTTTTTTCATTTTATATCATATGAGCTATATAGGCATGTGTGTATATATATATATATATATATATATATATATGCAAATATCCAAGAAAAGTAATCTTGTATGAAATGGACTCATGCCACATGGTGTGATAATCTGTATCACTCAAAGCCATACCATTCAATAAAAATTCTAGTGATAGGAATGCAGAATCTCACTTTAAGCTGAGGTCCAGAAAACCCTTAAATTTATATAAGCTATTTCTATTACACCTTGTTGCCTCAGATTTTGAAGGTAAGACCATATTACTGAAGACACTACACACTTCAGTCCTCAGTCTAGAAGGAATCAAGCTGGAACTGACTTGGAAACTTCTCTCAAAACTACTTATCATAATTTTTGAAGGTAAACCAGCTCAGCTTTGCAGCATATGAACCACAATAATAGTTGGCCTGTAGAGTAACCCCAGTGGTGTAATACTGGGACTTTGTAATCTTGGGGATAGGCAATCACATGGACCGAAGGCAAGCTCAAAAGGAGGAAATTCATGCCTTGCATAGCAAAACTAATAAACTACTTAAGGCTGGAGGGATCATAGACAATAGAGAGAAACAAATTACTGCCATTTTCTTATGCCAAAATATCTTACTGTATTCTAAATGATTATCCTCATACCCATAGATGCCCATAGACAAATGAATGTCTACATTCTCTAAAAACAATTAAGTATAGTTCCTGTGTTCTGGAGATATAGCTAAGTGGGTAAGAGCACTTGATGCTCTTCCGTAGTACATATGTTTAGTTCCCAGCACTCATATCAGGAATCACATAACCTCCAGTAATCTGAGCGCCAGGACATCCAATGTTCTCTTTTGACCTCATACAGATACACAAGTTCACATGAAAAACAGATAATAGTGCCTGATGTTCTCAGTATCTGAACTAAAAGACACGAGGAGCCATCTCACCACACCAAGTAATAAGAGGAGGAGGATGGAGACAACTGGAGACCTCATGCAGCACAGAGGCAAGAATATAACATGGTGCTGTAACTCGAGAATGGTCTAACAGACTCTTTAGAAAATAAAGGATACTCACCATACAGCAGCTGACCTCCATGACATTTAACAAGTAAATGACCCCAAACATGGGCAGTGTACACTACCATTTATATAACAATTTGTTTGGAGAAACAGAATTTTTGAACAGATAGGACACTAGAGTTTTCCCTGCTTGGAGGAGGTACAAGTACTAGGAAAGCAAATGAGCCCACTGATGGTGGCTGCTGCAACTAGGCTGCAGCTGGGATACACTTTTCTTTGAATTTGGCAAAACTCTCAGATTTCACCACTATACACAAATTCAACTAGGGAATAAATTCAACTAGGGAATCTGGAAAACTCAATATGAAATGCAAACTATGACAGATGAATCTAAATATATTCTAATTTCATGACATCACTCTACTAAGGGACTGGATTTGAATTAAGTCGATTTATGAGACAGCGCTTAGCTTAGAGTTTACAGTTCAAGAGTAAAGGAACTGTTTTGTGTATCAGAAACGGGAAGATGTGGGGACAGAGCTGACAGGAGAACTAAGAATCCATTTTCTGTGGGTTGTAGTAGGTGTAGAGACTGTAACCGCATTAAACGTATCATCTTAATTGACTTAAGGATAATCATAAGTAAAAGATATAGTGCTTCTGCCTGTCTAGATATTTTTTTAATTATGTAGTGATTTTAAGGTCTTTCTTTGCTGGTAAATGTAATTAGAATTCTGCCTTCACTAATAATAAAACTGGATCATGAATTTGAAAAAGAGCAATAAGGAGTTGATGTATGGTCCAATCATATTATAATCTCAAAAATAAATTTTTTTGTTTAAAATTTTCTGTGAGGGTTGTGCCCACTCAGAATGCAGCTTCCCTTTGAGTTTTCACAAATGCATTCCCCAGTCTGCTCATTCTGCAATAGCAACTTCTACACTTTAGGGGAGGTGGTGTATAACTGTGATTTTCCACAAAGACTGCACTTCAGTTTTCAAAGACTTAGACCTCTTGCATTATCAATATGACATGTAACTCTTACAATAATTGGTTTTTGAAAAAGTAAGCGCCCCTCATACTCTCTGCCTGGGATTCTGCTGTAGTGTTTCATGCAGTCATACACTCAATTTTGCTTCTAGTTTTTCTCTCATAGCAGGCTAAGACTCACCTAATATCTTTTCCTTTTTCATTGCACAAACCAAAATTATAGAACATTATATGTTGGCAAAACATCCATACTAAAAGTATTACTACGAATAAGGAATTTATATTAGTGACATTTTGTCCATCTAAAAAGCACCTAAAATTGTGTTCTAGAAATTGCTTTGATGGTTTCTGGACAAGAACCATTTTTCTTTAAGGGTGTGCCCTAGTAGGTTAGCTATGTTGTAGTGAACAACCTGTACACAGGAGTATATAGCAAGCACAAATTGGTGTGAATGATGGGTTACTAATAAATTAAACAAGAAGACATAAAGTTTTAAGGGTAGAATACATGCAATGTGTTTAGTGTTATTAGGGGTGAATATTATAAATATGCACTGTATGAAATTTTGAGAATTTCTAAAAATCTTGTATTTAAAACAATTCAATTAGCTCTATAAGAAGCAATATATACAACATATAAATTCCTATGTTATGACAGTTATATTTCATTCAATAAATATTATTCACAAATCATTATTGGTGGAAATACTGGATATTATCTTTTTCTTCTGCAGTTTTCCTTAATTATTTAATGTGTTAAAATAAGAATCATGCATGACAAGACCAACTGACAGGCCTTTCCCTCAGAGTCAATGTTTAGAATCAAGTGAATTTGGACACAATCATTTTTTAAAACTTAAGCTTTATTTTTGACAATATCATAAATCCATTTAGTGATTTCTGGCTACTCTCTCTTCCAACTTTCATCATATATACCTACCCCACCCCTCCCCTATACTCTGTAGTATCATTACTACAGAGTTGCAAAATATCTACTGCACTCTATTGTTTCCCAGGTTCTGCGTGTTTCATGAAGGGGAAATCTTGGCTTTCTAGTTCAGCAATTATCACATCAGTATGGAATGACACCAAAGATCTACTCAGATGGCCACGGCACAGCTAGAGATCATAATTTCAATGTAGAAACAGAGAAAAACTCTAGACTAAGGGTTCTGATAAACCTTTGATGAACTAGTTTTAACAGAACTGCGTGTAAGATGGCTTTACTAAACAGAGAACGGTCTGATCACAGAGAGCCAAAATCACACATCTTCAATAAACAAGTGAAGAGATTAAAAGAGAAAAGCAAAACAATTTAAGAGTATGTGTGCATGCAGGTATAAAATCTTTGTTTATTAAAATATCCATTTTTCTCCAAAGGAAACTAAAATATCCTGAAGGCTTAGCCCACAGTACAGATGCTTGTCAGCAGTGTACTTTGAGCCTTCCTTCCATGTGCAGCCAGCACGGTAGTTCTAAACTTAGTTGCCTGCCTTTATACACATGAGATTTAGGTTTAATCTCCCAAATCCATTTTCCGCTACAGAGCTGGCCAGAACTGAGAAGCTACAGATTCTGTGGAGACAAAGTTTGAGCCACACATGACTCTTCATTGACCCCAGCACTCATAGAAGACCATTCCATAGCTGCCTGGCAACTGTATTAAACGGTTTAAAGAGAACTGACAGCCCTCAGAGCAGATACTCTCCCTTACAGGAAATTGTTACTTAAACATGAAAATCTTCTTTAACCATAGCCAAGCATTTCAAGTGTGAGTAAGGCCTTGACAATCTGCTTGAACTGTAGTTTGAAGTGGGTTCCTTTGATAAAGTGAATGTGGCCTTTGTAATGCATCTTATAGTGTAGTGTTTTCATTCTACTTTGTAATACTATTTCACCTAGAAATGTGAAATAATGGTAACAGTTATTTTCAGCATAGGATTAGTCCTCAACATCTGCCAATAATGGACGGTGTTCATGAGTTCAGAGTTCATCTGTCTGATTTATCAAGGTTTCTGCCTCAGTGTTTAGTCTCTTATGAATGTTCTGACAGTGTTGATGGGCCATGGTGATGCTGACAGGCCACAGAACAGTCAAGTGTTTATTCCATATAAGCACACACATGGGTAGATACATTGTAAGAGCCTTTTCCCTGGGGAATATGTAATGTTTTTCTATCCAAGTATGTACAGTGAAAGAACACAAATGTAGACCAGGAACTTTCATCTTAGTAATACAATGTTAAATATATAAAATGGCACAATGCTTTTGACAAATAGAAGCACAAGGTAAAGCTTTGAATACATAGCTTGATTATCATTCATACCCATTGTTAGCCCTGGATTAACATAGTTAAGATTGCAAATATTTTCATAAAAGTACGTACAAAAGACCCTTGCCTTCCAACCTGATCTTAATGAATACTAGCTAATTATGTGTTTGCACCTGAGCTGGTGGAGAACTTCTTAGTGAAGGCTGCCATCTTGTGGTGAACATGAGAATACAGCAAATTAAGAAGGTTATTAATAAAGTTCAGGACCCAAGAATTTAGTGGGCATTTTTAGTAAGTTGATAAAACCATATTTAGTAAAATCATGGTTTTCCCGAATAATTGACAAATGAAATTACCTTTTATCTTCTTTAGAAACAAGGAAATAGCACAATAGTATCTTTTATAGCATAGTGTTAATTGAACGATAATGTTCACAGTACAAGCTCCAAGGACACTGCTTATAGATTCAAATCCATTTTAAATTCCCACCACGAATAAATGAGATGTTTCACAGGATATCTATGTTTTCTTGTATGCAAAGATAAATACATTTGCTACTTAGGGTTTACATGATAAATGTACTATACCACAATTTAAAAAATGTTAGGAAAACTCATATAGATATATTTATTTATGTCTGAAATTAAATACAATTATCATAGTTGTGAATAATCTGTGTACGGCATTTTTCTGATAGAGATTCTGAGGAAACATAAATAAAGAGATAACAATACTTACCAGTTGTGTGGTATTTATAATTTTCCAAACATTCTTTAAATTCTTCCAGAAAGAAATATATATTATCCTAACAATGAAGCAACAAGATACTAAGTACATGATCATCCTAGCTTTTCATAAGAGTAAATGGAAGTGTGGAAAATTAAATAACACCATGGATCAGCTAACTTTAAGTAACAGAGACAAGATTTAAACACAATTCTTTTTTAATAGTCCTTTTCTTCTCTTTTTTTTTCTTATTCTTCTTTAATATATTACATCCATACTGCAGTTTCCCCTCCCTCCACTCCCTCCCAGTCCTGTGTAGTGTCCTTGTGTCCATAACCACCCTCAAAGAAGAACAGGCCGTCCAGGGACATTCTCTAAACATGCCATTGCAAGCTACAATAAGACCAGGCACATATATTCACATCAAGGCTGGAGGAGGCAACTCAGTAGGAGGAAAAGTGATCCACAAGTAGGCAAAAATCAAGACAACTCCTGCTCCAACAGTTAGGAAACCCACAAGAGCATCAACCTACTAGGGCCATAAAAGATATGCAGGGTACCTAAATCTGAGCCCCTACGGGCTCCCAGATTTCTATGAGCTCCCCATGAGTCTCAGTGAATTGATTTTGTGGGCTATGTTATTGTGGTTTCCCTGCCCCTTCTATTTCCTCCAGTCCTGCCTCCTTTTTCCCTGCAGGACTCCCTGATCTTTGCCCTCAGTGTTTAGCATCTGCTTCCACCAGTTCCTGGATGAAGGCGCTCTGGTGTCTTTGATGAGGACTTTGCTAGGCTCTGGTTCAGAACAATCTGGAGACTCCACAAAATGTAGGAGAAATTTTGTGGGAGTGGACAAACCTTCCACTTGAGGCCTTGTCTGGTTACAGAATATAGCTACTTCAGGCTCACTGTCCCCTGTTACTAAGGGTGTTTGCTTGGCCTACTTCATGGATTTCATGAAGTTTCTACATTACCCTGGAAAAGCTGCCCCAATTCAAGCTGTTTCTCCAAGTAATTTCTCCCCTCTGTTCCCAAGGACACCCACCTGAAGGCTCCCAGTCTATATTTCTCCTTCCCAGGGAGATTAAAGACAGTACCTGTGCTGCTAATTGTTACCTATATAGCTTACTTACACATGGATGTTTCAAGTTAATAGCTGATATTAGCTGCTGTAATGGCAGAAGAACTAATAGAAAAACTAAAATAACAGATTGCAAAATGTTAGCATCTTTCTCGAGATTCACCTACTTTTTGTCGTCTGATTTATTCAACTCACATGCCACCTTAACTACTTTTCTTGAATTTTCTTTTTTTGCTGTTAAATTCTAATTTTAAAATGAAGTTTTAAAAGTTCTCACGGGAGCCGGAGAGATAGCTCAGTGAATTAGAGCACTCACTGTTCTTGGAGAGGAGCTGTATTTGGTTCCCAGCACCCCAATGACAGCTCACAGCTGTCTGTAACTCTAGCTGAAGGGCATCTAATGTCATGTTCCAGCCTCCTCTAGCAGTAAGCACACTTATGACACATGTAAATACATTCGGGAAATTCATACATATAAGATATAAATAAATGAATCTTTAAAAAACCATTATTATGTGTTATCATGTGACTGCTTCTTCTTCTTGGACCACCAAGATCCTTTTAAAATTTTGAATGTAAAATAACTATGGTTTTAAAATTTTCTATGTTGAGAAACTCTATTAAAGTTTCATTGAATCAGCAAATAGATTGTGATGTATTTAACCTACTGAAAATTTATGATTGAATATATGAACAGATGGTATATTTCCCTATAAGCCTCAGTTTCTATGGTGATGTTAAGACAACAAGCATTAGTACTAAACTTTCCTAAATGTTTAAATATCATTAGAAGCCTGAAAAAGCCTGTGAACCATCCATCCAGATCCCCACAGCAGCTGTTCTTGTGAGCAGAATAACCAGCATAAGCTGTATTTCACATCTTAGGACAAACAAGAACACTTTTGCTTTGGTGACAGGAGCCACACGCTAACGAGAGAACATTCAGGAGTGGGATCCAGAGTGGGATAATATATTCTCAGTTGCACTGTATAAAAAAGCACATGTGGTTTGATCACGGTTTCTCTTGTAAACCACATAATTCCTTATATTAGGAGAGTGAGGTTATTATTCAACATTCTGCAACTGTGCTCATGAACAACATGTATTCATTTTCTGTTTTATATCATGGTGTTATTGCTATGAGACAAATCTGTGAAATTCATTCAAAATGAAAGCAAAATGCCTCTTGTGGGAGTATTAAAGGAGAAAAAGTAATGTCAAAATGGTCCTTTAAAGACTGCCTTGAGAGGAAAATAGGAAGGTGAGTGGTTAAGGGGAAGTAAATACATCCAAACACTAAGCATTTCTACATGTCTACTTACTAATATCAGGCTCTGCAGTGAAACAGGAATACAAAGCATGAAAGTGTGCATGTGAAATTAATTTATCAGTTACCACAGGGGAACTGGCTTCAGTGCTACTGGGAGTTCCAAACAGTGCAAGGACTGTGTGGAAACAAAGGGCATCCTATGCATTTGGTCCAAGCAGAGAAAATAACAGGGGAACATTACCATTATATACAGGACATTGACTGATGCCAGAACATCATAAAATGTGCTTAGGTGTTTCTTGAGATTTCCTTTATGCCCTTCTGGGATGACAGAAGGACTGAGATCAAGGCATCAATTTTAGTAGGTAGATATCTGAACACATTCTCCTTGTCAGAGACTCCTTTCTGGCTTTGTATGCCTTTCTCTGCCACCTACCTTTTAATCTCAGTGTGTCTATTCAACACCTCACATCTGAATGGTGAGTCTAAGGGCACAGACTAGCCAGCTCACTAAGTGGACCATGTTAGAGCATTTTACAGAATTGCACAGTACAATTTCCAAAACTGTGAGCTTAAAAAAAAAAACAGCAGAAAGTTTACTTGCCTATTCACAAGAGCAGACATTAAAAGTTAAAACGGGGTTCTTTTGACCTCTTTGGTAAGAAAAGTAAAAGGAAATGATGGCTAAACATCATAACAATTATTCATGACATTCTGCTCAAAATTATGATAATATTGATTACTGTATACTTCTTGAATTCAAAAGAGAGGTTACAGAGGTGATATATGTTGGCATGTGGTTAGGCTTCTACTAAGTAATAGGTTAAAGAAAAAGCACCTTTTCTGGGGTACTCCCTGTAGAAATAAATTGGCTAACCTGACTAACATTTCTGGTGACTGATTTTTAAATTCAGGTTCTGCACCTATTTGGAAAACTGAGAGATAAGCAGATTACTAAGAATTTCGGTTTACTCAGTACCTACTGTAAGGATTCAGGCATTGTGCTGGCCTGACCCCTGTCACTTAGCAGAATGCACTCAGGCAGTACCCTGGTCAGGCCAGCATTCTATGGCTGCTACTTCACTCTGTAGTCTGCATGTAGGTTCAAAAGACCCTTTAAAAGAAAGGTTCCACCCACTTCTGCTCTCTCGTTCTTGCAGTTCCTCTGAATGGGCAAACAGGGCCTGTTCCTAACAGTTTTCCCACCAGCCTGGTTCCACTGCCACATCAGCCCCAAATAATACACAGAGACGCTATATTAGATATAAAGCTGTTGGCCAGTTATTAGCATTTCCTATTGCCTAGCTCTGTCTTAAATATTAACCCATTTCTATTAAACTAAGTATTTCCACATGGTCATATCTTACCAGAGGGAGGGTCTAGACCTCTTCCTCTAAAGTCCATACATCTTGACTCTCCTCCTACATCTCCAAGAATCCTCCTTGTCTCCTAGTGCTACCTGTCTTGCTTTCCTACCAGTCAATAGTGCTTTATTCATTAACCAATAAGAGAAACATATTTTCAAAATGACATCTCCCATCATCTCCTCTTTTCTGTCTAAATAAAAAAAGGGGTTTAAACTTTAACATAGTAAAATATAAAACAATACAGTTATCAAATAATAATTATAGTTAAAAATATTTAGTACATTAACATTTAGCAAGAATCAAAGAAAATATTCCATCAATCATCTATCCTATCGTGATCTTAAAGGCTTATATATAAATTCTCTTTAATCCTAACTAAGGAAAACAATAGCCATAATTATCTGTCTTCAACTCCCTCAAAGAGCACAGGAGGATAAAATAAACTCTAGAAATGACAGAGACAACTCACTGACTGGTCAGTCATCCAAAGTTCTTCTGTAATGTTCCATCTTCAGTCTATAGGTCATAGTGTGTCTGGCAGACTCCTCAGCAAAGCAGAAAACTTTAAACTGTCTAACTGTATTGACAGTTTGTCATTTTCTCTGTGTTCTGCAGACTGTTTGTCAGACTTTTGTATGAAGCAGAAACTATGTAACAATGTCCATCTTATATCAGAAGTAACTTTTCTGTGGTTGCTGCATGTCTAGTTTATAAAGTATATAGTTAAAGAGTCTAGTCAAGAACAATATCGTGCCCAAATTGCTAGTCTTGGAATATTGGAAGTAAACTCCATATGAGTTTCTTTGATGTCCATCTTCCTTTCTGACACAGGTGGTGTTGCCAGGAGCAGTTGTGCCTCACTGTTAAGAAAAACCATAAACCATTTAAAATGTCATATTCTGTAGGTCTTCGAAAGGTTTGAAGAATATTTATCACCTTAAATATATTTCTGTATATCCAGAAAGCCTGACTGACATAGATATAAGTTTTGACTATTATAGGTAACTATCTACAATATGTACTAAATTATACATTACATTTTTAATAAGCTATATAAACACAATGCCTAACCAAGAGGAGAAATATACATATCACAAAATTGACCTTAAATTTGTTTCAATAAAAGAAAATCCATTCCAAACAAAGTATTCGTACCTATGCCATAATTTCCTTTTTTACTTTTAAAAAGAGATTGGTTATGATCATGAATCACCTATAACCAACTCCATTTAAATGAAAACAAACATATATACACAATATTTCAGATTTGGGAGTCATTCTTTCCAACCTGCTTCCTGGTGGTAGGGTGTGCTGTCCTAGATTTCATAAGGAGATTCAGAATTCCTGGCTGTAGTGGTCTGCAAGGCTGCCTTTTCCAGCTATTTTGAATGTTAGGTCACATGGGACACTGCTATAGGGGGTCTTGCTTGATTGAACCATATTAGTCTAGAAGGATCCACAGCTTTTCATTTTCTGTGGAAACAAAAATAGAAATTCTTTTCCCCAGTTAGCCGTTCTTAGACTTAAATTTGGAAGTCAAAACATTTTATTAAATATATAAGTTGGATTAATTCAACTTACCTACCATTTCTTATTGCCTAGCCCTGTCTTAAATATTAACCCACTTCTATTAATCTAAGTATTTCCATGTAGTCTTATCTTACTCAAGAGAGGGTCCAGATTTCTTTTCTCTCAAGTCTCTATAGCTTGACTCTCCTCCTACATCTCCCAGAATCCTCTATGTCTCCTACTCACTCCTATCTTGTTTTCCTATTGGCCAATAGAGCTTTATTCATTAACAAATAAGAGAAACATATTTACATCTCCTATCAAGGAATATTCCTGTCTCTCTCCCTTTCTTTCTCCTCTTCTGTTCTCTCTCTGTCTCTGTGTCTCTTTACTTCTTTTCCCTTTCCTTCCATCATTTTTCCCTCCCCCTCAATAAAACTTTCAATACATATCACGTCTACAGGTTTTCGTTCTCCCATCTGCCTGCCATCCATCACCCGCTGTGCTCAAAATAATATTGAATAGAAATAAAACCAAAGCCTGTCTGATATTTCCCACAAATCAACTGTGTAGTGTGTTCTTCAAATGACTATAAATACACTGAGGTCACTTATGTCCAAATGTTTCCCCACTCATAAATGAAACATTTTCCATTCTTTGTTATTTTTTGTTTGTATATTGTGTTCATTGGACATAAATTATTCACAGATATTGGAAGCCAAAATGACACATACTTGGATTTGATCTTCTTCTAGTACAAAATAACTATGTGCTCGAGGCACCCACAAAGAAGTATCCAGTATTCATCAGCCCACAAATATGCAGTGATCCAAATCAGCATAGAACGGCCATGCCAGGAAGAATGCAAGGCAAATGCTAAATTGGTTAGGTATAACCAAATACTTAAAATATTTTTTTCATGAACAGTAGAATCTATTGGACTAGAAACAGCACTGTCACTGATGATAAACATGAGCAATAAAAGCAAAACTGATAGTGTATACAAATATTTTAACAATTGGCTATATTTATTTATTCATTTAACTATTTCTTTCCCTCTCCTAGCCTCTCTCTCTCTCTCTCTCTCTCTCTCTCTCTCTCTCTCTCTCTCTCTCTCTCTCTCTCTCAACTTCTCCTCTTTCCATCTTAAAATGCTACTTTGAGATACAATAGGTTATGTTGTGACTTTTATAGAGGAATATTACCCCAGGTAGAGTATTGAAGACAGTCTGAAGAAATAATTTCAGCCAAATCTGGACTGAGCCAATGGCTTTCATAAGGTCCTATACAGGAGCATGAATAAGATTAGCTATAATATCATGGATGACTCAAGGCAGTGAAATCAGGAAAATCCTGACCAGCTAGCCATAAGCACCATGGAATGGTTTCTGCTTGCACATATGTTATTATGGTTTACAGAAAGTTGAATAAGAATCACTTAGTCATGTATCTTTCTGAAGTTTCTCAGCCCTTCATTAGTTTATCTATCCAGGACTCAACTTTTTGATTCAGCAGAAAGTACTTTACAAATAGTCTACCAATTACTCTAGGTAAGTGGTTCTTGACCTTCCAAATGCTGAGAACTTTAATACAGTTTCTTATATTATGGTGACCCCAACCATAAAATTATTTTGTTGCTACTTCATAACTGCAATTTTGCTATTATTATGAATCATAATGTAAATATATGATATAAGACCCCCCCAAAAGGATCACCACCTATAGGCCCTTTACCAACAACTCCCCCTTAGTATGTTCACAGAGCCTTGGTGGAGTGATAAAAATATCTAATTACTTTCCTTCAATTGCAAGCTCACATTGAGTCACTATAATATAGACACAGCTAGTTATTCTTAGGAACCTGACTGTTTAAGATTCTCTGCAGCACTCAGCCCATTTCAGAAAGACTCTCTCTGTCCAATTGACAGAAGATGAAAGCAGCATTAATCCTATAGATGCAAATACAAATGTTTAGAAGGAAAGTTGACAGGCATTTCTTTATATACATTAAAGAAAACAATAACATGGCTACACACCAGGGGCCTAAGACCCATCCCAAACACTAGCTTTGCTTTGTCTTATAATATTATTTCCTTCTATGGCTCTGCCATTAAATTCTGAAAGTAGCCAATTACTCCTACAATGAAAATACTACTATTAATATAGTATGTACATCATGCCAGGCATGTTCAAACTGTAGCAAGATGTTTAGTGACAATTCTTTTCCAGTTGTCACCAAAGTGCTTTCTGTTATTATGAAAGGAAGCCAGTATGAACAAAGCATCTAGCTTAGCCCTGTGGCACTACTGCTCCTGGGAATTTTGAAAGTTTCCCTAATATAACTTGCATGAAGGTAGCTTATCTTTGGTAGTAGGATATTTAGTAAACAGTGTGGCACCTGGGATTTCAATTCTCACTTATTCAGGTTGCTGTTATTCAAACTCCTTAACTGCTGACTTTAAGTGTAATTCCAGATGTTCTTCCAAAGCCATAAGGCACTCAAAGTTTATCATTACATGTTGAAACCTCTTTTATAGGACAGGAAATTTGATGGCTCTACTGCCAGTTCCAAACAACTGTTAATTGCCCTGAATCACTAAGGGACTGTTTTAAAAAGAAACATTAGCAATGTCCTTTACAGCATGGAAAGTTCCTCACATTTAAATCAGTAGTTTTGTTGAGAGTAACTGTTGGTACAGTGGCATTAATGGGAGACACTCCCATATCTAATCCTCTATAATCCACAGTCATATTCCATGTCACATGTGGCCTCCTCATCCTGGAATGCTGCTGATACCACTGTGTATCAGCACTTTCTTCAAGGTTGGATTGAACTTCTTGGCCTAGATCAGGCTACAACAGAGGGAGGACATGTTTTAGACTGCTGTGCCTGCCAGAGTAAATAATGCTCTAGACTGAGCAAATAATCTCTTCACAAGTGTACTTTCTTGCAAGTGTGAAATGCATGCCACATACTTTAGAGGAATGATTGCCCATCCCAGAACACACAATCTTGGTCACCTGCACTATTACAACATTTATATGCTCTGTGAACTATTGCACAGACTTTAATACCTTCTAACACCTGATCAGCACATTGGCTTGCTGTTAATAATTTGTTATTAATTGTTGCTAGTAATTATATTAATAATTGTTCTTAATAATAATTATAGAAAATCCTGCTTGGCATAAATATCTTCATTTACCTTCAGGTTACCTGGACAGATGCTATCTTTGTTTGTGTTTACTCTGTTCTTACGGCCTTTTGGTGTCTTTAGCACATAGGCACTGAGGTGTGTCAGTGTCAGAGTATCACTTACCTCATTAAAATCATCTTCCCATGGACATCAGAGAAATCACAAGATCCCCATATTGATGGAAGCTGGATAAACCTTGCTTTTGTCCTTCATTTTCTTTCTCTTTTCTTTTTTATTCTTTTCAAGACATTGTTTCTCTATGCAGCTCTGGTTGTACTGTTACTTCCTTTGTAGACCAGGTTGTCCTCAACTCAGAATCCATTTGCCCCTGCTTCCAAAGTGTTGGAATTAAAGGTGTATGCCTCCATGCCCAGCTTCAATCTCTTCATTAATCCTCCTGTAAATACAATCATTTCAGGGCAAGAAAATTAAGAATTGAGCACTGCTGTTCTCATACTCAGATCTCCCCCTAAGTCTTATTTCTCCTTTCTTTCTGTCCTTTCATTGATGTTCATGTTGACTTCAGCTAACGATAACTATGTGTCAGTGGCAACACTTGTGCGGCAATGCATAAAGACTGATTTCGTGTGTGGTGACTCACATTACTCATCCTGTGATTTGTTGAGTATCTAGTTGGTTTAGTTTTTCTGTTCCTGCAATGCTCAGATTAACTCTATGGTCCCTAAAGTTACACAGCCTTAAGAGCTGATACGGGAGGCTCTTACATTTTAAAAGTCTTCCCCATCCCTAGTAGAATCAATAGAAAGGAAAAATGTTCATTAATTATCAGAATTTCCTGTTCTGCACCATTATTGAGTTCCCTGTCTGCCTATTGAGTCATGATGCTCTCTTTCTATGTTAAAAGCTGCTTATTCCATTTTGTCCCCACTATTTTCTTTTGAGTCACTATTGGATTATTTCTCTGGATTTCACCTATTTTTACAAAGCTCTGATTTGTGTTTTGCATCCCATTATCTATAACAAATAGCAACCCAATGTTTCTACTCATTATCTATTTTATCTACATTTTCTGCAAACTGAGAGGCCAATATGGAGGATGCCATCTTTATTTCTTTTCTAGTTGCACTTCATTCCTTATCTGGGCATTTTCATTAGGAGTTGATCTTATCCTCTGTTTCATGAATTATTTTCCACTGCAAATTTAACCAGCATTTTCATAGTTTGCTCATAAACATATTCTTGGAGGAATTAAAATACATTCTCTAGCCCATTAATGTCACACTATCAGTTTTGGAATCATCATTGTATTGGTCACGTGACATAGTTCCAGTCCATTGAGCAAGCATGCCATTCCATGAAATTCAGATGACTACCTTAGAATTTATCTCCTCAGCAATTCTCTACTCTCATCATCATTTTAGTGAAGATAAATTATTACAGAATTTTCATAGAGTACTCCATGATATCGTCAAATACATGTTCAAACAAATCATCTTCTGGTTTAAGCACCATTATTGTCCAAAGAAGACTTTAAGTAATTACTGTTAAGAAAAGCAGCACACTCCTAGAGGCTTCAGTGTTTTTACCTGTTCCAAGACCTAGTACATATCTGAGGAGTTTTATTTCATTAAGAGTCAGCAACTATCACATGTTCAGAAAATAAAGCCTTACAGGACTACCATCTTCACATAGTGAATGGTTTCTGCAGAAGATTCACTAGAGTGTCAGAGCTGTTCAAGAGAAAAGTCAGACCTAGAAAGGAAATGTAATGTGCAATATGTGATCTCTGTGGAAATAAGAAATAATGAGAATGCCCTCTCTCAAAATGCATCTCATCAATATTGCTATCCAGTAGCCTAGCCTCATCCATTAGGCCATATGCATCATGACTCTGCAAGGTGAGTAGTTACTTTAGAACACAAAGGAGGATGAAGATAACTTGTTAGTAAACTAACACAGTAACATTGCAAGTAAAAAGGCAGCATATTATATACACATACTTTGTATAAACATGTGCATTTTTGTCTCAGTGACACAGTGGGCTGATATAATTGTGAGAGGATGAATGGTAGAAATAAGACAACATTTTTACCATTTAATTGATGATGTAGCTCAGAAAGCAAACAAGCTTCTAAGCTTGACAGGTTGGCTGGGATCTAACCTATACTTTCTGATATTTAAACTCTGATTACTAGGAATTTATAATAGCCCACATTCTTTTGAAGTTCTAAGAATGTTAATTTTTAAAATTATAACATAGCAAATGTTATAGCTCTAAAAGTAAGTTTATTATGTAGCACTAACATGTCTCCAAATTCAACTCCTCCACACACCCTGCAATATACATATATTCTTAATTGTGCATGTTTGATTTTTATCAGACAACAAAATATTCTATGTATTTTTTTCTATTTTTGGTTATGTTTTTTTTCTTCCTGTCAAACCCACTCTTACTCTATCTACTTCTCCTATTGTTTTCTTTCTTCTGTTCCTTTCTCTATCTCTTCATTTGCTTGTTTTGTGCCATTTTGTTTCTCTTTACATTTGTTTTTTGACTTTTGCAAAGCGCCACTGACAGCTAGTTTTTAAATTTTGATCAGTGAACCAAAGCAGTGTGGACAAGGACTACTTAATTACCTCTTTACCTCTTACTCTTTAAGGACAAAACCTTTGCAGAACTTACTCCTATACTGAATCATTAAACTAATTATTCTTTGCAAATAAAAAATCAGAAATCAGACTTCATATTAGGAACCTTAAACAAAGAAGCAGTGAAGTAGCCACCAGTGACTTCCTACCTCTTCCATCCCTTTCTAGGAACAGGGCTGATATCCACTCTAAGTCCTGTTTTGTTATTCCTGTCTCCTATTTGTCCACAGTCATCCAAGCCTCTATGGTTAATTTTGGTCCACTAATGTCTAGTTGTGCCCTCTGGCTCAAAAGAAGCTTTATTTTTAGAATGTAATCAAAATAGAGCACAACACTTAACTCTACACTTTCATGTGTGTGATTAGAGCATTTCAAAGACTTTAGTCTTTCAGTTATACAGATGAGCTATGTTGTGATATATGCTGCTGATGAAAGTAAGATGGGAAATACAAATATTATGTTTTACATACTATATTAATATTAATATAATCCAATGTTATGCACACATTTTTGCTACAATTTTCACAAATTTGGTAATGGCTACTTTTGTTTTGTATGTATTTTTGTATAATCTGTTTTTCAACTTGGCTTTTTCAATAAAGTTATACATATATGTATAGTTATAGATAGACTGTTCCATGTATGTATATATAAATTACATGACAAGGAAATAACTTAGTAACTTTTATTTTACAACATTTTCTCAGCACTATTAACACAAAAGTTGTGGCGCGCCAAGCCCGACCCGCAGGAAAGACGGCAACCACACTTGGATTCTTCTCAGATCACACTTTATTGGAGCACTTCTTGGTTGAAGGGAGAGCTGAAGGTGAGGGGCCCCGGGGAGGAAGGGACAGCTGCTTATATATCCTACTAGGCAACGGGTCACGGTCTCATAGGCTCAAAAGACTTTGCCTCAGTGTTGGAGCCATGGGATTGGCTAGGGAACGAGCAGGCGCGCTGGAGTGCAGCCGCCAAGCTGGCATATGCCCGAATAAGGTAAAACACTGAGGATACAAGAAAGAGGAATTTCGCCATCTTGTAATGGCGTCCTGCGGGCGGCCGCCTACAAAAAGTAATATGGACAAAGTTTATCTTATTATTACATTTTATGAAGTAACTTCAAATATATCTGTTCTAAAATAGTCAGTGCTCTCTCAATTAGATATTTTCATAAAGTCATTTTTGATTTTCAATAACTCATTGCTGACAACTTCAAATTCCTAAATCTAAAATGATCCATGACTGCACCTGCCTGTAAAGGCACTAGAAGCCCAAGCCTCACAACAGAAGTTGGCTCTTAGTACAGACATATAGAAAGGAAAGAAGTAAGTCCCATAAATTTTCCATGACATCCACGTATGTCCTTTGGCACAAACACACATACACACACTAATGGGAATAAACAAACAAATTAATAATAAATGAATATAATTGATGGGAGATGTTATTCTGTAAATGTTTCTCATACTGGTTAATTAATAAAGCACTGTGGCCAATGGGAAAGCAAGATAGGCGGGGCTAGGAGACAGGGAGGAAAGAGGAAGTAGTGTGGGGGAGTCAGCATGTAGAGCATGGAGAAAGCAAGATGCCAGCCCGCAGTACTTGGATAAGATGCCCACATGGAAATACTTAGATAAGTAGAAATGGGTTAATCATTAAGACAGAGCTAGCCCATAAGCAATAATAGTAACTTGCCAACAGGATTGTATCAAATACAGAGTCTCAGTGTGTTATTGGGGCTGGTGTGGCAGTGGGACTGGGTGGCCGGTGGGGAGGAAAAAAGAGTGGGACCAGACCAATGCTTGGGAAAAATGTGCTCGTTACATATAATTTTAAAACCCAGAAGATACACCATGCATTCAGAAAGTGAGAGTATGAATGTGTACTTTCACTAGCCACACACCTCCTCTATATCTGCAGCTGTAATTGCTTTACTTACTTTAGCTTTTATTAGTTTGCAGTGTATACTGTGTTTTGTTTTGTTTTGAGTTTTTGCAAAAGCACTCTAGAAGACAAGCATGAACAAAATGGAACATTTTATCAGCTTGATGAATAGTGATCAAGGCTGAAGAAAATGATTTAAAAAGGGAAATAGTGGCACATGCCTTTGATCCCAGCACTCAGGAGGCAAAGCCAGGTTGATCTCTGTGAGTTTGAGGCCATCCAAGCTAACAAAGTGATTGCCATGACACCTTGAGATGTTACATAGAGAAAGACTGTCTCAACTCTCCCCCATACCCTAAGAAAAAAGAAGAAATAAAAGGTCTAAAATACACAAATATTAAAGGTATCAATATTGATTTCCAAGTTCCCACAGATTAGTGTAATATAAAATATGAATTAATATGGAAGGAAAATGCAAATATATTTCAAATGATATCCAAAGAAATAACAGTATTTTAATTGAAAGAAAAGTCTACTAATTTTAACTAAAGAACAATATATTTAAAAACTCCATTAACTGGATAAATGAGAATAGAAACTACAATTCCTACAAACCCTAGAGTTTTCTGTATTAAGAATATAGTAAATAATTCTCAAACAACTAGAAAATCTTAAATCTTAAATGTCTGATGATTAACAACAAAAAGGTGAGAATATGAAACACTAAGAATTGAAAGACTTGATTAAAAAAATAGTAAAACAAAATTCAACAATTATAACATAAAAATAAAAAGGAAATATGAAGTTCAGATTATTTTATGCATAAAGAAATGAAGATACTATATTTGTGATTACTTACAAAAATATTAACCTAAAATACTTTAAACATATTTGCCAATACTATAATTCCAAAATTGTCTTTCTAGATTAAGTTAAATTATTTTATCTAACATTTATCCTATAACTTCAAAAATTTTAGCCTTGCAACCTTCTTAATAAATTGTATTCAAGCTCAATAAAACTAAAGAACTAGAAATACAGGCTCATTGACTTTAACTTTGTTTCAGTGGCTGGCTAGGATAGATAGAGTAAACAAAAGTTTTGAATAACAAAAATTGAAAATTAACATTGTTCTCCAGTTATTACTTACTGTAAGAAATGTGATAATCAAATTTTATTCTCCTTATTCTGACCCATCAAATAATGTAACTTGCCTCCTCTCTTTGGTTACTTTCCCACCACCAAAATCTGATAAGAAAAGTAAAGATAGCTTTATCATTCAAACAAGATGCTCAATTTGTATATTTGGAAACATAAACTCAGAAAACTTGTAAAATCATTGGGCTTCATGTCTTTCAGATAATTTATATATACTTTCTAAAGAAAACATAACTGTTGATTTGCCCCAAATTTCACTGAGGACACTGCTATTCAAGACACATGGACTTTGACTGTCTTACAAAGACTCACTACCAAGGAAACACCACTAATTGCAATCACAGTGGCCTTTTTATTTTGGGTTTGGGACAAGACTTGGGTTTGTGTTTACTACTCTTACTGAGGATGAATACATCTATACACCAAGAGACTGCGTAATGTTGTGGACTAACATATGGGGAGTATAGAAAAAGTATAGAAGACCTTACAAATTGCTAATTTTTTCTCTATTAGCTATCGAGGAACCCAATGTGGCTACTGCTAATTCTTGTTCCAGAACATATCATCATAGTTCTACAAATGTCTAATGTCACCTAAATTTATTTAAATCAAAGATCTAAAGTGAATGTGCAGTCAAATTTAAATTGTATAGCTGTGAAATTTATACTGCAATTTCAGAAAAAATAAAGCTTGCACTCTTCTTACATAAAAGACTTAAAAAAAAAGTAAGGACACACAAAACCACAAAAATGGTGAAATATGAGAGGACCAATTTAACACCAATTGGATTACTATAATCAGTAATGGAAAGTTAACATCTGGTGCCTTATGTAATTGAGTCACAGAAACTTAATATGGTTTATATATACCTGTAAGAAACCCTGCATTACTTTAGGATTATCACCAAATAAAGAATGTATCAGGTATCCTGGAATGTTCCAGGTATCAAATGAGATACCTGGAACCACTCAGCCATCATTGTGTTACAAATGAGGAGTTAAGTGCCGGGTGCATGTGTACATCTAATGTAGAAATAGGCTACATTCAGAGCCAAAACACAGACAGAGGAGACAGAGTTACTTACTGAAATAAAAGTCATAAAGTGAGATGAGACTTGCTACATCTTGTTTTCTTGAAAAAATACTGCTCACAGAATTATCTTCATAAAAATATAATATCAAAAAATGACAAAACATCCAAGAATAAAAAGAGAAATCACAGTGATTAAAAAGTTGACAAAAGTACAAAGTGGCATTATGTTCTTTGTTCCCAAAATAACTTTGTGGAGGTGACAACATGCATGGATGCACAAAGGAAATGTGTGTTCTGTTACCTAAAACTATCCCATTTTCAGGGTAGTTTCTACTCTGCCAGGTAGGGTGAAGGTAAGGAATAGACAAAGAAGGTAAACACGGAAGTACACTAGATGGTGTTGTCTGTTTTGTTTTATCCAGCAACAAGGACTCTTTAGCACTGAAGTACAAAGTCATCTCAGTTATGAAAATTGCTGTAATCAATTACCATTGGCTTACCTTAATCCTTGAGTCTACTAAACTTGTGGAAATTGCCGTAAATTTTGAAGGCCTGAGAAAATGGCTTTTATGCGAATATTGTCTAATTTTAAACTTACAGATGCTGGAAACCTCATCTAGGGCTACTATAAAGGACTGGCCTACATTCCATTTAGAGATTTTGTTGAAAGATTTGTTTTGTTTTGTTTTTAGGTGGCTGAATTTAATGAGGATTGAAATGAGAAGTAGTTTTGGAAATATTAAATCCACAAAATTCCCTCAGGAGGCTCCTGTTCACTTAGGATAACCACATCAAACAGAAATTCAGCTCAATTACAAAGGTGAAAAATACACCTCAACGCAAAATAAATAAGAATGGGAACAAAATGTTTCATGTCTGGCTCAACTATACTACTATACTGTGTGATTAAATGATTGTGTTGTATTAAAAAAAAAAAAAAAAAAACCTAAAACACATTCCCAGTTTCCCCACCAAATTTTGCATTAGGCACTTGGCCAATGAAATTAAATCCATTTACAGTTAACCTCAACAGCCTGGGTTTTTGAAAGAGCCCCTGATAGCAAAGCCATCATTATTTCATAGGCTTTATAATAATCTTTAAATTAAAAGGTTTGATTCACCAAACTCACTCAGACACAAGTCTGAAGATCAAGTTATCAGTATCAGTATGTAAAATGTGCTAATTTTCATAGTCTACTGTCAGAGAGCCATTAAACTTGAAAATCAAAACATCAAAATGTGCAAGTAGTCTAAGGAGAGCAGTGAAAATAGACTACATTTTCTACCATTAAAATGTTTTTCAACATCTGCCCACTTAAAAACTATGTCAGGACTTTCTGAGTATTCCTGAACTGTGAGTACGCATTTGTGCTTGTAGCATCTGTAACACGGGGAAATGTGGATTGATATGAATGAAGATATTTTTAGGTGTCACAGCTTAGTGACTTTCTGAAAACAAATAACAGAATAGGATAATAGTAAAATGCAGAAAAAATATTTAATTGTATTGAAGTGATCTTTTCCATTAGTTGCAGCACTTACGATTGATTAATTTCACTGTTGTTGAAGGTATTGATTTAGTTGTTTCGGCTTTAATTATTTTCTATTTCATTTCTCTTGTGTTTTTGTTTAGCCCCAACTCCAATTAACGAAGGTTTCTTGTCAGAGATAATAATTTGGTTTCACTTTCTTTTCCAATTTGACACCTTCTAATCTTTTGTTGGGACTTAAAGTCATTTGCATTAAATGATGTTGCTGATATTGCTCAACTTATAATCATCACTTAATTTCTTTTTCCTATCACATCAGGGCTTCAAAAAATGTTTTCATGTGCCAAAATTTGTTTTGGTTTGTTTTCTTTATGATGTGTCTGCTTTATTTCCTCCAAGAGATTTCTCTTTTTCCTTTCTTATCTCTTATTCTTTCTGAAGCTGCCCTTATAGTGAATAGCTTGGACAACACCCATGCTATAACTGCCAAAGAGAGACCAGTTGTCAGTGAATGAGCCTGGAATCTGGACTCTAACTTCTCCCTTCAAAGGTGTAATCACTGTTTTCACACCTGTACTTTCCTATGCATGAATTCAGCCACCTCAATTCATGTCAGGTTTTGCTTGTAATAGTTAGCTAACTTGAACATTATGATCCACCATGGTCTGGCAGGTTCACAGAGAGCTGCCAGGACAGGTGTTCTACCTTTTTCTCAAAGGCTTCTTTCAACATATCTTGAAAATGTGTAATTATAGTTGGTTTGCATTTTACACTGTATGTGTGGAGACTTTATATAGTGTCTCTTTCTTTACCTATGAACAATGTTGTTAAGTCTAGGTTGAGTAAAACCAGATTAGAATCTAGATTGTGTATGTCTCCTCTGTCATCTTTCTTGCTTACTTTATTTTTATTTCCTTCTCTTCACCTGTCTATCTTTTATCTATATATCTATATATAGATATATATATATCTCCATTTTATTTTACCCTCTCCCTTCATCTCTCTCCTACTACATTGAACAGGCACTGAGAACTGGAAGAAGCACGTATTTACTAGTAGAGAAATGTTAGGCTGGATTTAATATTCCAAACAACTTTGAAAATCAGCCTTTTTAATTTTCTTATTTGGATTAGAATGTGGAGTAGAAATAATTTATTGTGTTAAATGTCAGATCATATTTGATAAGTATTAATTTAGCAATTTGAAAATTGTAATATTAAGTGAGTGTTTTGGGTGAGTGGTTTACAGCTACATATTTTGGACTGTGGTGATTCAACATGCACAGCTTCAAACCTCTGGGTAAAATTGTCACCTGCAATAACTGGGCAATAACATGGACACATTTAACCAATGTCACCACAGGGTGGTGCACATGCCTTTGAAAAGAGAGGTAAGACCAGAACACCCCTGAAGAAAAACAAATACACATATGAAGGCATAGAGAAACTTCAGAAACTCCAACTTTGTAAGAGTTCTAAAGTCCAACTACTTTTCTTTCACCAATAACAATTGATGAAACAAAAATATTTTAAAAAGAAATCCAATGTAAGTATTCAATTAAACTCTGTGACTTGGTCTTATAACAAAAATCAAATTAATGATATTCATCTCTACATAGATCGTGGGGACCCACATTTAGTTGAGGAAAGAGTGTAGGCACCTAACACACACCCACACACACACACACACACACACACACACACACACACACACACACACACACACACACACACACACACACACAAACAATTGAGTGCCACATCTATCTCAAAAAAATATAGACTTTGGGTGCGAATGCTGGCACATACCACTGGTAGGAAACAAATACATAAAAAGCAAGAAGGAATAGTAGGAGAATTCTCATGCCAAGAATTGACTTTGGACTATAAAATGCCATGTGACTGTTGGGAGACTTTTAAATAACAAGCACACCTAATCCTGCATTGACTGTGGAGGAATATGAGCCCCAGTGATTTTGAAAGGATATGGAACACTTTGGGAAAACTTACAACAAAATTTGCTGCAGGCTAAGGAGAACTTTCCTACTTACTATAAAGTGTAGTCAAATAAATATATCGTCCATTAAGCTCATCTGGCACTGCAACTGAAAAATTATGCTGTACATTTCTTTCAGAGAAGCAGCACCACAAAAATGAACAAAGGTCTCCATTGGTATGCTAAGAACTCCACAGACATGCACATAAATTAAATTACCGACAAATTACCTTTAATAACCTAAATAACTGACACTTCGATGTAACTATTTCAAAAGTTACATCAAATACATGAGTTTTATTGGAATTTACCTAACAAGATTTTTAAAGTAAATGTAAGATGAACAATGAATGAATGATACATTCATTTTAAGACTTGATTTTAGATTATAATCCTTCATTTTCCTTTTGATTTTTTGTTGTTAAAATAATGTGTCAGGGTATGTATAACTTGTATGTGTTAAAACAGATTTATCGGTAAACATAAGACAAGCACATTGGAAAATTTACTGAGATAAAAAATATGGTTTACTCTTTGTTTTATTACAGAGCCAATTTTTTTGAGGGTTGAATACTTCCTGGTCTCATTTAATTTTACCTGTTTATGTGCTGGCATTAGATTTCCTCTGTTGTTTAAAATAATAAAACACCAATATAAGCTTGATAAAAAATGGGGTCATGATTTATATTTTATTTGTGGGTTTTATATTCATACATTGATGTAATCACATATAAAGAGAATGGAGCTCAGATTAGTGGAGGCTTCTCGTAATCTTAGCATTCAGGACACTAAAGAACATTATAGAGTACATTATGAGAACCTGTCTCAAAAACAAAGAAAACATGTACACAAGCAAACAAAGATGGAAAAAGAAAAAAAAGAAAGAACAAAGAAAATGAGATGCTAGGCATATACGGTTGATAACTAAAATATATGTATGTGTATGTGCTTCAAAATAGGCTTACCTGAAAATTAATGTTATTTTGCATGCTGAATTCCACTATGTAGACAAGATTGACCTCAAAATTGTTATTTTTCTTCTCTTTCTCACTTACCTATTAGTCAAGTACAGGTATTACAAGAATATATCCATACACAATTAATTACTTATGGAGTTAAATACTCACACACAAATATATGAGATTTGGAAATTCTTTAATTTGCATTGAGAACATAATAGCTGTAGTACTGAGACAAAACTGAAAGCTATGCCTCCATAAATATATTCTATTAGACCGAGTAACTATAACACAATGTATATCTCACTGAAATAATTTTGAGTCTTTTCTGGAAGTCATTCTTTAATGTGTCAATGTACACTGCAGATCACACAAAGAATGTACTAGTAAACAAGAAGTGATTATGAATAGTTTTCATTCCTTTGTTCATAGAACTCTTATTTAAAAAATTATCTTGGTATTTCATTTTATACTTGGTCTTGTTTAAGGAACATGGAAAAATTGCTGACTCTACCAAGATGGGTTGCAATTATGGAAATTTCAAAGTGACTGCCACCAGTCTAAACTAAAATAAGTAGTAGTGGCCACTTCACTTTCTACTTAAGGCTTATTTTTGCCACAGGAATTTTATCTGTTCTGCACTCAGTAATCATTCCATGTGTTTCCTATATATTTATTCCTCTGTCTTCATTTTCTTTTTCTGGCCACAATATTTTTATGTATGATGATTTGGTTATGTAGACTTGCAATAAAATAAGGAGATGTGGGAATCAATAAATCACAGATATGCTTGAACCATATAAGTTAAATAGCATACTTTAGTATTGGGCAGATGGAGAGTAAAGAAAAGTGATAGTACCTTGAAAACACACAGCTTGTATGGAATGAATACTTACATTGTTTGAACATAAAGTCAATGTAGACACCCAGATGTTGATCACAAGTTTATTTTTCTGAGCTCGCAAAGTGGCTGGAATTCAAAAATATAACATATAATATGAAGGAAAATAAATTATAAATGTGCCACATTGCTTATTTGCAATATTTTACTGAACCTCTGGCTGTTCATTTAACCTTTGTGTTTTCATATATAGGATATTGTAGGAATTTTTGCTAAGATATCCACTATTCAAAATTTATTAAATTCTTAGATTGACTACCCAAATATGACAAATATGTCTGTATGGGGAGCAGACAAGTACTTACAATTGACTCAGTGATGCATTGACTCATTTATAGTAGTTTAATTTTATTATAATGCGTAACTTTCAGTAAGAGTAAGCTTCAGATTATACAGTAATTACTCTTGTTCCCCCTCCCAAGACTTCTGTAGTGTACTTAGAAATTCTTCTGGAGTAAAAAAAGGAATAAATACTCTTCACAATGTAAATTCTTTCCAGTTTATCAATGCTTAAACTAATTGGGCTTTCTTCTGATAATTTATCAAAAAAACCATAGTCATTGATCAGAGACTTCTTTGTGTTGAGTTTGTATCAAAATTTGTATATCATATTCTATTGATAACTTTGGTAGGAGGAGATAATAAGGCAAAAATATCCTGATTCTCAACTATGTTACTGTGGATTTATTTAACAATCAAGGTGTTATATGGAAGAAAAACTAATAATCTGCCAAACTATAAATTCTAGGTCTGAATTAAAAATAATCAAAGCATATTTGTTCACTGCATAGTTTTTGTTTTACAACTCACTTTTGTTGATAAACTTGGATTCCTATAAATTTAGACTGTGCTCAATTCTTAAAGTGTTCTACCACCATCTAGTGTTACACCAGAGAAACTTCACTTTTCTGAGATACAACTTAAATGTGTTGTCGAAATTTGTAAAGTTTTGATGGTATAAGATATACAAATCTCTTGAAGATTCAATACATAAAAGTATCACTGGCAATGCTCTAAATACAGTTTTGAAATGTAGTAGTTATTGTTGAAATGAGGTGCTTTATTCAATAATCAGTGCGAATTTTAGGACATTTTGTTTCTACTCCACAAGAGACAAATTTTCCTTAAGCATTACATCTTGAGGGTAATAAATATATGTCTAATTGTACTTAAATCAATGCTAGCTAACCTTGGCTGAAGAGGGCACATACCGTAGAGGATAACTTTCCTTAGCTGTACTGAATCAGTACTTCTCTGTAGCATGTATGTTTCCACCAGCCTGCCAGCCCCAAATAACACTCAGACTCTGTATTTGATACAATTCTGTTGGCCAATTACCATTATTGTTTATGGCCTAGCTCTGTCTTAATTATTAACCCATTTCTACTTATCTAAGTTTTTCCATGTGGTCGTCTCATCGGGGAGCCTCGGCGGGGGTCTTCCTTCCTCCCTGGGCTACATCTTGACTCCTCCTTCCCACTTCCTCTTTCCTCCTTGTCTCCTTGCCCCGTCTATCTAGTTTCCTATTGGCCACAGAGCTTTATTAACCAGTATGAGAAACATATATACAGAATAACATCTCCCATCATCTCCTCTTTTCTGTCTAAAGTAAAAGAAGGGGTTTAACCTTAACATCGCAAAATATAACATACAATAGTTATCAAATAAGAATCACAGTTAACAATATTTAGTCCATTAACATTTTGTAAGACTTAAAATTATCCTATCTTTGTGAGTCTAAAGTCCTCTATGTAACTTATCTTTAATCCTAACTAAGGAAAACTATAACCATAACTATCTGTCTTCAACTCCTTCAAAGACCACAGAAGGATAATATATAAACTCTAAAAATGACAGAGACAACTCATTGCCTGGTCAGTCACCCAAAGTTCTTCTGTAATGTTCCATCTTCAGCCCATAGGCCATAGTGTGTCCCCAGACTCCTCAACAAAGCAGGAAACTTTAAACTGTCCACCTGTAAAGGTAGTTTGTCAGTCACTTTTCTCTGTGTCCTGTAGACTATCTGGCTGTCTGGCAGCCTCTTCCATGAAGCAGGAATCCTGTAGCAGTGTCCATCTTGAATCAGCAGTCACCTTTTTGTGGGTCCTGCAAGTCCAGTTTCTACAACATAAAGTCAAACAGTCCAGAAGGGCAGTACCTTGCCCAAATGGCTAGTCTTGCCATATTAGAAGCAAACTCCATAATGTGTTTCTTCGATGTCCATTTTCCTTTCTGATGTAGGTGGTGTTTCCAGGAGCAGTTGTGCCTCACTGTCAAGAAAATCCCTAAACCATTTTAAATGCCATATTCTGTAGGTCTTTGAAAGGTTTGAAGAATATCTATTCATCTTAAATACATCTCTGCATATCCTGCATATCTAGAAATCCTAATGAACTTAACTCCAAGTTTTAATTATCATAGGTAACTCTCAATTATACATTATATTTTCCAATGAGCTATATAAACACAATACCTAAACAAGAGGAGAAATATACATATTACAAAATTGACCTTAAATTGTATCAATAAAAGAAAATCCATTTCAAAGCAAAGTATTCATATCTATACCATAATTCCCTTTTTACCTTTAAAAAGATTGTTTGTGGTTATAGCCATTTATAACCAGGTCCATTTAAATGAAAACAAACATTTATAAACAATATTTGGGAATTTGGGCGTCGTTCTTTCCAAACTACTTCCTGCTGTTAGAGGGCGCCGTCATGGGGGTACAAAGAAGATGCACAAATCTTGGCTGTAGACATTGCTTCAGGGGGTCTTGCTTGACCAAACCACATTAAGTCTGGAAAGAGTCCACAGCTTTTCATTTTCTGTGGAAACAAAAATAGAAATCCTTTTCCCCAGTAACTTGTCCTTAGGCTTAAATTTTTGAGTCAAAGCATTTTTAAAATATATAAATTGAATTAATCCAGCAGCATTTCTTTCATCAGTAGTTGTTATTTTCTCAGCAATCAAGTAATTTAAAGACAACAGAATCGCGTATAGTATCCAAAATTTCTCTGTGCTTTCCATTTTTATGTGGCTTTTTTATTACTCTATTTTTATTTTATTTATTTATTTATTTATTATTTATTTATTTATTTTATTACTCTATCTACTTCTATTTTTATATATTTTGAGACAGGGTTTCTCTGTGAAATTTTTATCTGTCCTGGAATTCACTGCATACCAGGTGTACTTTGAAATCACAGAGATTTGTTTGCCTCTGTTTCCCAAGTGCTGGGATCAATGGCGTGCGCCACCACAACCATCCATTTTACTTTCTTTTTGCTTTTTAAACCATTGTATCCTGTCTCCTTTACTCTCCCAAGCCAGCGTATTTTTTAAAACACAGTGTAAACCTTCATTACAGCTCTCGTACACACCAATGAATTATTAGCAGAGCTCTTTAAAAGCAAGGCGGTTTTTTTGCCACTGATGCTAATTTTGGAAACCTCCCTTAAAGGAGCTGTGCAACTCTCTGTCTACAGCAAAACAAATCCAACCAAGAAAATGCTGCTACTAAGAAGTCTTGCTAGTCTCTGTTCCCTTGTTTCTAAAACATTTCTTAAGCTCTTATTAGTTTTAAGTGAAAGTTCTTATAGCCACCTTGGGCGCCATCTGTAGCGTGTATGTTTCTGCCAGCCCGCCAGCCCCAAATAACACTCAGAGACTCTGTATTTGATACAATCCTGTTGGCCGATTACCATTATTGTTTATGGGCTAGCTCTGTCTTAATTATTAACCCATTTCTACTTATCTAATTATTTCTACGTGGTAGTCTTATCGGGGAGCTGCGGTGGGCGTCTTCCTTCCTCCCCGGGCTACATCTTGACTCCTCCTTCCCTCTTCCTCTTTCCTCCTTGTCTCCTAGCCCCGCCTATCTTGTTTCCCATTGGCCACGGAGCTTTATTAACCAGTATGAGAAACATATATACAGAATAACATCTCCCATCAATTCTCACTGTATTTTAAATGTCAATCCTTATATACAAAGGTTAGTGCAGCTCTGACCAACAAATGAAAGCTACTAGAGATTCACCACTGATGAAAATGAAAAGAATAAGTGGTCATGAGGTGTCCTTCCATACACCTATAATACTTGAAGACACATACACAGACACACAGAGAGAAAGAAATAGGATGGAGACAGAAATCCCAGCAAGATTTGGGAACTGGAATTGGGAAAATGAAATTCAGACATGATATAATACAGTATACTTACATAGGGTATTCCTCATAAATAAGATATAAGCAAAATTTCTTATGAAGCATTTTAACATGGATATTATTCCTAAATAAAAATCAGTATGGTGTTTATGGGTTGTTTTTTATTTTGAATATATGAAAACCTATAGTACATAATTAAAATTCTGGTTGTTCAATTGCTTAAGCCTCTTAGTAATTAATATAAGTAGCATCTCATGTTGCCTTAGGCACTGGTGATATTGTTTTCCATTTAACTGGCAACTACAGTTCTGATCAGAAGACATTCCACATCTTTGTTAACTTAATATCTGCATAGTTCATTGAGGATTCCTTGAGACAGGTCTGAGGTAGAAGCAAGAGCCAGTGGCAGGCTGCTTTGCTTCTCTCATCTTTCAGCTTCAACCCCAATATTTGTCTCTGAGTTTGTATTACTTGTGCTAAATATATCTCTATATATATATATATAGATATATATAGATATTTAATATATATATATATATTAAAATAAAATGAAAGCTACCACATTGAAATTGGACTGGACAAATCAACAGAAGAAAGAGAACCCAAAGGAAGGCATAATAAACAGAGACCATTTTATTGACAACACTCAGGAGTCCCATAAAAACACTAAACTGGAAAGCCATAATGTAAGCACAGAAGACTTCCTCTATATTCATCTAGTCCCTGTGCATGATGCTTCAGTCTCTTTGGGTAAATATGTGCTTTTCTCATTTTGATATAGATTCCCATCTTTCTGAGAAGATACCACACTGATTTCAATAATGGCTGTACAATGGCACTCCCACCAGGAAGAGATTATTGTTCCTTTTACTCCACATTCTCCCTAGAATGTTCTACAACTTATTTTGTTGCTCTTCGACATTCTGAAAGGTGCAAGATTAAATTGCAAGGTTATTTTGATTTTTTTTCTCTGATGGGTAATGATGTTAAGTACTCACTCCTTCAAATATTTCTCAGCCATTTGGATTTCCTCTTTTGAAAATTCCCTTTTATAACTGTACCCCTCCTTTTATTTTTTTAATTTATCATTTTTATTTTTACTTTACATATTGATCCCAGTTCCCTCTCCCTCCCTCTTTCCATCTTTCCCACCCTTTTATGTCCCCCCAATACTCTTCCCTCCAATTCTTGCCCCCCCACTACACATGTAGGTGATGCCCTCAGGAGGGGTCATCTAAATCTGTAAGGTTTTTTTTGGAGTAGGACTAGGACTTCTCTCCTGCCTCTAGGTAAAGGGAGTATCCCTCCATGGGGGATGTGCCCCCAAAATCCTTTTGTTCACCAGGAATACATCCTGGTTCCATTGTCTAAGGTCCCTTAGACCACTCAGGCCTTCTAGCTGAGACCCATGTTCAGGGTGTCTGAGTCAGTCCCATGGTGGATTCCGAGCTATCGGTCTGGGAGCCCATTAGCTTCTCCTTGTTTAGATCAGCTGCCTCTATGTGTTTCTGTAGCCTGGTCTTGTCCTCCCTCTCTGCATCTGGATTCTAGTTCGACTCAGTGTTTAGTTATGGGTGTGTGCTTCTGTTTCCATCAGCTACTAGATGAGGACTCCATGATTGTGGATATGTTAGTTATCGATCTCATTATCAGGCAAGTGCGTTTATGGTAGCCTTTCCACTGTTGCTTAAATTGTTAGTTAGGTTCATTCTTTTAGGTCTCCGGACATTTATCTAGTTTCAGTTTTCTCATCAAACCTATAATGGCTCCTTCTTTTATGCGTTCATTCTCTCTCTCTCTCTTCTCTCTCTCTCTCTCTCTCTCTCTCTCTCTCTCTCTCTCTCTCTCTCTCTCCTGTTCTCTTCTCTTCTCTTATTTATTGCTCCCCTGATTCAATCTTACTAGTCCCACATTCTTTCCTCTCCTCCCCTTCTCTTTCTCCTAGCTCCCTCTTCACTCAGTACCCCTCCACTCCCCATGTTCTCTGGAGATCTTGTCCCTTTCCCCTTCTGTGAGGGACCTTATATGAATCTCTTAGAATCCCCCTTGTATCCTAGTTTCTCTGGCAGTGTGAATTATAAGCTGGTGATCCTTTGCTCTAGATCTAAAATCCATATATGAGCAAGTACATACCATGTTCCTCTTTTTGTGACTGGGTTTATTCAAGTTCTATCCACTTGCCTATGAATATCAATATTCCATTATTTCATTTTCTGAAGAGTAGTATTCCATTGTGTAAATGTTCCTCATCTTCTTTATCCATTCTTCAGTTGAGTGGCTTCTATATTGCTTCCAGGTTCTTGCTATTACAAATAATGCTGCTATGAACATAGTTGAACACATGTCTTTGTTGCATGGATGTGGGTCATTTGGGTATATGCCTAAGAGTAGGATTGCTGGTTCCTCAAGTAGATTGATTCCCATTTTCCTGAGGAACTGCCATACTGATCTCTAAAATGGCTGTACAAATTTGCACTCCCAGAAGCAGTGAAGGAGTGTTCCCATTTCTCCACTTCTCTCCAGCACAAGTTGTCATTAATATCTCTAATTTTAGCCATTCTGGCAGGAATAAGAAGGTATCTCAGAGTTGTTTTGGCCTGATAGCTAAGTATGTTGAGAATTTTCTTAAGTGTCTTTTAGCTTTTGATTTCCTCTATTGAGAATTCTCTATCCAGTTCTGTACCCCATTTTTTAATAGTCTTATTTGGTGTTGACTAGTTTCTTGAGTTCTTTGTATATTTTGTAAATCAGCCTTCTGTCAGAGCTAGGATTGGTGAATATATTTTCCCAGTCTGTAGGTTGCCTTTTGGTCTTGTCAACTGTGTCCTTCACCTTACAGAAGCTTCTGTGTTTGAGGAGGTCCCATTTATTAATTGTCGATCTCAGTGTCTGTGATACTGGAGTTATGTTCAGGAAGCAGTCTCCTGTACCAATTTGTTCAAGGGTACCTCCCACTTTCTCTTTTAAGAAGTTTAGTGTGGCTGGATTTATGTTGAGGTCTTTGATCCATTTGGACTTGAGTTTTGTGCATGGCAATAGACATGCGTCTATCTGCAGTCTTCTACACCATCCAATTGTGCCAGCACCATTTGTTGAAGATGCTTTCCTCCTCCCATTATATACTTTTAGCTTTTTTGTCAAAAATAAGTTGTTTGTAGGTGTGTGGGTTAATATCATGATTTTGGATTTAATTCCATAGGTCTACTTGTCTATTTTTGTGCCAATACCAGGCTATTTCAGGACTATAGAGCCTAAAGTCGGGAATGGTGAAGCCTCCTGAAGTTCCTTTATTTTAAAGGGCTATTTTGACTATCCTGGGTCTTTCTTTTTCCATATAAATTTGATAATTATCTTTTCAAGGTGAGTGAAGAATTGTGCTGGAATTTAATGGGGATTGCACTGAATCTGTAGATTGTTTTTTAGCAAGATTGTCATTTTTATACTATGTTTATCCTACCTATCCTATAACATGGGTATAGGTATTTCACTTGTTTGGTAAGTGATACCCCAAGATATTTTATACTGTTTGTGGCTATTGTAAAGGGTGATGTTTCTCTGATTTCTTTTTCAGCCTCTTTGTATTCTGAATAAAGTAGGGCTACTGATTTTTTTTTAGTTTATCTTGTATCCTGCTATTTTGCTGAAGTTGTTTATCAGCTGTAGGGGTTCCCTGGTAGAGTTTATTGGGTCACTTATGTAAACTACCATACCATCTGCAAATATAGTCAGTTTGACTTCTTCCTTTCCAATTTGGATCCCCTTGATCTCCTTTTCTTGTCTTATTGCTTTAACTAGAACTGCAAGTACAATATTGAAGATATATGGAAAGAGGTGGTAGCCTTGTCTTTTTCCTGGTTTTAGAGGTATGCTTTAAACTTCTCTCCATTTAGTTTGATATTGGCTGTTGGTTTGCTGCATATTACTTTTATTATGTTGAGGTATGTTCCTGTTATCCCTGGTTTCTCCAAGGCCTTTATCATAAAAGGGTGTTGTATTTTGTTGAAGGCCTTTTCAGCATCTAGGGAGGTGATCATGTGGTATTTCTTTTTTAGTATGTTTATATGGTAGATCATGTCGATAAATGATCAAAGTGTTCATGGATGCCAGCCCAGACTACTATACCCAGCAAACCTTTCAATCACCATAGATGGAGAAAACAAGATAGTAAATGACAAAGCCAGATTTTCACAATGCGTATCTACACATCCAGCTCTACAGAAAGTTCTGGAAGGAAAACTCTTACCCAAGGAAGTTAACTACGCTCACAAAGACATAGGCAATTTATAACCCCACTTCACCAGAACTCAAGAATAAAATTGGGCAAATATGTTTACAATACCACTGCCAACATCAAATCTAAAACAAACAAGCATTAACAATTAATGGTCCTTATTTTTCCTCAAAATTAATGGTCTTAACTTGCCTATAAAAAGACACAGACCAACAGAATGGAGATGAAGACTGAATCTGTCCTTCTGATTCAGTCTTCAAGAAACAAGAAACACATCTAAGCTTCAAAGACATAATACATCAGGGTAAAGGGTTGGGAAAGAATCTTCCAATCAAATGGACCTATGAAGAAAGCAGGTGTGGTTATTCTAATATCTAACAAGTTAGACTTCAAACCAAAATCAATCAAAAGAGATGAAGACAGCCATTTCATACTCATCATAGGAGAAATCCATCAGCACAAAGTCTCACTTCTGAACATCTATGCCCCAAATACAAAAGCACCCACATTTTTAAAAGAAGTGCTACCAAAACTCAAAGCTCAAATAAAACCTCACACACTCATAGTGGGAGACTTCGACACCCCACACTCACCGCTAGACTGGAACACCACTCAGAAACTTAACAAAGAAACAAAACAACTAACAGAAGTTATGTCTCAATTGGTTTTAAAGACATCTATACAACATTCCATCCAAACACAAAAGAATATACCTTCTTCTCTGCTCCACATGGAACCTTCTCTAAAATCAACTACATACTAGGGGACATAACAAACCTCAACAGATACAACTTTGATGCCCATCAACATTTACACAATAAAACATTACTCACCTGTTAATAACACTGAAATTAGGAAATATGAAGGTTAGCGGATGTCCCTATAAAATATAATCTTGAGTGAGGTAATCCATGCCCAGAAAAACAATCATGGTATATACTCACTCATAAGTTGACATTAGCTGTAAAGTAAAAGATAACCATAATATAATACACAGACCAGAGAGGCTAACTAATAAGAAAGGCCAAAGTGAGGAATGGATGAATTTCCCTGAAAAGAGGGAGTAGAAGAGATCTCCTTGGTGGACTGGGTTTGGCAGCTATGGGAACTTGAGGGTTCAGGTTGTGAGGGGCTGTGGATGGAGAGATTACTGTAAGAGAAGATTGAAAATGTAGGGCATTTCAAGGTCAGGTAGAAGCTCAATGAAAGGGCAAATACCACAGCTATCTGAGGACACTAAAAATTTTTATTTTAATTAAACATCTATTAGATAAACATTTTAAATATACACAAATTCTTTTCTTTAACTGTCCAGTATGTGCGCTATGGAGGAAACATCCCAACTGATCCTGTAGGCACACTGTGTACTGCAAAGTTTCAATATAATAATGTTTTCCTTTAATTTATTAGCACTGGCCATGTCTGACATTTTAAATGGAATCCAAATGGTAATGAAATCTAACAAACACTTATTTTCTGTAACTGACTCAGCTAATGGTTGTTATTATTACTGTTATTGTGAATTTTGTTAGATTGTTTTGTGTTTTTCTTGCTCCAGGTTTAGGTGGGACTTGTGGATCTCTTGTCCCTTGAAGCAGTGCAGGGATGTTTGGGATTGGAGGTGGGAGAATGCTGCTGCTTGGTCACTGGATCTGTGGTAGATGGGTTGTGTCCCCATTGGCTAGTGTCTAGAGAGCAGAACAGTCCCATCTGGAATCAGACATTCAGCTCTTCCTCCAGATCAGGTATGTATTTATGTAGAACTGATTTCAGTTTTTACTTACGGTCATCTACAGGAGACATGAAATACCATATTAATTCCCACACTTTAGGAATAAAAGATATAGACTTGTTGTTACCAGAAAGTAATGTTAACTCTATTCATGTGAAAATGTTTATATTTAGTCTGAAGACAAACTTGAAACTCAATTGCAGATTCTTGATCTTCACATGACTAAGGGAAATATCTTGATGGCCCAACTGAATAATAAGAATGTGGTAACTGGATAAAGCCATATGTACTCTCTCAAAAAGTGCTGACAGTAAGAAGAGATAACCTTCGCTGGCAAGTAAAATTGTTACTATCATTCCAATTCTAAATGATCACAATGGGTTAGGCTATTAGTCCTTTGTGTAATCACAGTCAACATTTAGTTAAGTATGTGAGCATTTCGCCAAAATATTCCCAAACACTTCTCCACAAAAGATTACCTCAACTGTCTTGTCCAGTTCAATATCATATTTGCTATTTTGTAGGCATCATGTGCATTTGTATGTTCAAGTGTGCACTCACACATGCATGTGTATAATTTTCATTAAGTGTGTGAATCTCAACTTTCAAATGTTGAGATTTGAAACCCAAAACTCCTGTACTTTTTTTTCATGTTTTACATAGCTTTTGTAAAATCTGTCATGCTGAAGCAAACATTTCTTTAGGCTGTATTCAGTTTTCCAAATAGTGTTCTCTCCTATCATATTGACTTTCAAATTTAATACCACTTCTAACTTGTTTTTCAATTGTCCCACATAGTTCACAAGTTTTTTCTTGCTAACTTTCTTAATTTAAACTTTAACCAATTTTCACCTCTGAGACACACTACATTTTAATACCTCCTTAACAAATTTACATGTACAAAATTGGTATATTTCAGATTTAAAACAAGAAAGGGAAACACACTTTATTTGTATTCAGTGTTAGACAATTGGAGTTTTACTTAAAAAAAAGCTTAGAATTAATATATTAAAATGTTTATCTTGACATACACCTATTGATGCAAAATCCACTTAAATCTAGAAAAACAAAATATAACATCAATCTGAATAATTTTATAATATTTATTTTAACATATATCATGGAGCTGCCTGTATTTCATCACTGATTACATCTATTCAGTTAATAGTATTTCAAGGATCTATGTCTATAATCTATGTTTGAAAGGGAGAAGAGCAGTTCCGTTTAAGAAAAAGATAGAAGAAAATCACTACAACATGTTCCTCTAGATCTTTCTCATTTGGCTGATCTAGGATCTCTAACATCTATTATTGCTACAAGAAGGAATGCAAGCAAAAGAGGGAAAAGAATGTGGCTGACTTTGCATTGTATATACCATTTTAAAAGGTAGAGCCTTTGGAGAAAGGAACTTTCAGATGTAGTGAGTATTTCTAGAAACAATAAAGCAGAAACATACTTTGGTAGAAGGTAAAATACACTTCCTTTCCCTCAAAGGAAAAGCTTATAAAAGCTGGAGGCACCAGGCCCCAAGTTTTAAAAAGATGTCTGGAAGGTCCAAAACCACTGAGAGAAGCTTCAAAGACATGTTAGCAGTCATGCTGGAAGCCTTCAGTGTTACCTGCACATATGAAACTTTATTCCACACCTCAGCAGAGCACTAAACCCTCTGTGGCTACTGGTCTAAGTAGCCAGGGATCCAGGAACAGGTCAAGTGAATGGATAGGCCAAGAGCCCCAACAACCGAGACATTGAAAAACAAGACAAACATATGATTTAAAAAGGTTTACACCTGAATGTTGATTAGGATAAACTTGTTCTTGTATTTTTATTCTTCAGGAAAGATTAGTACATAGAAAACAATAAATGAGTAATACCTTGCTTTACAGTGTGTCTTCATGAATCCAGATGCACATTTGACCATCAAGTAATTTTTTTTAATTTTTGTTAATTCATTATGAGATTTCTGTTGTTTTTGGTCATGTAGTTAGGTCCTTGTCCTCGAGGGGGCACTTGAATATAAGGTAAATCAGCTAGCAGCGCTACTTTCAATCTTCTGTAGAAAATGTTCAATTTTCACTGAGCAATGTTTATTTTGACATTTTCCATAAGTGAAGCCTGTGGTCTTTTACTATTCTTCTGAAAACTACAGTTCTCCATGGGGAAAATGTTAGATGTTCTTCTACACAATTAACTCCCACTCTTCTCCTTCAATAACAGTTTCTGTATTAAAATGGACTCTGTCTTTACTTAATCAGACATATTGTAATTTGTGAGCATTAAAGCAAACATAGAATGAGAATTGGTTGATACTATCTATGACTATTACCCAAAATTATTTCTAGTTTCCTATGCTTATATTTTAATATAAGAGGGTGTTGTGGAATAGCTCAATCAACTTAAAATTCCCTATTGTGGATGCATCTCTGACCTCAACAAGTCTGATTAATCAGGTGTTGGAAGACATTCAGTATACCCAGAGAAAAGTCATTGGTAATTGCTGCTACAACAGTGAGCAGTTAGCCAAGCTTGGAGAACTGAGGTGGGAATGTTAAATGAAATTGAAAAAGAAATAAATTATTAAGGAGAAGAAAGTGTTTCCTCAGTATTATCAAATGGTTTTGATTTTTTTTGAAAATTGTGAAAAAAATAAGAACTTAATATGGTTAGATATGTGTATTCATTGATCACCAACTTATATTCGATTTAAATAAATTGGCATACTCTTTAGAATAAAGGTTAGACTTTTTCCTAGGATGTGAGAGGAATTACAAGACACTTGGTAGGACAAAGTAATATATAAAATATGAATTCAAATCTTTTTAGCTCAAGAGGAGATAGCTATACAGAAATTGCACAAAGACCCAAGTCAAGTGGCTATAATTGTTATCTCCTTGTTGAAAGAAGATTCCAATGTTTGTGAATGCTGTCAGATTTAATGTCATAACCCTGTAGTACAAACTACTAAAGAGGCTGGGGCAGGAGAACTGTAAATTTTTAGGTTGTTACAGAGTGAATTTAAGACCACCTTAGGACTGTGGTAAAGCTTTATCTCAAACAAAAAATTAGTATAGAGATATATGTTTACATTATTAATATATGAATACATATTCATACATACATGGAGAGAGGGATACACACACATACATACATACAGAGGGGGGTTTCACATACCTTAATGGTAGAAACTGACCAAGAATGTGCAGAACCCTAGGTTGAGTGTTTAGCGCACAATCTAAAAAGGCAGAAAATAAAACATTTGAATGAGTAAATCTTTCACTGACACCATACCCTATGTGTTTTCCTTTAAATTTAGTTCCAAACTACTCAAAAGTGATTGTCCAAGATGGAGGTTGAAACCTTCACTAAGAGTGAAATATGAGAAAGAAAACACCCCTGCTACTCATGAAAAGAGAATATAGAAACACTCAATCAGATGAAATACATAAACATGACAACCATTACAACCAATTACATTCTACTTAATAATTTTGCCCAATGGGTACATGTCTACAAAATTAATTGTTTTGGACATTAAAACTTGACATTATGCCCTCTTGATACATTGCTTCTTCTAAAACCCATTCTTTATAGCTTTGAATGTCTGAATTATTCCAAGAGCAGAAATCTCTAGGAAACACTCGTTTCTCACAGACATTAATTAGACTTCAAGGATTATGACACTGGAGATTTTCATAATTGAACTTACTCGGCCTGAGTTGCCAGAAGTGGATTCTATTACACAGATTTGACTCTTTTTATTGTTATTGTTAAAAATGTTGTAAGAATTACTGACTAATCTTAGTTCAGACATTACATTTTTACAAAAATAATAAAATTATAACCGAAAATGTGTAACTATGATGGTATATACTATAATTTCCTAGGACAGCATTCTGGGAACTGTTTTTGTAAATTTCATTTTATTTCTGTTTGGAGTGGAGATAAATTCTTGAAGCACCAGTTAATTGGATGTCAAGAAATCAAACAATTAGACCGATAAGCATTCAGTGAGCTGTCTTCTTTAGAGAACTTGTGTTGGATAAATGATCAGTGAACTTTATATAGCACTAGGTTTTCTTCTCCTCCTAACCTTTACATCCTGTAGATTCATTTCAAGCGAAGCTTCCTGTACCAAGCGAGATTCAAAGAGAGATTATAAAATGACACAGGAAGCCAGTGCTTCTCTGGTAGACTTTATCAGAAGTATATGCTGGCCAAGTAATCTTCTAATATAGACCTCTGCTAACATACTTTCTACAAATGAAGGCAAAAATTCAGTAAAATGTTTTTAAATTAGAAAATATACACATAAATTTAAATAAAATAAAGATGGCAAATACATTTATGCATATCCATGTAAAACGTAAAGCATTATATGTCAAACAGCAATGACATTATATAACAAAATCAATTTTAAAATATTTGAAATAGCACTAAGCACATACTCATCATTTTATCTTATGAAAATGCAAGTTATAATATGCTTTTATTGATACAATTTTAATATGATGGTTAAAGAGTTTATGACACAGCACAGATAATAGTACTAGAATTTTCTTAAGAGTTTACAAATAAACTGAATAGAGATATTTGACCTAAAAATATAAATGATGAATTATCTTCATTTCTGTGAGTTGTCCATTCCAGAGCAATGTCAACAGGAAGAAAGACAAAGAGAACTGGGCATCCTTGAGTGAAAAGAGAGCAGGTCAGAAGTGAGCATGCTCAGTATTTGTAGGAAAAAATATTTGTCAAGTGATAAATGGAGAAGAAGTTTGTGCTTGACACATAATACCTACAATATCAGTAACTGTCCATTGTCAAATATTCAGGAAAACTGAAAAATCAGATAAAGTCCGTCTGATAGACCTTGGAATTCTATGCAATAGCCCCTGTAGTTTCATCTGGTACAGTAATAAGCAGTTCCATAGCTTTATATTCCTATTTCACCCCAATAACTTAATTTATGTATAGAAATATTAAATAATTTTCCTTGACAAATTATAATTTTTATAAAAAATTATATTGGTAAGAATCTGAAGATTAGATCCAAATGTGGAAAAGTCCAAAGATGTTCACAACACCTCTTCCTTCTGCCATGTTCATTCAGTGTGGGGCTGTTTTATGAGCTAAATAAGTCAACTCCAATGCACATGCCAAAGTGGAAAAGATAAAACCCATTTGACCACAACCCACACAAAGAACCATATTAACTGAAGAATGCTAGGAGAAGGAGTGGTGGCTTTCTCTGTGGAAGGCCATACTAATTGTTTGTCCAGTGCCAAATGGTCAAACCTGAAAACATATATACAGGTATCATAATATGGACTGAGCAGTTTTACACACACACACGCACACACACACACACACACACCACACACACACACACACACACACACATATATATATATATATATATATATATATATATATATATATATATAGTTCTATGTGTATATGATTGTATTAAGAAACAGTGACAAAAGAGACCAAGAATTGAAATGACATTGGAGAAGGGAATTTGGCAGAAATTGAAGGGAGGAGAGGAAAGGAAGATATTATACTATTATATTATATGCTAAGAATTTAAAAAAATAAAAAAAGCAAAGATTCAAACTGTTGAAAAGATTTGTGGGAGTGGTTAAGAAATAGAACTTAGTAGATTAATATGGGTAAAATAGGCAATATTCACATGATAAAGAAAAGCAGGCAGCAGTAAGCAAATTGAAAGGAAAATAAAATAATGCATTTTAAATACTCTGAGCTTTGGACATCATAGTCCAAAAGGTTATATCAGTAATACAAAGTCAAAGACAATCTAACAGATACTTAGGTTTCATAAAACAATAAACTTTGTGTTCAGGAAATACAACAGTTTTGTCTTCTTCATTTGACTGGAATCATTCTCAAACAGTTTTCTAATACACTGATAAATTTTTGTAATTGACAACTTTTAGCAGATAATCTTGGATTCTGATAATGCATGGATTTTACCCCCAAAGTTCATGTTTTCACTACAGTTCAGCCTCTACCTTACTATGCAGCCAGAGATGCCTTCACTTTTCTTGTCTTCTTATCTTTTTCCCCATGTTATGGTGCTATAAGCATGCACCACCACACTTAGTATTAAGTGGTGTTGGCAAGAAAACAGAGTGCTTTGTGCATGCTAAGCAAGTAGCATACCAAGTAAGCTATCCTCCAGGACCATATTTTGGCATTGTACTTTAGAATTCACCAAATATAAATGGTAGAAAAGGAAACCATGAAGTAAAAATATTGGGGAGATTAGAGGAAAACAGAAGCTACATGGGAGCCATAACATTAAAGGCAAAAAAGAAGGTGACTGCATAGGAAGTGGTCTAAATATTATCAGGAATTTTCAGCCAAATATAATATGCTTATCTTTAAATCACATTAGTTTTACTCAAAATAGTACTGGAGACACTCTCTCCTGGACTTCACATTACAGTCCACAACTCTGACAGAAGGCTTCTGATCTGCAAAAGGCCATGCAGACCCTGGAACCCCAGGTAAAATACCACCTGTTTCCAACACCTCCTAAAGTCTGCCCAACAGTCTCCAACTGTACTCCCTCCCCTGGGCTCTATATTCCAGGCTATAGCCTTGGCTGACAACTTCTGATTTAGATGCCATGATGTGTAAACAAACCAGAGTCCAAGCAGGTAACCAGAACTCCTGAGGTCACACAGTTACTTGGAAACACAGAGGTGACATTGGTTTCCAAAAACTAAGAGATTACACAAGCTGCAAAAATCTCAGTGGAGGCACCGCCCTATTGCACCTGATGATCACTGGTCACCTGAATCCCAGATAACTAATGCCAGGAGATGAGAGGAAAGAGAAACCACAGGGAAAAAAAATTTAATAATGAAGATAAAGTCAGAAGTCAGCACCAAAGCCTGTAATAACCCTAAACACAGATGACTAGAGTCAAGTGTAAGAACACAATCAGCAATAGTTCAGTGCAATATGACACCACAGTCCACATATACCACTATATCAAGCTCTGCATATTCCAACAAAACAAACTGACCTTAAATACAATCTTATGAAACTTATAAAGGTGCTTAAAGAGAACATAAATAAATCCCTTAAAGAAATCAAGGAAAATGGAAACAAACAGTTGAAGGAAAAGGATAAAAGTGTTCAAGACCTGAAAATGGAAATAGAAGCAATAAAGAAAGAATACACAAACTGAGGCACTCCAAGAGATGGAAAATCTAAGTAAATATACAGGAACTATAGATGCAAACATCACCAACAGAATACAAGAGACAAAAGAGAAAATCTCAGGCATTGCAGATCCAATAGAACAAATAGATACATAAGTCAAAGAAAATGTTAAGTTTAAATTGTTTCTGACACAAAACATGAAGAAAATCTGGGACATTGTGGAATGACAAGGAATAGAAGAAGGAGAAGAATTCTAGCTTAAAGGCATAGAAGAAAAATTTCCAAACATAAAGAGAAATAGCTATAAACTTACAAGAACATTATAGATTACCAAATAGATTGGACCAGAAAAGAAAGGCCTTCTATCATGTAATAACCAAAACATTAACTGTATAGAACTAGAGAGAGTATTAAAAACTGCAAAGGAAAAAGATCAATTAACATGTAAAGGCTGACCAATTATAATTACTCTCATTTTCTCAGTGGAGACTCTGAAAGTCAGAATGGCCTAGATAGATGTCCTGATGCCCTGTAGATTCTAAGAGGCCATGGATGCCAGCCTAGACTCCTATATCCAACAAAATATTCAATCACCATAGGTATTGCATGACAAAACCAAATGTAAACAGTTCTACATAAGATACTGAAAGGAACATTCCAACCAAAGTGGTTAACTATATAGACCCAAGAAAACATGGGTAATACATAATTCCATGCCAGGAATACTTAAAGAATAAAAGCATGAGCGTGCATGCCTGCAAGTGCACACACACACACACACACACACACACACACTACCACCACCACCACCACCACCACCAAAATGACAGGGATTAACAATAATTGGGCACTAACATCTGTCAATATCATGGACTCAATTCCCCAATAAAAATGCACAGGCTAACAAAATGGATGCTTTAAAAGAGCCATCACAAAAGAAACCTAAATCAAGATCAAGGATAGACAATACCTATGAGTTAAAAGTTGGAAATAGATTTTCCAATCAAACAGACCTGAAAAGCAAGGTGGTGGAGCTATCCTAATACCTGGCAAAATATAGATCAAACCAAAATTAATAAAATGAAATGGGGAAGGATATTTCACATTCAACAAAGGAAAATTCACCAAAATCAAGTCTCAGTTCTGAACATCTAAGCCCCAAATGTAAGGACAACCACATTTGTAAAAGAAGCACTAAGGAAACCTAAATTACACATTGAACCGAATACACACACCAAATAGTGGGAGATTTCAGTGCCCTACTCTTACCAATGGACAGGTCATCCAGACAGAAACTAAACAGAAAAATAATGGAACTAGCACACCTTAGGACACAAATGGATATAAATGATATATACAGAACTTATCACCCAACACACACACACACACACACACACACACACACACACACACACACATTATCTTCTCAGCAACTCACACAACATTCTGTAAAACTTATCACATACTTACAATGCAAAGTGAAATATTCCTTACACTGCATGAATACATGTTGTTGTGATTGGTTTAATAAAGAAGCCGGCTGACCATTAGTTGGACAGGATGTGATCTTGACTGACAACACTGGGAAGAAGGTCAGAGTCAGGGGAGTTGCCAGCCATACAAAGGAAACAAGCCATTCAGAAGAGGTAATAGCCTCAAACTTTGGGGCAGCACATAGATTAATAGAAATGGGTTAGTTTAAATTGTAAGAGCTAGTTCGTTATAAGTGTGAACAGTCACCACAGCATTCATAATTAATAATAAATATCTGTGTTGTTATTTGGAAAATCGCTGGTGGAACAGAGCTGATCATGGTTGCAAAGAAAACCTCCTCCTGCAAGCAAGTGTCAATAGATAAACAAAAATTGAAATAACCCCCTGTATGTTATGAGACAACCATCGATTAAAACTGGCTTCCCACAACAGAAAAGACAAAATCATTGAAACTGAATAATTCTGTGCTGAATGATTACTGGGTCAAGGAAGAAGTAAAGAAAGAAAATAGACATCTTGAAATTCAACTAAAATGAATCTAAAACATTTCCAAATTTATAAGACACAGTAAAAGTAATGCTAAGAGGAAAGATCATAGCTCTAAGTGCCTTCATAAAGAAATTAGAGAGATTACATACTAGTGACCTAAAAATATATCTGAAAGTTCTAGAGCAAAAAGAATCAAACATTCTCAGGAGGAGTAGACTGCAGGAAATATAAAACTGAAGTCTGTGATCAATAGAATAAAAATAAAGATAATATCACAAAGAATCAATCAAACAATCAAAGAGTTCTCTGAGAAAAAACACAGGATACTATCCCTTTATCTAAACTAATTAAATGGCAGAGATAGAATAACGAAATTAGAAATGAAAAGATGGTTATAACAACAGACACCATGTTAATCCAAAGAATCATAAGGTCATTTTTCAAAAATCCTTACTCTGTAAAATGGTAACATCTAAAAGAAATTAAGAAATTCTCAATATAAATGAACAAAGATAAATCAAGATGGAATAAACAATTTAAATAAAACTTGAACCCCTAAGGAAATGGAAGCAATCATTAAAACTCTTCCAACCATAAAAAGCCCAAAGCCAGATAGTTTTTTTTTCACAGAATTCTAGCAGACTTTCAAAGAAGAGCTAATTCTAATACTTCTCAAAGTATACCACAAAATAGAAACAGACAGAATACTGACTATTTCATTTTATGATGCTACAGTCATCTGGTAACTACACATAGACTCAACCAAAAAGGAATTACAGACAAATTTCTTCATAAACATTGATGCAAAAATACTTAATAAAATATTCACAAACAGAATCTAAGAACACATTGAAAGTATCATGTACTGTTTGATCAAATAGGCTTCATTTCAGAGATGCAAAGATGGTTCACCATATAAAAAAAAATCTGTCAGTATTATCCACCATATAACCAAACCAAAAGAAAAAATATACCGTATTATCATTTCATTTGATACTGAAAAACATTTGACAAAATCCAACATTCCTTCATGATAAAATTCTTTGGAAGATCAAGGATATGGTGATATAGTGAATTATAATGAAGACAATAAACAGCAATGTGATTGCCAATATCAAATTAAATGGAGAGAAACTTAAAGAAATTCCGCTAAAAATCAGGGAAAAGACAAGGCTCTCCACTCTTTCCATAACTGTTCAATATACTACTTCAAGTTTTATCTAGATTGTTGGGACAATAAAATGAAATCAAGGTGATACAAATTGGAAAGTAAGAAGTCAAAACATTGATACATGCCAGTGATATGACAGTATACATAAGTAACCACAAAAGTTCTACCATGGAATTCCTACAGCTGAAAATACCTTCAGTGAAGTGTGTGGCTAAAACATTAAACTTAAAAAAACAGTATCACTTCTATATTCAAATGATAAGCAGAATGACAAAGAAATCAGACAAACATGCTTCATAACAGTCACAAATAACAAAAAAACACCTTGGGGTTAATCTAACCAAACCAAGCAAGTGACAGACCCATATGACAAAAACTTCACGTACTTGAATAAAGAAATTGCAGAAGATATCAAAAGATGGAAATGTCTTTCATGCTCATGGATGGAAAGATTATTATAATAAAAATGGCCATCTCATTGAAAACAGTCTAACAGATTCAATGCAATTACCATGAAAATTCCAACACAATTCTTCACAGATTTTGAAAAAAACAATACTCAACAACATATGGGAAAAAAAAACCCTGTATAGCTTAAACAATCCTATACAATAAAGGAACTTCAAGTGGAATCACTAACCCTCATTTTAAGCTCTTAGTTAATAGTTAAAAAAACAAATGTTAGTCATCAATCTCATTATCAGGGAAGGGCATTTAAGGTAGTCTTTCCACTGTTTTTCAGAGTGTTGGTTGGGGTCATCCTTGTAGGTCTCTAGACATTTCTCTACAGTCAGTTTTCTTTTCAAACCTATAATAGTTCCCTCTTTTATGGAAATTCTACCTCTCTCTCTCCCTGTCTCTCTCTGTCTCTCTCTGTCTCTCTCCTCTGTCTCTCTCCCTCTCTCTCATTTATTCCTCCTATGACTCTATCTGCCTAGTCCCACATGCTTTCCGTGCTTTCCTCTCCTCCCTTTCTCTTTCTCCTAGTTCACTTTCTCCCCTTAACCCCCCACTCCCAATATGTTCAGGAGATCTTGTTCTTTTTTTCCCCCTTCTGTGAGTGACCTTTGTATAAATCACTTAGGTTCCTCCTTGTATCCTAGTTTCTTTGGCAGTGTGAATTATATGCTTGTGATCCTTTGCTCTTTGTCTAAAATCCATATATGACTGAGTATATACAATGTTCCTCTTTTTTAGACTAGTTTACCTCACTTACAATGGTTTCTTCAAGTTCCATCCATGTGCCTGTGAATTTCAAGATTCCATTTATTTTTGTTTGTTTGTTTTATTTTTTCTGCTGAGTAGTATTTCATTGTGTAAATGTGCCACATCTTCTTTATCTATTCTTCAGTTGAGGGGCCCAGATGTAAACCTATACCTATGGACACTTAATTTTTGACAAAGAAGACAAAATTATGCAATGGAAGAAAAGAAAGAATCTTCAACAAATGGTGCTCATTTAACTGGTTGCTGGCATTTTGAACACAAATAGAGAAATATCTATCACCCTTCACAAAAGTCAGAGTGGATCAAGCCTCAGCTTAAAACCAGATGCACTGATTCTGGTAGAAAAGAAAGTATGAAATAGCCTTGATGCATTAGCACAGAAGACAACTCCTTGAACAGAATACCAATAGTATAGGCACTAAATTGACAATTGATAAATCAGACCTCATGAAACTGAAAAGATTCTGTAAGGCAAAGGACACTGTCAAAAGCACAAGGCAGCAGCCTACAGAATGGGAAAAGATCTTCCCCATCTCTGACACAGGTCTGATCTCCAAAATATATAAAAACTCAAGAAAATAGAAATCAACAAATCAAGTAATTCAATTTAAAATGAGGTACAGATCTAAACAGAATTCTTAGCAAAGGAGTCTCAAATGGCTGGGAAACACTTAAATGTTCAAAAGTCTTAGACATCAGGAAAATGCAAATCAAAATGACTCTTGTCATTCCATTTTACAACTGTCAGAGGAGCTAATGTACTAAACATGTGAAGGCTTATGCTAGCGAGTATGTGGATCAAGGGGAACTCTCCTCTATTTCTGATGGGAGTGCAAATATGTACAGCCACTTTCGAAATCAAAATAGCAGTTTATCAGAAAATAGGGAATTGATCTACTTCAGGACCCAGCTATATAACTTTTAGGCACTACCCAGTAGATGCTAGATCATATCACAAGATTACTTGCTGAACCATCTTTATAGAAGCTTTACTCATAATAGTCAGAAACTGGAAGCAACCTAGATGCCTCTAAACCAAAGAATTGAATTGATAAAGAAAATGTGATACTTTTACTTAAATGGAGCATAACTCAGTTGCTAAAAAAAATGACATCATCAATTTTGCAAGCAAATGCATGGAGCTGGAAAAGATCTCATGAGTGAGGTAACCCAGATCCAGAAAGACAGCATATACTCATTTGTAATTGGATGTTAGCTGTGCAGTGAAGGATAACTGTGCTACAATCCACAGAACCACAGAAGCTAAGTAATGAGGAGGGCTCAAGGGGGATGCATGAATCTTAGTGTGAAGGGGAAAGAAAACAGATTTTGCCAGTAGGCATGGGAGGGAATGTCAATTGAGATGCAGATGAGAACAAAAGGAATCAATGTGGAAAGGGTGGAGGGAGCTAGTGATGGTAGGTACAACTAGAATATGGGGAATCTCTAGAATGAAACATTTCAATGGAAACTACCAATAATCAGGGAGAGTGATCCAAGACAAGACTCCTCACAATGGGGAATCTGGAGCCTAAATTTGTCATCTCCTATAAATTGTCAATCTATAATTTGTGCTGCCTACAAGTAGTTTGGGGTAAATGTGGCACAGAAATGGCCAGATTAGACAACCAATGATTATTCCAGCTTGAGACCCAGAGGGAGCCCAACCCTGACACTTTCTGGCCAGAGGTTGGACAGCCCAGAGACTTAAGTTAGAACTGAACAGAATTGGAAAAATAGTTAATACAATGATTCCTAATGATATTCTGTTATACTCAAATATGTTGCCTACCCAAATTGTCATCAGAGAGGCTTCATCCAGCAACTGATGGAAACAGATGCTGAGTGCTGAGACTGACAGTCAAAAATTAGGCTGAGCTTGATGAAGCATACTGAAGAGAGAGAGAGGAAGAATTTTCAGAGCCATGGGGGTAAAGGACAACACAAGAAATCACCACAGAATCAATTAACCTGTGTTCATAGGGGCTCACAGAGATTGAACCAACAACCAAGGAACCTGCATGGAACTGACCTCGCCCTTCTGCCCATATGTTATAATTGTGTAGCTTGTCCTCCTATGGGAGTCCTAACAGTGCGAGTAGGGGCTGTGTCTGACTATGTTCCCTGCTTTTGTGACTTTTTCCTCTTATTGGGTTTCCTTGTCCAGCCTTAACAGGAGACAAAGTGCCTAGTCTTACTAGAACTTTGATATGCCATGGATACCTCATATCCATGGAGTTCTGCATTTTTATGAAGAGAAAAGGAGAAGAATTAGATAGTAGTGGGGCTGAGGCAGGAGAGACTGAAAGAAAAGAGAAGGGAAACAGGTCAGGATGATAGAATGAATGAATGAATGAATGAATGAATGAATGAATGAATGGAACCTTAACAGACATGTAACAATTATTTTATCCCCAATAAACATTTTAATTTCTTTTTTTTTTCTTCAGTGTTATGTTTCATTCCACAGATCAAAAGTGTTGGTGTTTTATGATGGAAAGGCAGATTGGAAAATGAGGGACCTACTGTCATTGTTGTCAGTATTAGAGTTCTGATGTAAGAATAGCCTGTTTCTGAGTTGTGTCTATCCATAAGAGACACAGCAGATTCATTATCTCGACTGCTAGCATTCAACATGGGCCTTTGAGCAGGGGTGTCAGATATCCAGATTTAAGCAATTACCCTTGCATACTGTAGCTGCTGGCAGTGTACATAACTTGACATGGCCATTAGTTTTTATGCTGTTTTTAGAGCAAATGTGTTACCAGAAACCCAATTTGCTCCTGACAGAATACTATTAGGAAACCAAAGTACAGAAAGTGCCAAAGGTTTCCTCTAAGTGAACAGACTGCTGACAGAAGGGGCCTGACATAAAAAAATGTACTTACACACTTGGAGTTTTTTTTTTCACTCAATTTATTTGCATCTTCATATAAAAAATAAACATTGTTGTTTCTGTGTGATATTTAACTAGAAAGAATGCTTTCCTTTTGTTGTATCAATAGTGGCACCTTATGCTATGTGATCCAAAGACAGCTACCCCAGCATATTATCATGGACATAAGATAGCAGGAGGAAAGAGCATAAGAGGGGAGAGATAGAAATAAGGATAGAAGCAGTGAGCAATGGCAAAGAAAAACTTTGGAGCTTGGAAATCTTTTTCTATTACTTATGAACCTCAATTTAAAAGATATGTAACAATATGAAAAATAAATTTTGACCTTGTGAACAGGAGTTTGTTGGAAATTAATTATCTTTCTTTTGTCCCACAAGCAGTAAAACTGCATAAATACTGCAAGAAACCTCAGGGCTGAGCAGGACAGGCAGCAACTTGCTAGGTACTTGCTGAGTGTGATGTGGCTCTCCTGCACCATTTCTCATAGCTCTTTGCTTGCTTGCTGTCTCTGTGTACTGAACACATGCCAACAACAGAGAAAGGACCTCAGGTTGGAGGCCTAGAGTTTTAGCAAGGTTCAGCCAGCAGCAAAACTGCTGGGACTAGTTGTCGTATTAGGTAAGCAGAGCCTACACTTGAGATCTTTTTCATGCATGTTGCTCAGTATCTTTCCTTTCCCACATCAAATCCCAAAAGCTGTGCATTGTGACTTCTATGGTATCCAGTTTGCTCCATTAACTCCAGATCCACTAAAAGCCATCTATGTCCGGAAGGCAACACTGCAGGCATACATCGGGAAAAATAAAACACAAAGAATAGAAGAGGGTAGGAAAACACCAACAGAGTGAATTCAAAAATGTCATTGTGAATGGGAAAAATACATTAGAGGGCCTTAAGAAAGAATGCAGATAAGACTCCTCACTCTGCAAATGTGCTCCTTGGACCAATCAGCCATGGGTTAATTCAGACAGTAATTCCAAGGATAAAGAATTACCCACAGGAAAAAAAAACTGCCCATGTCAGAATGACTTCATGCTTCATAATGGCAAAAAAAGAGAGCTTCTATCACTGAGACTTTCCAGGAAAAAACAGCTCTGGCAACTCTGTGCCCTGGAACTTGGGTGAGTACTCTGCTTGGAAAAATGCCCTGCTAGGGTGTCACTGGATGATACAAACATTCTAGTGAGAGACTGATGGACAAAGGGCTTAATACCACAGACAGGCATGGAGGGCAGAACTCCATATGTGAGTCTTTTATTTGCCTGCTAGCAGGAGTAAACATGTCATAGATAAACATGTACCCTCTTTGACTACCAAACTATTAAAATGGAGCTCAGGAAATTAAAAGATTCCCCAGGAATCTTCTGCTGCAGGGACCACAAATTGAAGTCTCTGGGATTTTAGTTGTAGAAGAAACATGCACCCTAAGCACAAGCTTGTCTCTAGGAGAGAGATTGACAGATGTCAAAGGATTTTTCAGGAGGGACAGGGAGCTAACACAGAGATGGGCTGCAAGAATCAAGCCTCAACTAAATGGCTTAGTTAATCATTCCTCTTATTTTCTATGTAAACTTTCCTCACTTGAGGATCCTGAAGATGGACTTCACTGTATTGTCTTATCCATCTTCATAATGTGATCACATTGAACACTCTTTGATTTTGCTATCTTTTATTGCTGATGTGGCTCTTCTAATTGGATTTTTGACAATAGGTGATCAAAGCTATTATCACACCAAGTCCATTATTAAACTTCAGTATTATGGTCAGACCATACTAAGAATCTTGGAAAACAATTATGTATAGATTGCTAAGTACATTTTCATAAGGGCAAAGTACTAAGTGGAACTGGTTTGTTGGGTTCTGAGTTGTCTAATATAACCTGCCTGTTCTTCCAAGACAGGAACTGAAATACAATTCTTGTGGCATTTTAAAGCCTATGTTTTTTTGGGGGGGAAATAACTAGAATACAAGATATTTCTTTCAAATATAAAACAGTACAGGCATAAGACCAGAGTTATGGCTCAGCAATGATAAGGACAAATTTCTCTTACAGAGGAACTGGCTTTAGTCCCAACACCCACTTGGTGGTTCACAACTGTATGCACTTCCGTTTCAGGAGATTAGTACTCTCTAGTGACCTCCATGGGTGATAGGAACTTTCATAGTATACATACATACAAGCAATTAAATATTCATTCACATAAAATACAGATAAAAATTTAATGATCTGCAGGTAACATCGCCTCTTGAATCAAGAAGTGTTTCCTCCTATAGATAAAATATAAACAGAAAAACAAAACTAATTCATTAATTTTTAAAATTTCCATAGAAATTTTTCCACATTCTGCATGCATACAAGCCAGCCATTCATTTCTTGCTTGTGGGACCATTAAATGCTGGTTGATATCAACGATATCCTGACAGGGTGATAATTCTGAGATTGGTATATCCAGTACACTATCATATGAGGACATGGTCATTCAACATGAAGTTTATCATGTAACTCAGGTACCCATCTTAATAGATGATTATATGTTCCAGCTGGTTTCTGATAACCACATTAAGCACATATTTGTAAAATATAACTAATCTGATTTTACTAAATTTACTCAATTCATGGTGAGTTTTTACAGCTTCAGCATTTTATAAAACAATATTAATCTGCAGCAAAATTTTACTTCTTTTATCACACTTCTTCCCTTTTGCTTGAAAAAAGTTTAAGCACTAGTGATGGTGGATGACTTTTCTACTTTAAAAGGAGCCTGTCACCAGGGAAACAAATTATTGCTATTCATACAAAGGTCTCACTATAAATTGAGGTCTCTTAACCATTGAAATTTTTCTGAAGTAAATCCCTTTGTTGCTTGTTGATAACTCTAATAATAAGAGTCATTGAACACTGCAAATATAATGACTCCTGGTGTGATACTTAAAACGGGTTTTTAATAATTAGTTCTTTGAGAGTTTAATGCAATGTATTTTAATGTGTTCTACCTACTTTCCTGAAATCCTCCTAGATCACACTCCATCTTCCACCCACGAAACTGTGTTTACTCTACTTTTAAGCAAATGAACAAACAAACAATCATGCTTAATATGTGCTGTCCATAAATATTTGCTTGCTCTTCTACTGAAGTGTGGTAATCTTACCAAGGGACACATACTTAAAGAACATATTTTTCATCTTCCAGCAGCTATCATTTACGAATAATACTTCATGCCCCCCAAACACACATCCTGAAATGCTGGGATCTTATCTTGTTTGACCATACATAGTTCTTATGCATTCTTTCATTACTCTTGTGAGTTCAATATGCAAATTCTCTGTTATATACAGGAGTTACTGCTCCCTTCTAGGCATGGACCACTTTTGTTCTTAAACATTTTGTGTCTCCTCTTAACTTGGGAGGAGTGGTAAGTTGTAGATGTCCTATTATGGATAAACATTCTCTTACATTCTGCACCTTGACAAGTATGGGTCTCTTCAATGATTGGCATCTATTGCAAAAGTAGAGGCTTCTCTGATGAGGTTAAGAGATGCACTGATTTAAGTATATACCAACATAAGGAGTTGGTTTAACAATACACCCTGGCAGCAAAGACCTTAAGACAAAAACTAAATAAAGGGCATTTCAGGAAGCATACATTTGAATGAAGAGACTACCTACAAAATGGGGAAAACATTCTTTGTCCATAGTTATACATGTATAAGAGGGTTAGCATCTAGAAGAACATTTTGAGGACAGCTGATTAGATATGTTATATAATACTGCCTGCTGAATGAATGGGCTTCATGCTATTTTTAGATATTTAGGTAAAGTAATTTGTTAGAATAACTATATTTGGTTTTATACATATACAAAATCTTAAAAATGAGGTATGTAAATATTTATTTTATCTGTACAAAATAACATGAATATAATATTCTTAGACAAGATGTGTATAGGAATCGAGGTATTCAATTTTGGGAAAGTCATAATATATTTGGCGAATAATAAAAATTTCTGTGTTTAAAGCATTTAATACACCATCAGAAAAAACGATTTTCAAATTAATATTTATACATATTTTTGAAAATATGCTTGATAGATAGAGTCACATAGTTTATAGTTTTATAATTTTTTGCATATTAGGTTCAGAAAATATATATAATATATATATATATCCTTATATATATTTTATATATATATATGGAACATTAGTAGCGAGTAAGATAAATTTATTTTATTCTATTAGTGAGCTAATATTTTACTAAATTTTCACAAAAAATAACACTAAGTCATTAAGTCATTTCAGGTAGTAATTGCCTTGAAAGTAGTCTACTTGGTGTTATATTTAGAAAGTAATCTAATGTGCATATGTATTCAAAGCTGCTTCCCACTTTCACTTCTATCAGGTTCAATGTAACTGGATTTATGTTGAGGCCTTTGATAGATTTGGACTCAAGTTTTGTGCATGGGGATACATATGGACCTATTTGAATTCTTCTATGTGTCAACATCCAATTATGCCAGTACAATTTGTTGAAGATGCTTTCTTTTATCCCATTATACAATTTTAGTTTCTCTGTCAAAAATCAGGTGTTCATAAGTATCAATATCAGGGTTTTTAATTTGACTCTATTGATCCATGTTTCCATTTTCTGCCAATATCATATTTATTTATTTATTTATTTATTTATTTATTCATTTATTCATTTTTACTCTACCTCTGTAGCAGATCTTGCAGTCAGGGATGGTGTTGCCTACAGAAGTTTCTTCAGTGTCCAGGAATAATTTGGCTAATCTGGGTCTTTTGTATTTTCATATGAAGCTGAATATTGTTCTTTTAAGGTATGTGAAGAATTGTGTTGGGATTTTGATAGGGATTTCAATGACTTTTCCAGGTGCATGAAGCAGCTTTTTGGGGCCAATTCCCTATGACAGGATACCCATGTTCAACTTTGATACGGGGGGATAAGGCTTGTTCTTGCCTCAACTTGGTATACTAGACTTTGTTGAATGAGTGAATATGCTGTATGAAGTGGTAGAGATGGGGGGAGATAGGGATGGAGGAGGAATTGGGATTGGCATGTAAAATGAAAACAAAAATTAAATGAAAAAAGTAGTCAACTCATGCTTCTGGGACTTGAAGCAATTAGAACACTAGTGTCAGTATTAGTCAGGAAGTGGTTAACTAAGATGTTCATTAGTTAGACTTGAGTTTACCATGTGTAATGATATATTTAAATATTTAAAAATCATTCAGAATATTTAAAAACAGAAAATGACCAAGAGAAAGAGTAGGAGTGGAATGAAAGAGAGCAAAACCTAGAAATAATCACAAATGTTTTTACAAAAAGAAAGGACAGAGAAAAAGACAGAACATGGAGAAACTCTCTGGATAGTCAGACTGATCTGTTTAATTTATATATAATGAAAATCCAGTGCAAGAATTTCTGTGAGAATGTAAAGTGATCTGGTTTATTCTTTAAACTAAGAATTGGCAGAAAGCAAAAGTTGCATATTAAAGAACCCAGGCTCATTGTTATGATTCTGAGGAGGAGAGTTCTTGGTGGATTTGTTTTAAACCAGGTGGGTTATAGATAGATTTGCCATGAAAGCAGTGCTAATGTGGAAAGGTTTACTGAGGAAACAGAGTGGGAAAGTGGGGGAGTGGATGGAGAGAAAAGGGACCACATGGTGGCCTTGTGGGAAGATAGAGAGGAGGATAGACAGACAGATCATAAGAAGGGTACTGAGAGGCAGAAGGAGAGAGGCAGAGAGAGAGAGAGAGAGAGAGAGAGAGAGAGAGAGAGAGAGAGAGAGAGAGAGGAGAGATAGAAGAAGAGGAAGAGGAAAAGGAAAAGGAGGAAGGAGTAGGCAGAATACCACCCTATTTTTTTATGTAAAAGCATGAGGTCTTTTTTTGTCAATATTTTTATTAATAATATAATTTAAAAATTTTACATGTCTATCCCAGTATCCTCTCCCTCCCTCCCTCCCTCCCTCTCTTCCTCCCTCCCTCACACTTACCCTCTTTCCTCCCTCACATGCACCCTAACCACTTCCCTCCCATCCCTCCTACCCCCATTCCACATGTAGGGCTTTGCTATCCGGTGGGGTCATGTAAATCTGTCAAGTAATTTCAAGTAGGGACTAGGACTTATCTCCTGTCTCTAGGTTAGGGGAGTATCCCTTCAGGTGGATGTGTCTGCAAGGTCCTTTTGTGCATCAGGATTACATCATGGTTCTACTGTATGAGGTCCCTTAGACTGCTCAGTCCTTCTAGCTGAGACCCATATTCAGGGGGTCTGAGTCAGGCCCAACTGGATTCCCAGCTATCAGTCTGGGGGCCCATTAGTTCATCCTTGTTCAGGTCAGTTATCTTTGTGTGTTTCTGCAACCTGGTCTTGTCTTCTCTCTCAGCATCTGGGTTCTAGTTCAACTCAGTGTTTAGTTATGGGTGTTTGCTTCTGTTTCCAACAGGTGCTAGATGAGGGCTCCATGATGGTGGTTAATTTAGTTGGTGATTTCACTATCAGGGAAGGACATTTATGGTAGCCTTTCCACGGTTGCTCAAATTGTTAGTTGGAGTCAGTCTTGTTGGTCTCTAGACATTTCTTTAGGTTCAGTTTTTTTTTTCAAACCAATAATGGCTCCCTCTTTTATGTTCTCTCTCTCTCTCCCTTTTCTGTCTCCTATTCCTACCCTGACTCAATCTTCCTAGTTGCATATGCTTTCTTCTCCTCCCCTTCTCTTTCTTCTAGTTCTCTCTCCATTCACTGACCCCCAAGTCCCCCAGAACACATGAGAATACCACCCATTTAAAAAGAAGGGGTGGGTACCCAGGAGGCCAAGGTACTGCCTGCTTACTGGGTATGGGTCCTGGGGTGACTCAATATGCAAGGTCTCCAGGGCCTGGTCAAGTGTATCTGGATACTAACTCTCGAAAATGAAGAAAATTGGGTGCAGTTGAGATATGTTTTGCAATTGATATCAATGAATCATGAATGTTTTTAGGGACTGAGGAATACAATATTTCTACAGGGACACTCAACTTTCAGCTTCAATATGAGTCAGTAGGTAAAGATGGTGGAGCTACAGAAAACTGTCATTTTTGTAATTTAATTTAGTATAACAAATGAAAAGTATTTACCAAAAATGACTAAATAATAAAGCACCATGATTGCATCTAAACTTTGTGCAAACAAGTTAGTAAAACTGTACAGAAAGTAGGATAAAATAGGTCACAGGTAACAGAACACATTATGAAAATCCATTCAGGGGACATGAAAAGCTCCCAGGTGAAGCCTGATTTCAAGTTTCCTAAATAAAGAAATGAACAGTACTTCATTTCATTGTGGTTAACGGTTTGTAGAAAACTAGCTGTAATTCCACACAAATACAAGAGACTCCTAATTCAAGACCATGAGAGTGACCTACTTCTTTAGCCTAAGGGGATCTTTAATTTACTGGGCAAAAAAAAAAAGATAGAGAAAGTACCCTGGGAGGTGGAAAATTACAATTTAAAGTGTTAAATTAATAAATGATAGAGTTAAGTCTTATTAACAAGATAACGGTAGGATCAGTTGTATATATCACAATTGAATCGGGCATCAGGATAATATTTGAAAGGATTTAAGTGACAATAATACTTCAAAATTTAGTCTCAAGAATGTGATTAGCATAAAACATTCCTGGTGTAATATAATTTTTGTACATTCTAGAAGAATGGTTGATCAAAGTTCACATAGATTGACCAGAAACTCAAAAATTAGAATAAGATCTTAGTTTTCTGTATGAGCTAAACATGTGCAACATAAATATTACCATTTAGCCATTTATTTGTTCTCTCTTTCATATTTGTGCATCAGTATTCATTATAGTTTTTATGAATAGCTAAGTTATGGACCCAGTATAGGAGTGCAACACCACAATATAGATAAATAAAATGAGGTAAGTAGTTAATGGAAGGTATGGAAGGGCTTTTTTTCAGGTTTGAGAAGGAAGCACCACCATTTGTATGAAGTGGACACAATAAGAAATGGTCCTATTAAGTGAATTTAATCAATCAATCTTAGAACACTTGGGTATTTTATTTGTGTGCTCTATATTGCATGTATGTATGTATGTATGTATGTATGTATGTATGTATGTATATATGTCCTGAAACTAGAAGCAAACGGTCTAGGATGACAGAGGGAACTAATGAAATTGGTGAGGGAGAGTACAACCAGAAGAAAGATGCATGAAAATTGCCTTACATTTTATCTGTGCATTAATATCTACTATCCAACTTATTATTATAAACTATAGTCACAACATTTTACAATTAATCTTAAGAACTTATTTCTATAATTTAATTGAAACTCTATAACAAAAAATCATAGCAGTGTAAGGCAATGTTTTTGCTAATTAGATAAATTTAGCAAATCTACAACATAGCTATATTTCAAAAATTAATTTTATACACACTAAATATGTATAACTTATTAATATAAATTAAAATTATTTAATTTGGTACCAGTAACACATGGTTGATTTTCACAAATTTTTTCTGAGTGAAAAACTAACATTGACAAAACTTTACCTATATAGTATTACATAGAGAAATAATTGGAGAGATAAGTGATTTCTGAAGAATACTCGAATTGATGTGGAAGGAAATAACTATGCTCATAATTTTATAAGGTATGATTATATACACAATTAAGCAATTGTGTGAGTATAATCACCCAATGATAACAGAACTATTTTGTAATTGTAGTAGAGTTTCAAAAACCTGTGAATGAAATAAACTTTTGTATACTTATAGTGAATGAGTATATATAAAATTAGTAAATTTTGAATAAGTCTGAGTGTATACATAGGAATTAATTTTTTAATTGTGACTTAGTACATTTATGCAAGACATGTACAGATTTTCTCTTTACTGTTTAAGCTACATTTAAATTAACGTTGTCTTAAACTAAATCATTAAAACAAAAATCAGCTGTTGGTGTCTTAAAGAAATCATTGAATGAGGCAAAATAATGATAATGGGAATTGTGTTAGTGAAAAACTTTCATGAGAAACTATTTTTGATTTTACAGATTACATTACATGGGTGTTTTTTTAAATCCTTGGCTTGGAGATGTTTGGGCTATAAAAGAAAAAGATGGGATTAAATACCAAAAGGGCTCTTTTATCTTTCTTTACTGAAAGTGACTTTATGTTTATGATAATTCTGTACTCAGGGTAATTCTGTAAGTATTATAATAGTGAGAGGATGGTATACCTCATGCCACAGTTGGAGTTTTATTTTTGTGATGAAAAACCATGAACAAAGTAACCTGAGGTGTTATTTGGTTTAGTCTTATACATTACTGTTCATTACTGAAGGAAGTCAGGATACTAAAACCAACAGAGGAGGAATTTTCAGGCAGGATCTTATGCAGAGAGCAAGCAGGAGTGCTGCTTATTGACTTGCTCTTTATGGCTTGCTCAGTCTGCTTTATTATAGAACTCAAGACTCAGAACCCAGCTCAGGGATAGATCTAGCCACAAAGAATTGTGCCTTCCTCCAACAATCAATAATTAAGACAATTCCATAAATCTTGATCTCAGAGAGCTGGTTCCTCAATTGAGGTTTCTTCATTTCAGATAACTCAAGATTATGTCAAATCAGCATAAAAATAGCCTGTATGCCAACTATAGCAAAGTAGCTAGATACGAAGACAAAAGCAGACTACAGCACTCTGCCCATAATCAGAATCAGAATGTGTAGTGATGCCCAGAAAAAAAATGTTTGAGGCTTCTTTTTATGGATTCTCAGAGCAATTGTGAACAATTTATGATTGTATGTGTGTTTATTCACAGAAGAATTAGCTGGCATTGCTTTCAAGCCAGGTTTACTCACTGTGTCACTGTGTACTACTTACCTATTATTTTTTTTTTTAACTTCTGTCCTTCCTTGCTTTATCTCTTCCACCTCCCTCCCTTGTTCTTTCCCTCCCTCCATCCCTCCCTCCCTCCCTCCGTCCCTCCCTCCCTCCTTCTCTTCTGAGGAAGGATTTCTCTATGTAGCTCTGGCTGTCCTGTAACTCCTTCCCTCCCTCCCTCCCTCCCTCCCTCCCTCCCTCCCTCCCTCCCTCCCTCCCTCTCTCCCTCCCTCCCTCCCTCCTTCCCTCCCTCCTTCTCTTCTGAGGAAGGATTTCTCTATGTAGCTCTGGCTATCCTGTAACTCCTTCTGTAGATGAGGTTGGCCTGTTCCATCTCCAAAGACCTGAGTTTACAGGCATCCAAGTGTGAACTTTTATTAATATTGACTTTTCTATTCTTTTGATATTAGTAATAATACAAAACTTAGTGTTTCTAGAAGCTAAATTTTTAAAATAGTAATTCATCTGAAACTTTCATCTATTTATCCATACAACCACTCATTTTCTTTCTACTTCCCTATCATCTAATATCATATACATATCACCTATCTATATGATATATGTGTTGTCTTTAACGATGTCCAGTTAGCATTTCTACATTTTTTTATCTTATTCTTGAGATTTGGGTGCTTATATTGGGCACCTTATTTCATCATGCAGACATTTTAAAACAAGGACCTTTATGTTCATTGCTATTATATGACACTAGGGTCTTGATGGGCTGGTTATCTCAAAGATTTCTTATTTCAGTAATCAAGTAGAGAGACTCAGAATAAGCAAACAGCTCTTGACATCTTTGTCATGTTTTGTGAATCTTTTGAAAATTTGGTATCTAACATGACTTGACTTTGACTTTTCTTCATAAAGCAAAGACCATTTGTTATCTTAAAATCTGCCTCAGTGTCTGAAGCTCTTCCAGAAAATGAGAGGTCAGCTCTTAGCAACCACAATCAGGTGATTCACTCAGTCTGAAACTCCAGCTCAGGGGTACCAACACCTTCCCCAAAGATGTTCAGCAGAATCCATAGACATGTGACATGCATAGAAACACACACACACACACACACACACACACACACACACACACACACGCATGCATGTTTGTAAAATGTGGAATATATTCAAGGTGTAGATGAAGGAAAGACTAGAAAATGTAATGTTATTACAATTTCAAAAACAAAAATAAGATAGATTTATAATATATACAATATATATATATGTATATATATGTATATATATATATATATATATATATATATATGTATATATATATATAGTATCAGGCCCCATCTCATCTTTTGGACCACCAACCAAATCCCAAGTCACAACACAGAGAGCATTTATTATTTACGAATGCTGTGCCTATCTTACGATCCTTTATGGGTAGTTTTTTGACTTAAGTTAATCTGTCTCTCTCCCTCTCTTTGCTTTGTAATGTTTTCTTCTAATTCTCTTAAGTTTCATTTTACATTCCAACAACAGTTCTCCCTCCCATTCCTTCTTGCCTCTTTCCTCCCACTCCTATTTTATATCTCCTCATAAGTAAGGGCTCCCATGAGGACTCAACAATTTCTGGCACAATAATTTGGGTTAGGGACAAGCCCCTCTCCCATGAATTAAAGTTGAGCATGGCATCCCATCATAGGGAATTGGCTCCAACAATCTAGCTCATATACCAAGTTTGTATGGTGGTCCTACTGGGAGCCTCACAGATACTCCAAGCTTCACAACTCTCTCTCACATATGCAGGGCCTAGTAAAGTCCTGCTGAACTCTCCACAGCTGCTGCTAGGTCATGAGTTTCCCCGAGCTTGGTTCAGCTGTTTCTGTAGTGTTCTTCATCTTGATATTGACCTCCTTTGCTCCTATTTTTCCACCTCCCGCTCTTGGATTTCCTGCGGTTGGTCTGGTGCTTGGTTGTGGATCTCTGCATCTGGTTCCATCAATTACTAGATGAAGGTTCTACGATGACAATTGGAGTATTCAACAGTTTAATTATAGGGATAGACCAGTTCAGACATCCTTTCTCCATAGCTTTGGTCAGCTAGGGTCATCCTTATGAATTCTTGGTAATTGCCCTAGCACAAGGTTTCTCTATAATCCCATAGTTGCTCTCTCTATTAAGATATCTCTTTGATTCCTCTCCCACTGCATTTCTATGCAACCCTTGATCTTCCTGTCCCCTTGTGTTCTAATCCCCTCCCCCTTATCATCCCATCCTGCCTGCAGTATACTCCATAGATTTCATGTAATTTTCCATGCCAAGATGATCCTTGTGTCCGTCTTAGGGTCCTCCTTTTTTACGCAGCTTCTATGGGACTGTGTATTGTATTCTGGTTATCCAGTGCTTTACTTTTAATATCCTCTTATGAGTAAATCATACCACGTTTGTCTTCTTGAGTCTGGATTACCTCATTCAGGATGGTCTTTTCTAGTTCTATCCATTTGCCTGAAAATTTCATGAGGTCATAATTTTTTTAGAGGTGATAGTACTCCATTGTATAAATGTACTGCATTTTCCCTATACATTTTTCAGTTGAGGGGCATCTAGGGTGTTTCTAGGTTCTGGCTTATGAATAATGATGCTATGAACATTTTTGAGCAAATGTCTTTGTCATATACTTGAGCATCCTTTGGGTATATGCCCAAGAGTAGTATAGCTGTGTCTTGAGGTAGATTGATTCCCAATTTTCTGAGAAACTGCCATACTGATTTCCAAAATGGCTGTACCAGCAGTGGAGGAGTGTTCCCCTGACTCCCATCCTCTCTAACATAAGCTTTCCTCAGTACTTTTTATCTGAGACATTCTGGCAGGTGTACTACTGCATCTCAGAGTCATTTTTATTTGTATTTCCCTAATGATTAAAGATGTTAAGCACTATCTTAAATGTCCATTAGCCATTTGAGATTCTTCTGGTGAGAACTCTGTGTTTAGCCCCGTACACTGTTTTCCAATTGCATTATTTGTTATTTAGATTTCTAGTTTTTTGAGTTCTTTATATACTTTGGAGATTTGCCCACTGTCAGATGTGATGTTAGTGAAGATCTGTTCCCATTCTGTGGGCTGCTGTTTTCTTTTATTGACAGTGTCATTTGTGTTACAGAAGTATTTTTGTTTTTTTTTTCTTTTCAGTTTCAGATGGTCCCATTTATTGGTTGTTGCTCTCAATGTCTGTGCTACTGGTCTTATATTTAGAAAGTGGTATCCTGTGCCAGCACAGATGAGCATACATCTCACTTTCTTTTCTATCAGGTTCTAGCTGGATTTTATTTTGAAGTCCATAATCCACTTATAAGAATGTTGAGCATGGTGATAGATATGGACATTTTTGCAAGCTTCTATATATTGACATCCAGATATGGCAGCACCATTTATTAAAGGTGTTTTCCTTTTTCCATTGTACATTTTTTTTTGCCTCTTTGTCAAAATCAGGTGTTCCTAGGTATGTGGACTGACATCAGACTCTTTCATTTGATTCTATTAATTCATCCATCTGTGCTTTTTGCCAATATCAATCTGTTTTTATTACTATAGCTCTCTAGCAGAGTTTGAAGTAAAGGATAATGATGCCTCCAAAAGTTTTTTTATTCTACATGATTATTTCAGATATTCTAGAGTTGTTTTGTTTTTGTTTGTGTTTTTGTTTTTCCATTTGAACTCAAGTAGCCTTCAGTCAATGTCTGTAAAAAATTGTGTTGGGATTTTTATGGGGATTGCACTGAATCTGTAGATTGCTTTTCAATGATTGTCCGACTCAATCTGGCTGCCATGTTCTCCCCTTCTCCTCTCCCTTCTCTTCTCCCTTTCTCTTTCTCCACTCACTGGCTGACCTTGTTCCCAATATGCTCAGAAGATCTTGTCTCTTTCACCTTCTGTGGAGGAACTTGTATGACTCATTTAAGGTCCTCCTTGTATCCTACCTTCTCTGGCAGTATGAATTGTATGTTGGTGATCCTTTGCTGTATGTAAAGATCCATATATAAGTGAATACATATCACGTTCCTCTTTTTGTGACTGGGTTACCACATTCATGATGGTTTCTTTAAGTTCCATCCATTTGCCTGTGAATTTTCAAGATTCCATTGTTTTTGTTTGTTTGTTTGTTTGTTTTTTTCGAGCTGTACAATATTCTATTGTACCAAATCTTCTTTACCCAATAATCAGTTGAGGGGCATCTAGGTTGCTTCCCAGTTCTAGCTGCTATGAACACAGTTAAACAAATGTCTTTGTTGCATGGAGGTGGATCTTTTGAGTATATGCCTAAGAGTTGAATTGTCCGGTCCTGTGGTAGACTGATTCACATGTTTCTGAAGAACCATACTGATCTCCAAAATGACTGTACAAGTTTGCACTCCCACCAGCAGTAGAGGAATGTTGCCCTTTCTCCACATCCTCTCCAGCATAAGCTGTCATTGGTGTTTCTGATTCTTGCAGGTATAAGATGATATCTCAGAGTTGCCTTGATTTGCATTTCCCTGATGGCTAAGGATGTTGAACACTTTTTAAAGTGTCTTTCAGCCATTTTGGATTCCTCTATTGAGAATTCTCTATTCAGTTCTGTACTCCACTTTTTAATTGGATTATTTTGGTGCTTTGGTGAATAGCTTCTTGAATTCTTTATATATTTTGGAGATCAGCCCTCTGTCAGATATGGGGTGGTGAAGACATTTTACCACTCTTTAGGCTGCCATTTTGTCTTGTTGATTGTATCCTTTGCCTTACAGAAGCTTCTCAATTTCAGGGGGTCCCATTTATTATTCAGGTGGTCATGATCTTCAGTGACTGTGCTACTGGTGTTATGTTCAGGAATCAGTCTCCTGTACCGTTTCTTTCAAGGGTACCTCCCACTTTCTCTTCTAAGAGGTTCAGTGTGACTGGACTCATGTTTAGGTCTTTGATCCATTAGGACTTCAGTTGTACATGGCAATAGACCTGGGTTTATCTGCAGTATTCTACACACCAGCATCCAGTTATGCCTGCACCATTTGTTGAAGATGCTTTCCTACTTACGTTGTATAATTTTAAGTGTTTTGTCAAAAATCAGGCGTTCCTAGGTGTGTGAATTAATAGCAGGATTTTTGATTCCATGCCAAAATTCAGGATTGGTGATGCACCTGAAGTTCCTTTATTGTATAGGGTTGCTTTTGCTATCTGGGTCTTTTGTATTTCCATATAAAGTTGAACATTGTCTTTCAAGGTCAGTGAAGAATTGTGCTGGAATTTTGATGGGGATTGCATTGAATCTATAGAATGCTTTTAACAAGATTGCCAATTTTACTATGTTTATCTTACCTACACAAGAGTTGTTTCCATTTTCTGGTATCTTCTTTAATTTCTTTCTTTAAAGGTCTTTCACTTGCTTGATTAGCATTATCCCAAGATATTTTATGTTGTTTGTGGATATTGTAAAGAGTGATGTTTCTCTGATTTCTTTCTCAGCCCCATTATTTTTTTTTTTTTAGTTAATCTTGTATCCTAAAAGTTTGCTGAAGGTGTTTTTCAGATATTGTACTTCCCTGGTAGAGTTTTTCAGGCTGCTTATGTAAACTATCATATCATCTGCAAATAGTGACAGTTTGACTTCTTCCTTTCCAATTTGAATCCCCTAGATTTCCTTTTGTTGTCTTATTGCTCTAGCTAGAAATTCAAGTTCAATATTGAAGAGATATAAAGAGAGTGGGCAGCCTGGTCTTGTCCCTGATTTTAGAGAAATTGTCTTAAGCTTCTCTCCATTCAGTTTGATGTTGGCTGTTGGTTTACTGTATACTGCATATATTATGTTTAATGATGTTCCTATTATCCCTGATCTCTCCAAGACCTTTATCACAAAATGGTGTTGAATTTTGTCAAATGCTTTCTGCAGCATCTAGTTAAATGATCATATGATTTTTCTTTTTCAGTTTTTTTATATGGTAGATCACATTGATAGTTCTCTTTCTTAGTTGTTTCTTTTTGTAGCTTGGGCAGCAAGGTAATTGTAGACTCATAAAAGAGTTTGGAATTAAACCTTCTGCTTCTATTGTCTGAAACAATTTGAGGAGTATTGGTATTAGCTCTTCCTTGAAATTCTGGTAGAATTCTGCACAGAAGCGATCTGACCCTGGGCTTTTTTTTTTTTTTTTTTTTTTTTTTTTGGTTGGGAGGCTTTCAATGACTGCTTCTATTTCATTAGGGTATATAGGTATGTTAAAATTGTTTATCTGTTCTTGATTTAAATTTAGTAAGTGATAGCTATACAGAAATTTGTCCATTTCCTTTGCATAGTCAAATTTTGTCATGTACAAATTTTCAAAATGTGACCTGAAAATTCTCTGGATTCCCTCAGTGTCCTTTGTTATGCCTGCCTTTTCATTTCTGATTTTTTTTTATTTGCATGTTCTTTTTCTACTTTATGGTTAGTTTGATTAAAGCTTTGTTTGTCTTGTAGATTTTTGCGAACAACCAACTCTTTGTTACATTAATTCTTTGTATTGTTTCCTAGTTTCTACTTTATTGATTTCAGCCCTCAAATTGATTATTTCCTGGCATTTACTCCTCCAGGGTGCATTTGCTTCTTTTTGTGCTAGGGCTTACAGTTGTGCTGTTAATTCTCTAATGTGACTATCATCTGTTTTCTTCATGTGGGCACTTAGTGCAATGAACTTTCCTTGAAAGCACTGCTTTCAGTGTGTCCCATAAGTTTGGATATGTTTTGTCTTCATTTCCTTTGTGTTATAAGAAATATTTAATGTCTTTCTTTATTTCTTCCCTGACCCAGGAATGGTGCAATTGTACATTGTTCAGTTTCCATGAATTTGTAGGTTTTCTGCAATTTGTGTTGTTGTTGAATTCCATGGTGGTCTAATAAGATACAGGGGGATATTCCAATCTTTTGTATCAGTTGAGGTTTATTATGTTGCCTAGCAAGTGGTCAATTTTAGAGAAGGTTCCATGTGGAGCTGAGAATAAGATATATACTTTTGTGTTCAGATGGAATATTCTACAGATGTGTGTTAAACCCAATTGGAACATGACTTCTGTTAGTTCTTTTGTTTCTTTGTTAAGTTTCTGCCTGGTAGTCCTGTCTAGTGGTCTGAGAGGGGTGTTGAAGTCTCCCACTATGAGTGTGTGAGGTTTTTTGTGAGCTTTGAGTTTTAGTAATATTTCTTATATGAATGTATGTGTCTATGTATTTGGGTCATAGGTATTCAGATTTGAGACTTTGTACTGATGGATTTAACCTGCAATGAATATAAAATTACCTTCTTGACCTCTTTTGGTTTGAAGTTTAACTTGTTAGATATTAGGATAGCCACACCTGCTTGCTTCTTGGGTCAATTTGATTGGACGAATTTTTTTCCCAGCCTTTTACCCTGAAATAATGTCTGTCTTTGAAGCTTAGATGTGTTTCTTGTGTGCAACAAAAGGATTGATTCTGTCTTCATATCCATTCTGTTTTTCTGTTTCTTTTTGTAGATGAGTTAAGACCATTAATATTGAGGGAAAGTAAGTACCATTGACTGTTAATTCTTGTTTGTTTTAGATTTGTTGTGGACAGTGGTATTTTGAGTATATTTACCTTGCTTTATCTTTTCTGTTCTGGTAAAATGGGATTATCTATTGCCTATGTCTTTGTGAGTATAGTTAACTTCCTTTTGTTTGAGTTTTTCTTCCAGAACTTTCTGTAGAGCTGGATTTGTAGATATGTATTGTGAAAATCTGGTTTTGTCATTGAATATCTTGTTTTCTCTGTCTATAGTGGTTAAGAGGTTTCCTGGGTATAATAGCCTAGGGCGGCATCTGTGGACTTTTTGTATTTGTAGTACATCTGGCCTTGGAAGTTTCCATGGAGAATTCAGGTGTAATTTTGATAGGTCTGCCTTTATATGCTACTTGGCCTTTTTCATTTGCTGCTCTTAATATTTGTCTTCATTCTATGTTTAGTGTTTTGATTATTATGTGGCAAAGGGACATTTTTTACTCCAGTATATTTGGTGTTCTGTACGCTTCTTGTAACTGTCATAGGCATGTCCTTCTTTAGATTGGGGAAATTTTCTTCTATGATTTTGTTGAATATGTGTTCTGCATATTTCAGCTTCTTTGCCTTCTATGCCTAGTATTCTTAGGTTTGGTCTTTCCATGGTGTCCCACATTTCCTGAATGTTTTGTCTTAAGAATTTGTTGGATTTAAGATTTTCTTTGATCAATGAGTTTATTTCATCTAGTTTATATTCAGCACCTGAGATTCTTTCTTTGATCTCTTGTAGTCTGTTGTTTATGCTTGCATCTGTAGTTTCTGATTGTTTACCCAGTTTTTCTATTTCTAGCATTTCCTCAGTTTGTATTTTCTTTTTTGTCTCTATTTCAGTTTTCAAGTCTTGAACTGTTGAATTGTTTCCTTCATCTATTTGATTGTTTTTTTTTTTCTTGGCTTTCCTGACTTTTTTCAAGAGAATTGTTCATTTCTTACATTGGTCTTTTCCCCATTTCTTCCAATTTTTTATTCGATTTTTCTTCAATTTCTTTAAGGTATTTTCTCATATCATCTTTGAGGGCCTCTATCATTTTTATGAAGTTAATTTTTAAGTCATTCTCTTCTGCTTCATCTGCTTTGGTGTGTTCAGATCTAGTTGGTATAGAGTCCCTAGATTCTTTCTATTCTTGGGTGTTTTCTTGTATTGCTATCTTCCCATTGCTTCTTCAATTTGGTTCAGGTGGCATCTCTCTCTCTCTCTCTCTCTCTCTCTCTCTCTCTCTCTCACCCTGCTCTCCCAATGGCTGTAGGTGGGTCAGGAGTTAGATATCTGTACCTCTGGATGATCTGAGCTCTCTTGGAGGTGTCTCTGGCAGAAGGCAGGCTTTGGAGCCCAAATATCAGGCAAGTTCAGGTTCAAGGTAGTCTCAAGTGGATCTAAACATGTTGTTTTCCAGCCTGCCTTTGCTCAAGGCACAAAACATAAAACCTCAAAGCCAAGCCCAAAGGCAAGGGCCATTTCTCTCATTCTTTCTCAGTCTATTTATTATTTGTATGTATGGAGGCTACTGCTTTTTTTTTTTTTTGAGGTAATCTTGTTTCCTATCATGTAACTGAAGGTGTTTATCCTTGCCAGTAAGAATTTCCTGGCAAAGTTTTTGCTGTCACTTATATATGCTATCATGTCATCTGCAAATAGTGATAGTTTAATTTTTCCTTTCCAGTTTTTAATACATTGAACTTATTCTTCTAGCTAGAACTTTGACTAATATATTGAATAGATATGGACTGAGTGAAAAGCCTTGTCTTTTTTCTGAAATTAATGGAATCACTTTTAGTTTCTGTTCCTTTAATTTGATGTTGACAGTTGGCTTCCTGTATATGGGTTTTATTATATTTACATATGTTCCTTTTACCCCTGATTTCTCCAAGACCTTTATCGTGATGGGATTTTGGATTTTGTTGAAGGCTTTTTTAGCATCTAATGAGATGATCATATGTGTGTGTTTTTATTTTCTGTTTGTTTGTTTGTTTTTTAGTTTGCTTATATGGTAGATTACATTGAGCTAACCATGTATCTCTGGGATGAAGCCTATTTGTATCCTTGGATTCAGTTTGACAGTATTTTATTGAGTAGTTTTGTATCAATGTTCATGAGGGAGATTGGTCTTTAGGTCTCTTTCTTTGTTGAATCTTTGTGTCATTTGGGTATCAGGGTTACTGTAGGTTCATGAAAGGAGTTTGGCAATGCTCCTCTATTTCTATTTTATGGAACAGTTTTAGGGATATTGTAGTTAGCTCTTCTTTGAAATTCTCTTAGAATTCTATACTGAAACCATCTGGTCCTGGGTTCTTTTTTCTTTTTGGTAGGGAGACCTTTAATGACTGCTTCTATTTACTTAGGGATTATACGCATATTTAAATAAATGATTTACTTTTGATATGTTGAACTGTCCATTTCTTTTATATTTCCAATTTTGTGGAGTATATATTTTTAAAGTATGATCTGATGATTCTCAGAATTTCCTTAGTGCCTGTTGTTACGCCCCTCTTTTTGTTTCTGATTTTTATTAATTCGGATATTATTTCTTTGCCTTTTTGTTAGTTCAGATAAGGGTTTGTCTATCTTGTTGATTTTTCTCCAAAAACCAAATCTTTATTTCACTGATTCTATTGTTTTCTTTGTTTCTATTTTATTGATTTCAGCCCTCAATTTGATTATTTCCTGTCATCTACTCTTCCTGGGTAAGTTTGCTTCTTTTTCTTCTAGAGCTTCCAGGTGTTTGGTCTATTCACTTGTGTGGGATTTCTCCAACTTTCTTATGCAGCCATTTAGTGCTATGAATGCTCATCTTAGCACTTCTTTCCTAGTGTCCAATAAGTTTGGGTATGTCATATACTCATTTTTATTGAATTCTAGAAAATTTAAATTTCTGTATTGATTTCTTCTTTGACCCAGGCATTATCTATTTGGGTATTATTCGGTTTTTGTTTTTCATTAGTTTGTAGGCTTTGTGGAATTTGTGTTGTTGTTAAATTCTAAATTCCGTTTCTTTCTTTCTTTTTTTTTTTTTAATACCTGTTTACATTTGCTCTGTAAACAAGAATGTGGTCAGTTTTAGAGACGTTTCCATGGGGTACTGAAAAGAAGGTATATTTTCTTGTGTTTAAATGGAATGTTTTATAGATGCCTGTTATGGCCATTTGAGTAATATTTTCTGGTACATCCATTCATCAATTTTCTGTTTAGCAGACATTTCCACTGGAGAGAGTAAGGTATTTAATTCCCTCACAAATTTTGTGTGGGGTTTGGTTTGCAATATAAGCTTTAGTAATGTTTCTTTAACAAATGTGCATGTCTTTGTATTTGGGGCATATATGTTCAGGAAAGATTTCTTTTCTTTTCTTTTTATTTTTATTTCCATAAAACATTCTAATTGATTATTTTTTAGTTTATTTTAGAAACAATATTATTTTACATAAAAATCCCACTTCTTTCTCCCTCCTACCCTCCCACGCCACCCACAGACCCCTTACATCCCAACCCCCTATCCACTCCCCAGGGAGGGTGAGGCCTTCCATGGGGTATTATCAAATTCTGTCACATCATTTATGGCATTCACTTGCTTAGAAATACATGGAGATCCTTCTCCATGTATCTGGGCTAAGAGTGTATCCCTCTATGGGGGACGGGCTCTCAAAGTCAATTTGTGCACTAGAGACAAAGGCCGTTTCCACTGGCAGAGGTTCCATAGACTGCCCAGGTCTCCTAACTGGCACCCAAATTCAGAGGGCTTGGTTCTTTGGTGTGTTGCTTGTTCCACTGATTTATGACTGGAATCCTTGTGCTCTCACTGGGTCAGGTCAGCTGTTTCTGCGTGTTTCTCCTGCATAATCTTGACTCCTTTGTTAAATCCTTCTCCCTCTCTACAACTGGATTCCAGGAGTTTGGCTCAGTGCTTAGCTGTGGATGTCTGTTTCTACTTCTATCAGGTACTGGATGAAGGCTCTAGGATGGCATTTAAGGTAGTCATCAATCTCATTATATGGAATGGGCATTTGAGAGAGCTTCTCCACTATTGCTTAGATTTTTAGTAGATCAATGTAGATCTCTGAACTTTTCCCTAGTACCATATTTCTCTTTGAATCTATAATGTCTCCCACTGTTAAGGTATCTAGAGATTTCTTGATGGATTTTTCTTGTGATGAATTATGAAATATCCTTCATCATCTCTTTTTATTACTTTAAGTTTGAAGATTATTTTGTTAGATATTAGAATAGCTGTATCAGTTTGGTTCTTCCATTCACTTGCTTAGAAATAATGTCATTTGCTTAGAGGTAATGTCTCTCTTTGAAGTTGAATTGGTTTTCCTGTATGCAGCACCAAGTTTGGATTCTGTTTTTGTATCCATTCAGTTAGTCTGTGTCTTTTTATAGGTGATTTTAGTCCACTGACATTAAGAAATATCAATGCTGAGGGATTGCTGAATCCTTTTACTTTTTGGTGTGTTTACATTTCCATTTTTTAGGATTTGCTGGTGTGGGATTTTCTAATTTCTGGGTACCTCTAATCTCCTTGGGTTGGAGGATTCCTCTAGTACTTTCCTATGGGTAGATTTGTTATTAGGTATTGTTTAAATCTAGTTTTGTCATGGAATATCTTGTTTTTCTCCACCTATGGTGATTGAAATTTTTGTTGTATATAGTTATATGGGGTGGCATCCATGATCTTTTACAATCTACATAATATCTGTCCAGGACCTTCTGGCTTTGAGAATCTCCATTGAAAATTTACATGTTATTCTGATGGGCCTGTCTGCATTTATATATTACTTGACCTTTTACCTTGGCAGTTATTATAGTTTGTGCTATGATTATTGTGTGGCTAAGATTTTTTTTTTTTTTTTTTTTTTGCTCATTCTATTTGGTATTCTGTATCTTCATAGGTTTCCTCCTATAGCTTGGGAAAGTTTTCTTCTATCATTTTATTGAATATGTTTTCTGTGTCTTTGAGCTGTTATTTTTCTCCTCCTTCTATCTCTATTATTTTTAGGTTTGTTCTTTTCATGGTGTCCCAGAGTTTCTGGCTGTTTGATGTTATGACTTTGTTAGCTTTAAGGGTTTCTATGGCTGATAAATTCATTTCCTCCATTGCATCTTCAATTCCTGAGATTCTCTCTTCCATCTTTTGTATTCTGTTGATTATGCTTGCATCTGTTTTTCCTGTTCATTTACCGGCATTTTCCATTCCCAGAATTCCCTCAGTTTGTGTTTTCTTTATTGCCTGTATTTCAATTTTTAAGTGTCAGACTTATTTTCTTTCTTGCTTTTTTTAGCTTTTTATTTTAAGGAATTTATTGATCTCTTCTAATTTTTTTGTTTGTCTTTTTCTCCACTTCTCTAAAAAAATTTCATTTCTTCTTAAGGCTTCTATAATCTTCATAAAATTAATTTTTGGAGATTATTTTCTTGTCTTTTCTGTATTGGGATGTTCAGATGTTCCTGATATAGGACCAGTAGTTTCCAGTGTTGCCATATTGCTTTTTGGTAATTGCATTGTTTTGGGTGGGCATTCAAGGCAAGTTTTCTATGCATTGCTTTGGAGCCTATTCTGTGGACCAGGTAGGCCTAAAACTCACAGAAATCCACCTGACTCTGCCTCCCAAGTGCTGGGATTAAAGGTATTTGCCACTAAGGCTTGACTGGTAGTATATTCATAAATTGGCAAGTACCCATCTCATCCTAAACTGTTTTGCCTTTGGAATTTTTCCTCCTGTATATCTTACTTTCACTTTTTCTCATATCTGTTGGCTGGAGTCTGCCTTTCTTCTTGCCTGGTCATGTTCTTCTCTTTCTCCTCTCATTGTTCTTAATCCTAGATTTTTCCTCACATCTCTCTGCCCACCATCCTAACTATCCCCCTCTTTGCCTAACTACTGACCTTTTGGGTTATTATTAGATGAATCAGGTACGATAGTGAGGCAAGGTGAAACAAATACAACACATTTTTACATAATTAAACAAATATAGTGGAAACAAAAATAACACACCTTTACACAGTTAAAGTAATATTCTGCAGCACAAATGTAACACATGTTTACATAGTAAAATATTTCACAGCATGTATGAATGTATGTATGTATGTGTGTATATGCATGTATGTAAATAAATTCAGAATGTTAAAATTTGGCCAGAGATGAAATTTTATTAACAGATTTGTTACATTCTTAGCATGTACTTTATGTCTGCTGCATATATTACAGGAAATCTAGTGAAAGAAAAGTGTACTGTTTAAAAACAGTGTGCAATTTTTTTCTACTTTGTAAAAAAACTATAAAATAGTTTGAGATTTGGGTATATTAACTCAGTCAGTTGTGAAAATGTCCCTGGGAGGCCTAGGAGGTTCACTGACTCTGTGCACCTTGGCACAGACATTTATTGATAACAAATCTTATTTTGCCCTTCATTCCATTAACATTTTAAGAGCAACTGCATTTATAGAATCACTGTGGTGAATTAGCCTCTAAATGATGTATGAAATGAAATATCCTTGCCAACTTCAGATAATGGGCTGAGTTCTGTTATGCTCAGTTACTTCTTTGAATGTGTGCATGTTCAATCCTATTTAACTTTCCTGTATTTTTTAACTACAAGGGTTTTTTTTTTATTTTTTTGAAAAGTAAGAAAAAAAAACTTTTTAAAAACCTGGCAAGATACAAGAAGCATAGTATTAAGGATCATTGACACAAATTTGGGAAATTTCACCTTGACATTGAAATACATCCCATATTCTAGTTATGAATAAAAGTACTATGTTTTCCATCTATAAATGTTACAAAAACCTTAAATAGCAACTATTAAGATATAGTCTCTGTTAAGGAAATTATGAGCCCATTCAAATATTTCAAGACAATATTACTAATATCTGTGAACTCTTACACTAAAATATTTATAGCTCAGTTGTACATGGTAATATTAAACAGTTACATCTGATTTAATCATCTGAAGGCTCTAAAATTTATTTCACAAACATAAAATAATTCAACCATTAGTACTTTCAAGGGGAAATATGCAATTCAATATTCAGCCCAGTCTATATAATAAAACTGGTACTTTTCATTTTAAAAAACTATACTGTTTTATTTAAAAGTAAGAATTATCCTCTCTCCCACCCTCTAATAGGGAGCGAGGGAGAGGAAACTGGGATCTATATATAAGATAAAAATAAAGTAAGAATTATCTATGGTAATTTTTTAAGCAATCTCAAATATATCCAAAACAAAAATAACTATTTTAAAACAATAAAAGAACAGGTAGGTATCGTAAACAGATGCAATTATTAGTGTTACCCTTTTTTAATTCAGCTTGTGATAAAAATTCATCTTAGTGAGTATGCACTAGACACAAATCAAAGGATAAAATCTTTGTACTGATACCTAATTCATAGCAGCTGACTCCTTTCACTTAGATTCCAGTGGAAAATCATTTTAATTAACACTGTACCTTCAATTATTTTTATACCGTTTTATGTCAAATTAGTTATATTCTTTGGGGAAAAAAAATCTTAGCTATGATTATAAAATATCTATTTTAAACAAAGTTGCAATTTGGACATGTTTTATAATATGTATGCTTATTTTGTCCACACAAACCAACTTTAGTGTAACAGGAGAGAATATTGGTATGTGTCTGTGTTGACCCTCATATCTTTGATGGTTGATCTTAAGTGGAGTATTTGAAGGCATCTTACTGCAGATGCTTTGGGGGAAACACCGATGAGAAGGAAAGAAAAAAATGAAGTTAGCAGTTAACACTGGACTATTTGTGTGGGAGGCAACATCCAGTGTCAGGAGGAGCTTGGAAAGTCTTGTCTTTCCCAAGCTATGGAACCAGCAATTGCATCCTCCCACTGAACATTAATAGAATGTGTTCTGCCCCTGGTGCATGTGACACTAAGTATGAAGCAGCTCTTTAGCTAGGAGCAATTTCCCATGGAGATCTCCTCTATGAGCAGAAACCCATAGTCAGTGTCTGGATGAATGATCTGTGTTGTGTATGAGGCATTCCCATCATCTACCTGTTGTGCTTCTCAAATCTAGGCTTTTTTTTTTTTCCTATGGCAGTTCATTGGATATGTGAATAATTCTCTCAAAGTTCTGTTTGATATTTCTTGGTAAATGTGAGAGTAAATTAGTAGGATGAATTTCACAATAGCCACTGGTTGTTTTGGGGGCCAGAGCAGAGATGCATTCCTGATTCCTCTATAATTCTTACTTAAGAGTTCCTCACTCTTTTTTCTTAGCACATTTGTTAGAGCAGGCAGTTTAATGTATGAAATGATCTAGTACCTCATCCTTGAGTAGGCCATAGACTCTAGCCACCATGTTCTTTTTCATTTATATTTTTACCTTAAAATGTGTGACCAACAATATGGTGAAGTACTCCACTAGACCAGCTGAATCTAATGTTCATTCTGTCTTTTTCTTACTTTGTTAATGGAGCAGCAGCACCTCCAAATGACTACAGTTGATTGTCTCTCTTGATGGTGATGTCTGGTTCTTCCTTTTTGAATTTTATCTAAAAGAACAAACCCAATACAACAAGGGGTAGTGTTATCTTAACATTTTGTAATTTTTCTGCTATTTAATTGAAGGATTATACATTTAGAAACAATGAACCAAAATTTTGAGGTGAAATTATACAATTGGGTCAACACAGCAATGTAATCTACAGCCTACATGGGAAAAAATTTTGTCTAGTAAAAAATTGTCAATTGTCATGAGGTTAGAAAACTCTAGTGTGGATTAGAACAACAGGCTAGAAGCTTTTGGCATTTGTGAAATATTTTATGATTACTAAATAAAATGAACTATGACAGCTATCTTTTCACTTCTAGGAAAACACAACTTCTCTGACTAGAAATGACATTATGTGGTCTCATGTCTTGCTGAATCAACATTTTTAATCAGACCTTATGTAACAAATCTTCCATAATATTGTTAGGAGGAAAGGGTAACCTGTGCATGAAATACATGTCACACAACCAATAATAATTACTACTTTTCCAGTATATGAGATTCAGTGAGAAAATTCTTTAAGTGACTGATTCACTCTCACAGAGATTGATGTACAGTTAGGGGCATGGTATTACTTTCTTCAGATTTTGATGTTCAGCAATAAGAACACCTAAGTTGCCTTGGAGAATAAAAGCCTAATCAATTAGCTGATGGACTCTATGATAAATACGCTTTATTGCTAGCTTGACACATTTTAGAGCTACCTAAGAAGATAAAAATCTGAATTGCAGATTTTTCCCAGATCATAGTGGCCTGTGTCTATAGCTATAAGACATTACCTTAATTAATGATTGATGTGAGTCAAGCCCCCTCTTGGCAGCACCATCTCTAGGGATAAACATGAGCTCATTCCTACCTGAGCATGATTTAGAGTCCAAATCAGTAAACCATGTCCCTTTTTCTGCTTCATCTCCTGGTTGAGCTCATGAACTCATTAACCTGGATGATAGCCTGTAAAAGCTGTAAAGTATTTCCAATGGTGTTTATTCTTGTGTATCCTATGGTATAAAAATTCCCATAGTGAAAATAAGAATCCAGAAGCTCAACTATGGGGAGGACAACTATGCGGGGCCTGGAACTCTCGATTAGAACACCAGAACAACTTATTCAGGAAAGCTTCTCCAGTCATTTCTGGAGGATACTGTAATTGTCCAATTTGATGATGCTGTGTTACCTATTTACTATTTATTTATTCTTTTGATTCCACATTAAACTCACTCATTTAAAAAAAAATAAAAATCTGCCTATTGCATATTCTTCCCTTTCTGCAACATTAATTTATTAATATTTGTCACACAAAAAGACAAAAAGCAAGCTATGATAAGTGGTGTTTCAAGAAGTTTACATTCCTGTTATTTAGATTTAATAATAATAATAGAAATACAAAAAAATTAATGGTTAATGTTCCACAAATATTATCTAAAAGAAATCAGGAGGTCTTATTTTTTCTTGGCAAAACAGTTTGTGTCAAGTGGAATGTACTCCTCACTTCATCTGAAGTATTTTGATGATGCAGTAGTATATCTTAAATTATTGTATCCCTTAAAGAAAGGACCAGGTCAAAATGCAACTCTTGAGTCCATGCTATAAAGAGGTGGATTTGACATAGGTTATTGAGTTACAGTTGTAGAGCCCTCATGACCAAGGTTATTGCTCTTGTAGAAGCTCACAGAGAATTGCCTCATCACTCTTACCCCAAGAACATACAGTGGGAAGCAACCATCTATCAATCAGGAAAAGGGTACTCACCAGTAACTGGATCTCTATGGGCCCTGGATTTTAATGAGTTAGCCTCCACAACTATGAAAAATATGTTTCTCAAGTTCACAGGCTGCCTAATTTATAATATTTAGTTTTAACAACACAAAAGTAGAAGGTTTTAACATTGAAACCCCAGAGCTGAAAATAAAACTTCCAGGTAAAATTGCATAGTTTCACAAGTTTGAATTTCTTTGCTTCTATAATAAAGATGTTTTATGTTCTCAAATCAGATATTCTGTAGAAGCCCTTGACTTTGGCACTTAATCAGGTAAACACTACTTTGCAACTTTCCACTCTTCAAACACACACACACACACACACACACACACAAACACACAGAGAGAGAGAGACAGAATACATACTTAATATCAATTTTTCTATGTTTAAAGATTATTACAAATTTGCAATTTGTGTTTTATAGGTGAGTGTATATAGATCTCTAATCCTTTTTGCATTAATTTCTCTGATGAGGTGATGGGAGATGTGATTCCGTATATATGTTTCTCATACTGGTTAATAAAGCACTGTGGCCAATGAGATAACAAGATAGGCGGGGCTAGGAGACCAGGAGGAGGAAAGAGGAAGTAGAAGGCGGAGTCAAGATGTAGCCCAGGGAAGGAGCAGGAAGCCTGCCGCGCGGCTCCCCATAAGACGACCACGTGGAAATATTTAGATAAGTAGAAATGGGTTAATAATTAAGGCAGAGCTAGCCCATAAACAATAATGGTAACTGGCCAACAGGATTGTATCAAATACAGAGTCTCTGAATGTTATTTGGGGCACACATGGTTGCAGGACAATGGCAGCAGAACAAGCGGCAGCCGGCGGGGAAACCTGCTGTAACATAATGGTGTCAGAAGCGGGATTGAGAACTTTCGCTTAAAACTTAACAAAAGCTTAAAAAAATAGTTTTTAGAAACAAGGGAACAGAGACTTCTTGGTAGCAGCATTTTCTTGATTGGATTTGTTTTGCTGTAGACAGAGATTTGCGCGGCTCCTTTAAGGGAAGTTTCCAAAATTAGCATAAGTGGCAAAAAGCCGCCTGGCTTTTGAAGAGCTCTGCTAACAATTCGTTGGTGTGTAGGAGAGCTGCAATAAAGGTTTACACTGTGTTTTTAAAAATACGCTGGCTTGGGAGAGAAAAAGAAACAGGATACTATGGTTTAAAAAAGAAAAAAGGAATTAAATGGATGGCTATGGTGGCCATTAATTCGGGAGACAGAGGCAAACGGATCTCTGTGATTTCAAAGTAAACCTGGTATACAGTGAATTCCAGGATAGATAAAAGTTACACAGAAAAACCCTGTCTCAAAATATGTAAAAATAGAAGTAGAATAGAGTAATAAAAAAGCCACGTAAAGATGGAAAACACAGAGAAATTTTGGATACTATACGTGCTTCTTTTGTCTTTAAATTATTTGCTTGCTGAGAAAATAACAACTACTAATAAAAGAAATGCTGCTAGATTAATTCAATTTATATATTTTAAAAATGCTTTGACTCCAAAATTTGAGCCTAAGGACAAGTTACTGGGGAAAAGGATTTCTATTTTTGTTTCCACAGAAAATGGAAGGCTATGGATTCTTTCCAGACTTATGTGGTTTGATCAAGCCAGACCCCCTGAAACAGTGCCCCAGTTGATCCAACATTCAAAGCAGTTGAGACAAAGCCTTGCAGACTACTGCCAAGATTTCTGCATCTTCTTTGGACCCCCATGACAGCGCCCTCTACCAGCAGGAAGTAGTTTGGAAAGAACGACGCCCAAATTCCCAAATATTGTTTATAAATGTTTGTTTTCATTTAAATGGGCTTGGTTATAAATGGCTATAATCACAAGCAATCTTTTTAAAGATAAAAAGGGAATTATGGTATAGATATGAATACTTTGCTTTGGAATGGATTTTCTTTTATTGATACAATTTAAGGTCAATTTTGTGATATGTATATTTCTCCTCTTGTTTAGGTATTGTGTTTATATAGCTCATTTAGAAATGTAATGTATAATTTAGTACAGATTATAGAGAGTTACCTATGAGAGTCAAAACTTGGAGTTAAGTTAATTAGGATTTCTAGATATGCAGAGATGTATTTGAGATGAATAGGCATTCTTCAAACCTTTCAAAGACCTACAGAATATGGCATTTAAAATGATTTAGGGATTTTCTTGACAGGGAGGCACAACTGCTCCTGGTAACACCACCTGCATCAAAAAGGAAGATGGACATTGAAGAAACTCGTTATGAAGTTTGCTTCTAATATGGCAAGATAGCCATTTGAGCAAGGTACTTCTCTTGTCTAGACTGTTTGACTTTATGTTGTAGAAACTGGACATGCAGGACCCACAAAAAGGTGACTGCTGATGCAAGATGGACATTGCTACAGGATTCCTGCTTCATGGAAGAGGCTGCCAGACAGCCAGACAGTCTACAGGACACAGAGAAAAGTTTCCTGACTTGTTGAGGAGTCTGGACACACACTATGGCCTATGGGCTGAAGATGGAACATTACAGAAGAACTTTGGGTGACTGACCAGGCAATGAGTTGTCTCTGTCATTTCTAGAGTTTATATATTATCCTTCTGTGGTCTTTGATGGAGTTGAAGACAGGTAGTTATGATTATAGTTTTCCGTAGTTAGGATTAAAGATAAGTTACATATAGGACTTTAGACTCACAAAGATAGGATAGATGATATTTTCTTTAAGTCTTACAAAATGTTAATAGACTAAATATTGTTAACTGTGATTCTTATTTGATAACTGTTGTATGTTATATTTTGCTATGTTAAGGTTAAACCCCTTCTTTTACTTTAGACAGAAAAGAGGAGATGATGGGAGATGTGATTCTGTATATATGTTTCTCATACTGGTTAATAAAGCACTGTGGCCAATGAGATAACAAGATAGGCGGGGCTAGGAGACCAGGAGGAGGAAAGAGGAAGTAGAAGGCGGAGTCAAGATGTAGCCCAGGGAAGGAGCAGGAAGCCTGCAGCGCGGCTCCCCATAAGACGACCATGTGGAAATACTTAGATAAGTAGAAATGGGTTAATAATTAAGGCAGAGCTAGCCCATAAACAATAATGGTAACTGGCCAACAGGATTGTATCAAATACAGAGTCTCTGAATGTTATTTGGGGCACACGTGGTTGCAGGACAATGGCGGCAGAACCAGCGGCAGCCGGCGGGGAGACCTGCTGTAACAATGAGGGGTAGATGTTTGATAACTGTATTTATTTAGGAATTTTTGATATGCATAATATATTCATTAAAACAGAAAATGAATCCCTTTATAATTAATTTATATGTTTGCAATCATCTTGTTGTTAAATTTTAATTTCTTATTTTTGTTTACACTACAGTAAAGTTGAATAACTTACCTTAAGGGTTTATTGACAAGTCAACTCATTGAACACTGGTATGAAATTAATTTAGCATAAAATACTTTTGAAAAATGACAAAACTACACAAGAATAGCCAATTTAATTATCTTATCCTAAAGCACTAAAATGCTAATGGCTTGGATATGATTTGTCCTTTGGTTGTTTATTTTTCTATCAGATGAAGATTAATAATTCCTATGGCAGTGATTTTATTTGACAATGGTACTTTATCACAAAATATTAAAATTTTGCCTGCAAATTTCAAGATCCATTTTTATTTCTGCTAGGTAGTACTCCATTGTGTAAATGTACCACATTTTCTGTATACATTCTTTGGTTGAAGAGCATCTAAGTTGCTTCCAGGATCTGGCTATTATAAATAATGCTGCTACAAACATAGTTGAACAAATGGATGAAACTAGAAGAAACCAGTTAAGTGAGGTAACCCAGTTACAGAAATATAAACATGATATGTACTCACTCATATATGGATAATAGACATAGATCAAAGGTTTATCAAATTATAATCCACACCTCCAGAGAATCTAGGAAACAAGGAGAACAATAAGAGAGACATACATGGTCCCCTGGTGAAGAGGAAATGGACAAGAGACCCTGAATAAATTGCGAGCATGGAATAGAGGCAAAAGGAGGTAGGAAAAAGGGGAAAAGAGAAGGGATGAAGAACATAAGGGATTGAGAAGATTGAATGGGGAGATGAATAGAGGAGAGACATCAATAGAGGGAGCCATTATAGGTTTAAACAGAAATCTGGCACTAGGGAAGTATCCAGAGACCCACAAGGATGACCCCAATTAAGAATGTAAGTAATAGTGGAGAGGCTACCTTAAATGCCCTTCCTCTATAATGGGAATGATAACTACCTTAAATGCCATCCTAGAGCCTTCATCCAGTAGCTGATGGTAGCAGAAGCAGAGATCCACAACTAAGCACTAAGCCAAACTCCTGGAATCTATTTCCAGAGAGGGAGGAATGATGAACAAAGGGGTCAAAATCATGCTGGGGAAACCCACAGAAACAGCTGCCCTGGGCAAATGGGAACTCATCACTGTGGTCAGACTGGGCCACAGTCTGACATCTGGAGAACCAACATAGGACCAAACCAGGCCCCCTGAAAATGGGTATCAGCAAGGGGGACTGGGAAATCTATGGGGCTTCTGACAGTGGAACCAGGATGTATCCCTAGAGCATGAACTGATTTCGGGAACCCATTTTCCATGAAGGGATACTCCCTAAGCATAAAGACATGGGGGAGGGCCTAGGCCCTACCACAAATGACTTGACAGATTTTGATGATCCCTCAAGGAAGGACTCATCCTTCCTGGGGAGTGGATGGGGAATGAGATGGGGGGATAGATGGGCAAGCATGAGAGGATGGGAAGGAGAGGGAATTTGATTGATATATAAAATAAGTTTGCTTCTAATTTAAATAACATTTATTAATAAAAATATTGAAATTTTGTTTGAGCTAATAGTATGTTACATGAGTTTCTTTTAAATAATATATTTCTTGAAGTTTTTCTTATTGTTTTGTGTGTGTGTGTGTGAGAGGGTCTGCATGTGCACTCAATGCATGACAGTGCCAAAGAAGAGCAAAAGATGATGTTGAATCCCCCAGTAGTTGAGTGGCAGGTGATTATGTACTGCCTGATATGACTGCTGAGAATCAAATACGGGTTCTTTGCAGGAGTAGAAAATGTTCTTAACTGTAATCCATATATTCAACATTAAATTACATGTGTTTATATGTGAATATTGCATCTATCAATAGATGTTCCTTTCCCTCCCAATTTCACCTGTAACTTCCTGCTTACACATTTATGACCTCTTATTCTTTAATTATTATTATAATAAATACATACATATGTATATATGCATGTATATATGCAATCTGTGAATCAATTTAGCATTACTTTCATATATGTATGCCCAGAGTTGAATACTTGGGAGCTCTTCTGTGCTGATTAGGTTTTGCCAAATAGGCACAAGCAAGCATTAGCTGGGAAGAGGGAACTTTAATTAAAAAATACATCTAACACATTGGCCTAAATCAAGTCTGTGGAAAATTTTCTAGTTTAATAATTAATGTTGGAGGGCCCATCTCAATGTGGACAATGGCAACCCTGGGCAAATGATCCGATCCTGGCTTGCGTAAGAAAACAAACAGAGAACAAGCCAATAAGTTGTCCTAAATCCATAGTTTCCACTTCAGTTCCTGTGTTTAGACTTCTACCTTGAGTTCCTACCATAACTTCTCTCAGTGGACTGGGACTTAGGTTAAGACAGCTAAGTAATCCCTTGTCAAGTCAAGATTCTTTTGGTCATGGTCTTAATCATAGCAAAATAAAGCAAACTAACACATTATGCTTAGAGGAACTGATTCTGTGTGTGTGTGTGTGTGTGTGTGTGTGTGTGTGCCTCTGTCGCTCTCTCTGTCTCTCTCTCTCTCTCTCTCTCTCTCTGTGTGTGTGTGTGTGTGTGAATAACCACCATGTAGTTTTTACTCTAAATAGAAATTTGTGACATTTCCATGATAAAAAAATATGTTATTTTGTATTGTCATTATGCCAGTTTAATTCAAATAACCATATTGTTGAGATATCATAGCTTCTGCATTTTCCCTGTCACATCTTGGTGACACTATCTTGAAATAGGTATTCTGTTTTTCTGGATTTTAAAATATTTCTACCTTCACTTCTTCAATGTTGTAGAGATTGTATGAAGATGTATCAGTGAAGACTAAACATTATTTTGATACCACATTTTCCAGATATGGGTCTCTGTCATAGGCTCCATGTAGTAAAAAATATGATTCTTTGATAAGGGGTGAGAACTATACTTATCTGTGAACATAATAACAAATATTTAAAATACAGTTAGAAGTTTTATTAATCCAAGAAATTAGCTGAGTACCTTCTCCTCTAGTGTCCTGGGCCTCTCTATGAGTTGTTGGTTAATTTTACACTATCAGACATGGATTCTCTCCCATAAAACAGGCCTTAAGCCTTATTAGACATCTGTTACTTCGAAAAGAAAGTGCCTCTATTGCATTGTGAAGAAAATGAAATCATGAAATGAATGGACCTGGAAAATATCATAGCGAGTGTAATAACACAGCACCAGAAAAAGAAATACTATGTATCCCAGATTACTTGAGGATGTTAGCTCCAAGTGTTCAGATTTGGTTTTAATTTGAAATAATCAAAAAATGAAAAATTGTAGAAAAGGATCATGGTTGGGCAAGGGAGAAGGCTCTCTATAGCAGAAATAGAAGACAGGAACCATGAACTGGATAATGAAAAAAATATGGGAGGCTTTAGTTAGTGAGAGAGGAGGAAAAAAAGGAAAGGGAAAAAGTAGAGCTAATCAACACTAAGGGTGTTTAAAAACATATAAGCTTATAAGCTTATTTTAAAAATCCATTGATAACATATGCATAATACAATAATACAAATATACATATATCCATATATGTGTATATGTTGCTTTTCATCTGCACAGTGGCTACACTTCAATCTGCTGTTGTTTCAGCCAGCAAATATGGCTTCACAGTTACTTTCTTGCTTCTCTGGCAATTGCCTAGATACTCAGGCCACGGCACAGTAGGAATGCAGTTCCAGCAGGCACTGGCTATGCCACTGCCACTAAATATAACTTTTAATTAAACTTTAATGATTTTATTTTGCAATATGACTTGCAAATCAAAGGCCAGGGTGAAAACCTGCTAACTCAAAGAAGTTGAGAAGCATCTGCTTGAAATTCTCTCTGTGGACATTACTAAAAGAAGGTACCTTACTAATCTATCATATATATATATATATATATATATATATATATATATATATATATCTCCACCCATGCTACACTAAGTTCCTCCCTTGGCCTCCTGTATGTCTCTCTATCATCTTACAGAGTTCCCATGTCTCTCTATGATTCCTTTCTATCAACATTTGCTGGCATGGTCTCCTGACATGAGGTTGATTTTATATAATTAATGCAAAGGCAAACTCAGAATTTACAGTGTAATCAAATAATCCACAAGAGGTAAATGCATATATATATGTATATATGTATATATATATATATATATATATATATATATATATATATATTTGTTTTCAACTTGAGCTGTATCGATTGGGGTGATTGCAAGCCTCTAAACAACCCTTAGCACTAGGCCTGGGAAACTTTCCCTCAAGTTGTTGGTCAGGAAATAGAAGAATATCCCAGGTAGTATTAGTTACTACCATTCTCTTTGAATGCCTTCTAGAACTTGAAGGCTATTTTTGAAGATATCACACATTTTGGATGTAAGCTGTGAAGGAATTGAACTGGCACAAACCTAGAGCCCTCCCTCCAGAATACTGCTTCTCATAGTATCTGAAGGGGCTGTGCAAGCTGGTGAGAGAAAAAAGACAAGTGGTGATCATTAAGCTGTAGATCCTATGAACTACAAGCAAGATAACCTAAGAATACAAGTTTTAACTTAACATTATATTTTCCTCTAGCAACTTAGATTCTAAGTTACTTTAGCCTCTTTATGGATATGACAGAAAATTGCAATATCTGTATTTTTCTATTCTTTTAATAGGTAATGACACCAAAAATAAAGGGTATTAAAATAGTCAGTACATTGGCAATATGCTAAGACCATATATCCTCTGGCTACCCGACCTTAAATACAGCACTTTTTCTCCAATATACATGTAATATACATATGTACATAATAATTACACATATTTTTAAATTATATTTATGTTTTGTCAGATTTATTGAAATTCATGAATGAAAATAAAATGAGGAAAATCATATTAAAAATTAATATTTTTACTACTGCAGGTGTCTTCTAATTATAAAGACTACATTTTTTATTGAATTTTTTTATGAAAACTACAAAGAATTTTATTTTCTGTTATTTATAAAAGTTTTTAAATACTTTGATTTCTAATATTAATTTCAAAAGACTTATTTTTCTTTTCAAAGGACTCATCCTGGAGTTATAAGTGAATCAAATTAAAGAACACTACCTGAAGCTTCTACTTAAGATCATGATCTGGTATTTTATAAATGATAAATTGCATTTTGTAAATGCATATTACATATATTTTAAGTTGGAAGAATTCTATCTCTTTAGAAACAGAACTGTTTCTAGCATCACACACAGACATATTTTTCTTTCTTCTCTCTAACAAATGCATCAGTTGTTCTCGGCCTGTTTAAGATGACTTTGGGTTTACAAGTCGCAATTCTCAATGGGAATGAACTACATTTTAAGCACATTACCTAAGGTATTGTTCTCCCGAGCCTAAATTTCAGCTAATGAAGCAAAGCACACACAACACACACACACACACACACACACACACACACACATCTATTATTCTCACACAGGGAATAGACTCACAGGGTGAATGAAATTGACAATTTACCAAAAATACCCAAAGTAAGTCTTAAATTGAAAACTCCCCAGGATAAATAGAAAATATAAATGGTTTAAGCATGGGAAGTGTTAATAGACCTAAACTACTGATCTCCAGTGGAATTTTACTGCATTCCCTAACATTAATATTCTATTAAGAGTCTGAAAATGTTCATGTTTCTAAGTTTTTACTTTATGTTTATTACTGTTGAATGCTTTTAGAAATGCATCCAATGAACAAATTAGTATTATATAATATAAAAACATGTCATGAATTAAAAATTTAGGTTTAGATAACTATGATTTTTGCTCCTAACTTCCCTTAAGATATATGTAAAAATCCTGATTTACTGGTGTGAACACTGGGATTTATCTCCTCATCAGACACATAAAAACATTATAAATAACATTTTTTATTCTTTGAAAATTTCTTAACTATATACAATGTATTTGGATCATATTCACCATCACTCAGCCTCCATAAGCCAACATTTCTATCTCCTTACTTCAAGTTCTTTCTTTTTTATAACTTCACTGATTCCAATTACATAGATATTTCAAAAGAAATCTGGAGTAGAAGCAGCAATACAGATGGAAAAGGGAAAGTATTGTGTTGAGGAAAGTTAGTCTTAAGTGAGCTTTCTTTCCAGTATTTCACTTGAGTATTACTGTGATTATCACTAACTTTCCAGGGACACATAAATAGATTTAAACCCACTTAGATTTATCTGAAAACACAAACCTTTTAAAAACTGAAGTTGTGAATAGCTAGTCTCTTATCATTTGGTCCAAAGGTAATCTTTTTTGTGATGACTATTTTATGACATCTATTTTGGGCAAAGAGATGATCTAAAACTTTGACATGAAAACCCATGTGTATCTCTAAATGCAGCCTGATTAAACAGAGATTGAATCACTACAAGTGTACTTTAAAAGACTGTTTTCATGCTAAGAGGGAATTTTTCTCCATACAGTTTGGCTTGTCCATTGCTGTCATCACTGTTTAGCTCATGTCTAGACAGTAATGTTGCTAATACTTTATGAGTATAGCCACTGACATACAGGCATTCAAACCTACAAAAGAGCTATAGGCTAGCAAGGAAAGATGAGAGAATGAAAAGAAGTTTTCACCACACAATAACAATTTGATACGAGATAGTATTCTGTAAATATGTTTTTCTTATTGGTTAATGAATAAAGTCCTGTGGGATAACAGGAAAGCAAGATAGGCAGGACTAGGGGACAAAAAGGATTCTGGGAGATTTAGTAGAGAGGATTCAAGATGTAGAACATGAGAGAAGAGGTCCAGACCTTTCTCCAGTAAGATAAGAACATGTGGAAACACTTAGATCAATAGAAATGGGCTAATAGTTAAGACAGAGCTAGCCAATAAGAAGCTCTAGCCATTGGCCAATAGCTTTATAACTAATAGAGTCTCTGTGTGTTATTTTGGGACTGATGAGGCTCTGGGACCAGTGCTAGTGGGAAACTACTCTTAACAAAATGGTGCACAATGTGGGCATAAGAACTTCCACTTAAAAATTACTAGAAGCTTAAAAAAGGAATTTAAAAACAAACAAACAGACAAAAAAAACCAGAGACAAACAAGGCTTCTTAGTAACAACATTTTTCTCAAGTGGGCTATGTTTTACTAGAGACAAGCAGAGAATTGTGTGGCTCCTTTAAGGGAGGTTTTCTGACTCAACATAAATATCACACCTTTAATCCCAGCCCTCAGAAGGCAGAGAGATGCAAGCAAATCTCTGTGATTTCAAAGGGTCCTGGAGTATGGAAAAAATTTCAGAACAAAGTTGCACAGAGAAACTGTAGAGAGCTGCGAAGTGCTACACCTTAAAGATGGGGCTGGCTTCCACCTACACGATGGTGAGTGCTCTCTGGCATAAACAAGTCCTTATTTGGTTAAGCCTGCTCAGCCTGTTTGCTTCCATATTACAGTAGCCTATCTTCAGGGTCCATGTGGCTCACTGGGGTTGGTCAGCACAAAGGTATTAAAGCCTGGCATAAACAAGTCCTTATTTGGTTAAGCCTGTTCAGCCTGTTTGCTTCTGTATTACAATCCTTCAGGGTCCATGTCTCCTAGGTTGGTCAGCACAAGGGTCTGTGCAGGCGTTTCCCCGGATTAGAAGAAGCATGTTCAAGGATCCTGATTAAAACTGCATGAAGAAGATCTTCCCGGAGTCAAGTCTTCCTTTCTGGTCGAGGGTTGGCATGTTACAAGAAACCCTGTATCAAAAAGTTAAACATAGAAGTAAAAGAAATAGTGTAATAAAAAATTCACATGAATATGGAAAGTAAACAGAGAGCCTGTATACTGTATGGTATTGTGTTGTCTTCGAATTGCTTAATTGCTAAAAAAGGAACAAAAACTACCAAAATAAATTTGTTATCAATGCTGCCAAATTAATCCGACATATATATTTTTAAAATGTTTTGACTTCAAAATTTAAGTCTAAGAACAGGTTACTGTGGAAAGTATTTCTATTTTTGTTTCCACAGAAAATGAAAAGCTGTGGATTTCTCCCAGGTGACCCAACATACAAAATAGCTGGGACAAGGCAGCCTTGCTGACTATAGCCAAGATTTCTGCATCTTCTTAGGAATCCCATGCTATTACAGAGCCCCCAACCAGCAGGAAGTTTGGAAAGAAAGACTCTCAAATTCCCAAATACTGTCTATAAATGTTTGTTTTCATTTAAATAGGGTTGGTTATAAGTGGTTAATAATCACAACCAATCTTTTTTTAAAGGTAAAAAGGGGATTATAGGATAGAAATGAACACTTTGTTTTGGAATGGATTTTCATTTATTGATACAAATTTAAGGTCAAATTTGTGATATGTATATTTCTCATCTTGTTTATGTATTGTGTTTATAAGGCTTATTTAAAAATGTAATGCATAATTTAGAACAGATTATTGATAGATGGCTACCTCTAATAGTCAAAACTTACAGTTAGGTTTGGTTTGTTAGCTATTTATAGATACATAGAGATGTATTTCAAATGGACAGGGATTCTTCAAACCTTTCAAAGACCTACAGAATATGGCATTTAAAATGGTTTAGGGTTTTTCTTGACAGTGAGACATAACTGGTCCTGGCAACACCACCTGTGTCAGAAAGGAAGATGGACATCGAAGAAACGCATTATGGAGTTTTGCTTCTAATATGTCAAGACTAGCCATTTGGACAGGAAACTACTCTTGTCTTGACTGTTTGACTTTATGTTGCATGAACTGCTCATGCAGTACCCACAGAAAAGTAACTGCTAAAATAAGATTGACAGTGCTACAGGATTCTTGCTTCATCAAACAGTCTGGCAGACATTCTGCAAGACACAGAAAATAACTGACAAACTGCCCATTCATATAGACAGTTTAAAGTTTCCTGCTTTGCTGAGGGATCTGCCAGACACACTATGACCTATGGGCTGAAGATGGAACATTACAGAAGACCTTCGGTTGACTGACCAGTCAGCAAGTTATCTCTGTCATTTTTAGAGATTATATATTATCCTTCTGTGGTCTTTGATGGAGTTGAAGACAGAGAGTTATGGTTAGTTTTTCATAGTCAGGATTAAAGATAAGTTATATATAACACTTTAGATTCATAATATAGAATAGATGATGAAATACTTTATTTAAATCTTGCTAAATTTTAATAGACTAAATATTGTTAAATATAGTTCTTATTTTATTTGTTTTGTTATACATTTTATTGTTAAACATAAAGCCCTTCTTTTTATTTTAGACAGAAAAAGAGGAGATGATGGGATATGTCATTCTGTAAATACATTTCTCTTATTGGGTAATGGATAAAGCCTTGTTGGCCAATAGGAAAGCAAGATAGGCAGGACTAGGATACAAGGAGGATTCTGAGAGTTTTAGTAAAAAGGAGTCAAGAGGTGGGATGTGAGAGAAACAAGAGACCCAGACCCTTTCTGGGGTAAGATAAGAACATGTGGAAACACTTAAATTGATAGAAATGGGTAAATGTTTAAGACAGAGCAAGCCAATAAGAAGCTCTAGCCACTGGCCAACAGCTTTATAACTAATAGAGTCTCTGTGTGCTATTCTGGGACTGATGAGGCCCTGGAACCAGTGCTGGTGGGAAACTGCTCATAAAACCACTAGTATAAAAAGATGTAGCAAATTTGAAAAATAGGAGAGAGGAGTATATAGGAATGTTTGGAGGAAGGGAAAAAGAGAAAAGTTACAATTAAGTTATTATCTCCAAAATAAAAATAATCCAATAGAAAATGAGGTTCTACTGATGATAGTTTGCTTTATTTGAAGGAATATAAAGGTTACTCTAAAACCATGGAAAATAATTGTTTAAACCATTGTTGGTCAAGTTTTCATATAAATAGTGGGAGACAAATTATAAGACACTATGTTGCAAAAGGAAAAACTATAATATGAAAGATAAGAGAAAAATAGAGATGAATAAAGATTAGTGCTCATGGTTTAGAGTTTTAACTCCAGACCATATAATACTTTTTGTTGTTTCTAATATTTTGGTGCTATCCTTTGACTTGGATAATTCTAGATTTAACCCCCCTCCTTACTAAATTGACATTTAGTAAGTAAAATATTAGCTTTTATAACAATTAGCTGCTTCCCTATTTTAACATTTAAAGGAAATAAAACTGTTTTCTACATATCATTTATTACTCAATATGCTATTTTAAAATACATTGTTACTGAGAATCTTCATAGTTCATTATTTAAGACAAAGAGAAGATCACATTATGTGGTCCCTGCTGGAGAATTATAGATGTTCCAATGCTAGGCATCTTCCAAGTCACACTATTGTCACTCACAAGGTAGAGTGATAGTACTTGAAGTTGTTCAGCCACATTCTCTCATGATTGTCTGTCTTCATAGTAGAGCTTGTAGGACGTATGATATTTCACTTCAAGTCAGCTTGCTATTCATTTCTTTGATGTCTATGAAATCAGTTACCTTTCATATTCTCATTAAGCTTTTTGTCATTGTTTTGTTTTGGCTTAAGTAAAGTGATCATACCAGTCTTTTCCTGTTTGAGAGATATGCGTATTCAAGAAGGTAACATTTTGGTAAATGTGTCAGTAGACAGTATTTTTTTCCCCAATGGAAAACCAGGTTTTTAATGGTTGAACTATCACCAAGCCTCCTGAATGTGGATGTCTGTTGGGAAGCCAGGGCAGTCTATGGGGCCTGTGGCAGAGGAACCAGTATTTATCCTTAGTGCAATGATTTTGGAAGCCCATTTCCTATGGAGGCATGATCTCTCTGCCTAGATACATGAGGAGAGGACTTAAGGCCTACCCCAATGATGTGACAGACCTTGATGATCTCCCATGGATGGCCTCAACCTCTCTGGGGAATGGTCAGAGGGTGAAGATGAAAGATTGGTTGGTGGGGGCATCAGAGAACAGGAGGGAGAGGGATCAGAGATTAGTATGTAAATTAAGATTGTTTTAATTTAAATAAAAAATATAAAGAAGAAAGGAAGAAAGGAAGAAAGAAAGAAAGAAAGAAAGAAAGAAAGAAAGAAAGGAAGAAAGAAAATCTTAAAGGATCTCTTTAGGAGGATGGGAGTCATTAAATACTGTCTAGGGTAACCCTGCCTATCTGCTTGTTTTTATAAATAATTTTGAGTTGGAACACAGATGTTCTCTGACATAGTTCTATGATACATGACTGCATTTTGTCTTCAGCAGCAGTGCCTTCAGTGGGAAGCCTGACTAACACAGAAATCCTATGCTTTGTCTGTGACACTATCTAGAAAACATTCACAATCATCTGCTGTAGAACTGAAGAACTGTTTTATTTCTATAAAATAATAGATGCTATTTTTCAAACATGCTGCTATTTTTTCTATCTATAAGAATTTTAAATAAAGAATATAATAAAGATATTACTAAATATAATAAAAATTTGTCTCTAAAATCTTTATAATTTGTATTTAGGTTTAGGGATCTGTTACATCTTTAGCTAAATGTTAAATAAAATGACATAAAGAACAAGACTACTAGATCAAATTATTCTTGTAGACTTTGTTAAAAATGTTATCATTCCCTATTGAAGTGGACACACACACACACACACACACAAAAACAAAGATACACAGACACACAGACACACACACACACACTTTTCTAAACTTCCTGCCCTCTTTTATTGATGATTTTTCTGTGTAAAATCACACCAATATCATTTAGTTTAAATTTTTTCTCAAGATTTGCTTTTATTTTTGCTTCTATGTGAGTGAGTGTGTGAAAATGTGTGTGTGTGTGTGTGTGCATGTGACTTATGTGTGTTTGTTCGTGCATATTGTGAGAGTATTCTTTGAATGCTACTGCCCGTGTAGGTCAGGCAAAAGATTTAGATCCTGGTCTTGGAGTTACACTCCATTATGTCATGTCATGGAGGCTGGGAACAGAACTTGTATCCTCTGGAGAAGCAATAAATCCTCTTAACAGCTGAGCCATAACTCAGATAGTTATTTTAATTTTTATAGTTTTATAATAAATATTGCGTCCATCTAGTCTTTCTGTAAGACTACAGTTCTAGGCCTTTAGAACTTGAAAATTAATTTTACTTTATATTCTATAGTTTCTAAAATATAGTCTGATAGAATTTTAGAAAGATGACATTTAATCTGTAGTACAAGTTATAAAATATAATAATGCTTATAATATGGATTTTTCAATTAATGAACATGGCATATTCTTAATTAATTGGATATTATATTTTCTTAATTTTTTTTACCACAACTGTGTAGAACCCTTGACCATTTTCTGTGGGAAAGGGATTCAAACTGCTAACATTTTGAACAAATTACAAACAAATATGATATGAAAGCATGGATTTTAAAAACTGGAGGCAATATAAAATATTGAGCTGTAAGGTCTTTGTTTTGTAAATAAAGCCTTACATGTGAATTACATATTCTTTTCCTGAACATGAAACTTTTAGAGACCTTTCTATTGCATTAGTACATAATAATATTAGAATAGAAATGTAGAAAATGAAATATTATGATACAGAATTGATTGGAACAATTGTCATCTCAAGTTTGGTGTTATTAACCTCTTTACTGGGCTAATCAAATAATCAATAATGTGATTACTTTTATACAATGGAAGCATGATTGCCACAAGAAGTTTTAGACAAAAGGAAGTAATGCCTCATGATACAAAATCTGGAGAGAAAAAGTTTGTTATCAATGATATAAAGTTCCAAACTTTATATTATTATGACAGCCAACTCAACAAGCTTTATATAAATAAACTCAACACTCAGAAAAGTCAAATGAATTTCTGTATTTAGACCAGTGTGACTTTGGAGTTGACTTTGGCAATAAAGTGATGAATAAAAGACACACAAGCACACACACACACACACACACACACACAGCATGTACATGCAAGCCCCATCCCACCCCCAGCCACACACACAGAGTAGCTGGGATCTGGTGGTATATGAGCTCTGATGGAGAAGTACAAGTGGCAACCTGAATGCTCAGCAGATTTATTTAATAAGCTTGAATTAAGGAGACAGGTTTATTTCATACAGCTGAAGGAGGAGGAAATGGCTCAGCTAATCTCCATAAGTGATCTTTATAGCCTGGAAGTTTCAGGTTCAGTCATCAGTGGGGAGGGGGAAGCTATGGGTGATAGATTCTGCACAAACTGGCTTCAGCTAAAAGTCAATCATTTTTAACATCTGTCCTTTGACCATGGGAAGGCTTTACCATTTCTCTGAGCCTGACACAGGGAAGTTTTGCCTTTTCTATGGGCATAGGCCACTGGAGTCCTTCACATGGCTTTGCTCATGTAAATAATGAATATTCACTCAGAGGTTTATCTGTTCCCACAATGTATCACACTATACTTTAAAACTATAGATTCTGTAAATGACATTTTACAATGAAAGATGTTAGAAATTTAAATTGAACTCTGTGCAAAGTATCATGTTGTGACACAATCTGTAAATTTTAAGGAAATGGTGAGATAACCTTGTGAAAAGTAATATTGCTTGCTAATTTGATGAGATTTTGGATCATCCAGGAGACAAGCCTGCACATGTGGCTGTGAGGAATTAACTATGTAGGAACAAAGTGACCTTTTACCTCTCTCTATTCTTGCTATCGCCATTCAATGCATAATACACTCCACCCTTTAAGTGTGAACAAACAGAAACTCTTTTTCAAATATGTCACTTTTGTCATGATGTTTTGTTACAGCTGCAGAAGTCATACATATCCTCACAATCGCAGAGGACTTAAATTCACTCCTTATTGTAATCAGACAGTGGAGCAATTCATTGATGATTTCTCACAACCAAGAGCACAAATCTTCACACTTGCCTTTTATTAGTATTGGCTAAAATCCCTTAACTCTGCTTTTCTCTTTTTAGTGCATACCTCAGTGTCACTTTACTTTTTTCTCCAATTTCCAAAGCTAGGAAAGGATTTACACTTCATCTCCCCAACTGCAAGTCCCTATGAGGACAGAATTTACCATTTTGAGATTATAACAGAATATCTCAATTATTATCTCAAAATTACCCAGGAACTAGTTCCTAAAATCAGTGGCAGTTCGCAAGCAATTTTATGCCGTAATGTGGGCAGGGAAGTGAGTCTGAGGAGGATTATGTCACTGATAACCATAATTATTTTCTGAAACAGTAGGAAATTGAGCTCTATGCTCAGAAATAAAGAACATTTTAAAAAGTAAGAATATGTAAGTCCTCAGGACAGGATAAAGAGCAGAAATTATTTCTAGGCAGGAGTCTAAGACACTGGACCTTACTGATGAGGAAGAAGAATGGTTTCTTGAGCCAGGGCCCCAAACCATGTTCTGAAGAAATATGTGAGTGTATAAGAGTAACAATATAGCCATCATTCTGAGGAGTATTAATGGTAATAAGGACTGGATGAAACACCAATAGGGTTTATTTTATTATTTTTGGGCAGGTCTAACTTTTTCTTGTTTTGTTACTAATAAGCAAGCACATTTTAAAGATCATGTTATTTTTAATACTTTTCATATTTTTTGCAACTGTGTTTTTGTCTTAAATAGAATTTTCTATACAACTGTCCAAAAATATGAGTGTTTATGAGACATTACAATGGCAAATGTATATTAGGGTTTGGAATATCTGCCTGTCCTTAACGCTAAGGCATAGAAACCTGTTAGTTAGAAAGTTATGAGTATCTCTCCACATTGGAAGAAATTCTGCATTGCTGCCCAAGGTCAATAACCAGTGATGACCTATTTAGGATTGGACTTTATTAATATTCCCCACAGAAAAAATGGATTCTTGTGTCTGTATTTAAGCAGTTGCACAATTATGTGGTTTACATGGACTTCTACAAAATATTAAAACAGCTGCTTGCTTCATATCTCCTATATGTGAGGTATAAAAAGACCTATAAAGTTAAGAGCAAAAGTTTCTCACAACACAATAGCAGTATTTTTTCAGTAAAGTATTAGAGGGCAACAGACTAAAACACTATAGTTTATAATACAATTATATAAGTTATACTAAATCTATAATGTTTTTGAGTTTTCAATTTTTGAAACATAATATTTTTATAAAATACCATTTATCATTGCAATGTCAGTTACTATAGAGAAAGGGCCTTCCCTGTTCTATATTACATTGTCATAAACAATGATCCCAGGCACAGGAAGTAAAATCTCATGAATAAATATATTTAAATCTATGAAGAGTTAAGGATTTTAAGGTATTGCATAGTAAATTAAAGCTCTGTGGGAAGGGTGGGTTTGGTGTTTAGAAGATACTTTTTGGCATATGTATTTGATTAAAATCACTTCTACATTATTTAATGCCCAGAGGGTTAAAACTAGTCCATTAAAAGAAGGATTTCTAAAATATTTTGAAACAAAACTATGGAGAGCTAATAAGATAGATTTTAGAATTGACCAACTTCCTTTTGCCTACATAATTCAATAACTAAAGGAGGTTGCTAAGTATATAATTATTAATTATTTAATGCTGTACTTCCCACCTTGTGGTACATTTAACATATGTAAGACTGAGCATAACAATGAAAAGTACTAAAATTGTGTGTATGTGTCTGTGCGTGTGATGACAAGGGCAAGAAAGGAGAAAAAAAATGAGAGGGAGTCATAGAGGAAGAGGGGGACTTTCTCACATGAAGAGTGTTTGTGAGTGTCTGTGAGAATGTACAATAAATATCAAATAAGGGTGATGATGTTCATTGAATCCAAATGTGAGATGTGTTAATAGATGGGACAATCTGGGCAGTCTAGTTATTTGGTTTGATGTTTACTGAGCTTGAAATGTAACATTTTCTGTGTAAAGCAAACTGGCAGGGGAATCGCAATGCTCAGGAATGTAAAATTCCAATGTATAATTAGCCCAAATATTCCATGAATTAACATATAATTGTGCCTTTGAGCCAATAGTAGCAAACTTCTATCTCTTTACTATGAAGGCTTGATGTGTTGCTTCAGTTGCATTCAGGTTAAATTAATTTTCCATACCTTGTTGAAGGTTTAATTAAAAATAAAATGGAGCCTTAGCTATAGCTTGTTTTTGTAAAATTTTATATTGAATACACCAACAGCTTCAACTTTTATTATATTTTAATAATGCTATTTCACCCACTTTCATTGCTCTATCAGTAAATTCATACTAAAAACTGAATATATTGTCTAAAAGTCAAGAACAATAATAATACTAGGAGAAAGATAATTGATTGTGTAAATAATTATGCAGCGTATTCTTTGAATTTATTCCTGGAAAGCACTGAATATTTGGAATAACCCAGCTATTTTAATTTATTTTTAAAATAATATTATTTTATGTACCAATCACAGTTCTATCTCCCTCCTGTCCTCCTGTTCTCCCCTCTTCTTTCCCACCCCAACCCCTATGCACTACTCATTGAGGGTGAGGCCTCCCAAGGGGGAACATCAAAGTCTGTCACATAATTTGGAGCCAGAACCCCCCATCCCATATCTAGGATGAGCAAGGCATCCCTCCATAAGGGACAGAATCCAAGCTGTTCTCGGGATCCCTCCTAATGTTCCTTTCTTGTACAGACTTGTTTGGAATATCCTGGATCTTTTATTTTCTCTCTCTCTTTTTAAATATTTTTTTATGATTTATATAATTGTATTAATACTTTATATTTTATTTTTTATTTATATTTTACATATCGTTCCCAGTTTCCTCTCCCTGCCTCCCTCACTCTCTCACTCCCTCTTTTCCTCTCTCCCACCCTCCCATGCCCCCGACCACCATCCCCTTCCATTCCCCCCCACACTCCACATGTAGGGTAATGCCTTCCAGGAGAGGTCATCTAAATATGTCAAGTCATCTGGAGTAGGGACTAGGCATTTCCTCCTGCTTCTAAGTTAAGAGAGTATCCCTTCATGGGGAATGTGCTCCCAAAGTCCTTTTGTGCACCAGGGATATATTCTGGCTCCACTGTCGTAGGTCCCATAGACTGAATAGGCCTTCTAACTGACACCCATGTTCAGGAGGTCTGAGTAAGTACAATGCTGATTCCCAGATATCAGGCTGTGGGCTTATTAGCTCCTCCGTGTTCAGGTCAGCTCTCTCTCTCTGTGGGTTCCTGTATCCCGGTCTCATCCTCCCTGTCTGCATATGGATTCCAGTTCAGCTCAGTGTTTAATGCTTCTGTTTCAATCAGCTACTAGATGAGGGTTCTATGATGGTGGATAAGTTAGTCATCAATCACATTATCAGGGAAGGACATTTATGGAATCCTTTCCACTGTTGCTCAAATTGTTAGTTGGGGTCATTCTTATATATCTCTGAACATTTCTGTTCAGAGTCAGTTTTCTCTTCAAACCCATAATGACTTCCTCTTTTATGGTCTTTGTGTCTGTCTGTCTGTCTGTCTGTCTGCTTTTCTCTGTCTCTCAGTCTCTCTCTCTTTCTCTCTTCTCTCACCTATTGCTCCCATAACTCAGTTTTTTTTTTCAATTGTCCTAGTCCCACTAACTTTTCTCTCCTCCTCTTCTCTTTCTTCTAGCTCCTTTCCACTCACTGTCCATCTCCACTCCCAATATACTCAGGAGATCTTCTCCCTTTCCCCTTCTGTGAGGGACCTTATATGAAACTCTTAGAATCCTCCTTGTATCCTAGTTTCTCTGATGGTGTGAATGATAGGCTGGTGATCCTTTGCTCTATGACTAAAACCCATATATGAGTGAATATGTAACAAGTTCCTCTTTTTGTGACTGGGTTACATCATTCAGGATGCTTTCTTCAAGTCTCATACCTTTGCCTGCTAATTTCAAGATTCCTTTTTGTTTTGTTTTTTTTTTTCTGCAGAAAAGTATTCCACCGTGTAAATGGGCCACAATTTCTTTATCCATTCTTCAGTTGAGAGGCATCTAGGTTGCTTCCAGGTTCTTAGTAGTACAATTAATGCTGCTACGAACGTAGTTGAAGACATCTTTGTTGCATGGATGAGGATCAGTTGGGTATACGCCTAAGAGTGGGATTGCCAGCTTCTGTGGTAGACTGATTGGCACTTTCCTGAGGAACTGCCATACTAATCTCCAAAAAGGATGCACAAGTTTGTATTCCCACCAACAGTGGAGGAGTGTTCCCCTTTCTCCACATCCTCTCTAGCATTAAGTTGTCATTGGTGTTTCTAATTTTAGCCATTCTGGCAGTAGTAAAATGGTATCTCAAAGTTGTTTAGATTTGCATTTCTCTATTCAGTTTAGTACCACATTTTTAATAGGGTTATTTAGTGTTTTGTTGACTAGTTTCTTGAGTTCTTTGTATATGTTGAAGATCACCCCTTTGTCAGATGTAGGAATGGTGAAGATCTTTTTCTAGTCTTTGGGCTGCTGTTTGTTCTTGTCAACTGTGTCCTTTGCCTTACAGAAGCTTCTCAATTTTAGGATGTCTCATTTATTAATTGTCAACCTCAGTGTCTGTGCTACTGGAGTTATGTTCAGGAACTGGTCCCCTGTACCAATTTGTACTACAGTACCTACTTTATCTTCTAAGAGGTTCAGTGTGGCTGGATTTAAGTTGAGGTTTTTGATCCATTTGGACTTGAGTTTTGTGCATGGCGATAGACACGGGTTGATCTGCAGTCTTTTACACACCATAATCCAGTTGTGCCAGACCATTTGTTGAAGAAGCTTTCATCCTCCCATTGTATACTTTTAGCTGTTTTGTCAAAAATCAGGTGTTTGTAGGTGAGTGGGATAATGTCAGGAATTTTAATTTGATTTCTTTAGTCTACTTGCCAATTTTTGTGACAATACCAGGTTGTTTTCAGGACTATAGCTCTGTAGTAGAGCTTAAAGTTGGGGATGATGATGCCTCCTGAAGTTCCTTTATTGTACATGGAAGTTTAGGCTATCATGGCTCTTTCGTTTTTCCATATAAAGTTGATTATTATCCTTTCAAGGTCAGTGAAGAATTATGCTGAGATTTTAATGGGGATTGATTTGAATCTATAAGATTGATTTTGGGAAGATTGCCATTTTTACTATATTTATCCTACCGACCCAAGAGCATGGGAGATCTTTCCATTTTCTGGCATATTCTTTAGTTTTTTTCTTTAAAGACACAAATTTCTTTATATAGGTCTTTCTCTTATTTGGTAAACATTACCCCAAGATACTTTATGTTTTCTGGGCTACTGTAAATGGTGGTGTTACTGTGATTTCTTTTTCAGCCCAGCTGTCATCTGTATATAGTAGGGCTACTGGTTTTAAGTTTATCCTGTATCCTGTTAGTTTGCTGAAGGTGTTTATCAGCTGTAGGAGTTTCATAAGAGAAATTTTTGGGTCGCTTTCGTAAACTATCATATCATCTGCAAATAGTGAAAATTTGTCTTCTTCCTTTCCAATTTCTATCCCCTTCAGCTCCTTTTGTTGTATTTTTGTTTTAGCTAGAACTTCAAGTATAATATTGAAGAGATATGGGGAGGGCAGCCTTTTCTTGTTCCTGATTTTAGAGGAATCACCTTAAGCTTCTCTCCATTCAGGCTGATGTTGGCTGTTGGGTTACTGTATATTGCTTTTATTATGTTTAGGTATATTCCTGTTATCCCTGTTCTCTCCAACACCGTTATCATGAAAGGGTGTTGAATTTTGTCAAAGGATTTTTTGGTATCTAGTGTGATGATTATATGGTTTTTCTTTTACAGTTTGTTTATATTATATGGTGGGTCACATTGATAGATTTTTATATGTTGAACCATCTCTGCAACCCAGGGATGAAGCCTACTTGGTCATGGTGGATGGTTTCTCTGATGTGTTCTTGAATTCGGTTTGCCAGTATTTTATTGAGTATTTTTACATCAATGTTCATCTGTCTGTGGTTTTCTTTGTAATTTGAATCATTTTGTGGCTTGGTACCAAGGTGATTGTGCCCTTCTAAAAAGAGATTGACAATGAAACTTCTCTTTCTATTCTGTGGAACAATTTGAAGAGTATTGGTATTAGCTCTTCCTTGATTTTCTAATAGAATTCTGCACTGAAGCCATCTGGCCCTGAGCTGTTTTTGGTTGGAAGACTTTTGATGACTACTTCTATTTCATTAGGTGTTATAGGTCTATTTAAGTTGTTTATCTGTTCTTCATTAAATTTTGGTAAATCATAGGTATTCAGAAATTTGTTCATTTCCTTTGAATTTTTAAATTTTGTGGAGTACAGGTTTTCAAAATATGACCTGAAAATTGTTTGGATTTCCTCAGTGTTTGTTGTTATGTCCCTCTTTTTTGTTTCTGATCTTGTTAATTTGCATGATCTCTTTCTGCTTTTTGGTTAGTTTGGATAAAAGTTTGTCTATCTTGTTGATTTTTTCCAAAAACAACTCTTTGCTGCATTGATTTTTTGCATTGTTTTCCTGGTTTCTACTTTATTGATTTCAGCCGTCAAATTGATTATTTCCTGGTGTTTAATCCACCAGGGTGAGTTTGCTTCTTTTTGTTTTGATGCTTTCAGTTTTGCTGTTAATTCTCTAATGTGACTATCCTCCATTTTCTTCATATGGGCACTTAGTGCAATGAACTTCCCACATTGCAATGCTTTCAAGGTGTCCCATAAGTTCAGGTATGCTGTGTCCTCATTATCGTTGAATTTTAGGACTTCCTTAATTTCTTTCTTTATTTCTTCTTTGACCAAGGTATGTCAAATTGCACATTATTCAATTTCCATGAGTTTGTAGGGTTTCTGTGCGTTGTGTTGTTGTTCAATTCCAAATTTAAAGTATAGTGGTCTGATTAGATACAGGAGAATTTCCTCTTTTTTTTGTATATTTGTTATTTTGTCTAGTATGTAGTCGATTTTAGAGAATGTTCCATGTGGAGCAGAGAAGAAGGTATATTCTTTTGTGTTTGGATGGAATGTTGTATAGATGTCTGTTAAACCCAACTGAGACATAACTTCTATTACTTCTTTTGTTTCTTTGTTAAGTTTCTGACTGGTGGTCCTGTCTAGAGGTGAGAGTGGGGTGTTAAAGTCTCCCACTATGAGAGTGTGAGGTTTTATGTGAGCTTTGAGTTTTAGTAGTGTTTTATTTATGAATGTGGGTGCCTTTGTATTTGAGGCATAAATGTTCAGAATTGATACTTTGTCCTGATAGATTTCTCCTGTGATGAATATGAAATTACTGCCTTCATCTCTTTTGATTGATTTTGGTTTGAAGTCTAACTTGTTAGAATTTACGATAGACACACCTGCTTGCTTCTTGGTTCCATTTGATTGGAAAATCTTTTCCCAGCCCTTTACCCTGAGGTAATGTCTGTCTTTGAAGCTTAGATGTGTTTCTTGTATGCAGCAGAAGGATGGATTTTGTCTTTGTATCCATTCTGTTAGATGGAACTTTAAAAAAATTCCATCAGATTAATATACATGTTGTTTGTTAGGATGGCAATAAAAAGAAAGATTAAAACAGGCAGTGGTTGCACATGCACAATATCTTTAATAATTAGGGAAATGCAAATTTAAGATTTCTTTGGTTGATGAATATATTTCCTCTAGTTTTTTTTTTCCATGCCTGAGATTGTATCTTAGCTCTCTTGTATTCTGTTGTTTATGCTTACATATGTAGTTCCTGATCATTTACCAAGTTTTTCTTTTTCCAACATTCCTTCAGTTTTTGTTTTCTTTATTTTCTCTATTTCAATTTTCAGGTCTTGAACTGTTTGAATTGTTTCCTTCATCTGTTTGATTGTTTTTTGTTTGTTTGTTTGTTTGTTTTTCTTAGCTTTCCTTGCTTTCTTTAAGAGATGTGTTTCTTTTCTTCATTTTTTGATGCTGGACTGACCCCTCATGTAGGACAATCTGGAGCCTGCCCTCACCTGACCTTTGGGTCATTTGCCTGCCTCCTGTCTGAGTGCTTGAGACTACCCAGAGCCTACCTTTCTCACATCATTTGCCCTGCTGTGGCCTCTGCTTGAGAGACCTCCCAGAAAGCTCATCTAGAATTACTGTCATGGAACTCCTGACCCACCTTTACCCTCCAAAAGAACAAGATACAGAGAGAGAGAGAGAGAGAGAGAGAGAGAGAGAGAGAGAACTCCACCTGCACCCACTAGAAAAAGTGAAGGGAAGACAACAACAACAACAACAACAACAAAACACTCAACAATAGAAAAAACAGTATGACACCACCAGTAGAGACTCTACACCATCAAAACCTTAACACACCAAAGCTGTGATGGGAGATGTGATTCTATGTTCTCATTTTTAAAGCCCTGTGGCAGAACTAAGATAGGCTGGGACAAGGAAACTAGGAGGAAGGAAGAGGTGAGATGGGGTCAAGATGTAAGCCGCCTGGGAAGGAGCAGGAAACCTGCCGCGTCCCCATAAGACGACCACGTGGAAATGCTTAGATAAGTAGGAATGGGTTAAATAATTAAGGCAGAGCTAGCCCATTAACAATAATGGTAACTGGCCAACAGGATTGTATCAAATATAGAGTCTCCTGCGTGTTATTGGGGCCAACGCAGACCAGCGGCGGGCGGGCTGGCAATACATGCTAAAATGGCTAAAAGACTTAGACTCACTTAAAACTAATAAGAGCTTAAGAAATGTTTTAGAAACAAAGGAACAGCAGCAACCGACTTCTTAGTAGCAACATTTTCTCCGTTGGATTTGTTTTGTTGTAGACAGAGATTTGCGCGGCCTCTTTAAGAGAGGTTTCCAAAATTAGCATAAGCGGAAGAAACCGCCTTGCTTTTAAAGAGGCTCTGCTAACAATTCATTGGTGTGTACAAGATCTGCAATGAAGGTTTACACTGTGTTTTAAAAAATACGCTGGCTTGGGAGGAAAAAGAAACGGGATACAATGGTTTAAAAAGAAAAAGGGAATTAAATGGATGGATGTAATTTTTATGGCACACACCATTAATCCCAGCACTCGGCGACAGAGGCAAAGATCTTTATTCAAGTAAACCTGGTAAACATGCAGTGAATTCCAGGACAGATAAAAGTTACACAGAGAAACCCTGTCTCAAAATATGTAAAAATAGAAGTAGAAGAAATAGAATAATAAAAAAGCCACGTAAAGATGGAAAACACAGAGAAATTTTGGATACTATACGTGCTTCTGTTGTCTTTAAATTATTTGATTGCTGAGAAAACAACTACTAATAAAAGAAATGCTGCTAGATTAATTCAATTTATATATTTTAAAAATGCTTTGACTCAAAATTCAAGCCCCTAAGGACAAGTTACTGGGGAAAAGGATTTCTATTTTTGTTTCCACAGAAATTGAAAAGCTATGGATTCTTTCCAGACTTATGTGGTTTGATCAAGCCAGACCCCCTGAAACAGCTCCCCAGGTGATCCAACATTCAAAGCAGTTGAGACAAAGCCTACTGCCAAGATTTCTTTGGACCCCATGACAACGCCCTCTACCAGCAGGAAGAGTAGTTTGAAAGAAACTGAATTCCCAAATATTGTTTATAAATGTTTGTTTTCATTTAAATGGGCTTGATTATAACTGGTTAATGACACAAGCAATCTTTTAAAAGGAAAGGGGGATTATGGTATAGATATGAATACTTTGCTTTGAAATGGATATTCTTTTTATTGATACAATTCATTAAGGTCAATTTTGTGATATGTTATATTTTCTCCTCTTGTTTAGGTATTGTGTTTATATAGCTCATTAGGAAAATGTAATGTAATAATTTAGTACAGATTATAGAGAGTTACCTATGGGAGTTAAGTTAGTTTGGATTTCTAGATATATAGAGATGTATTTGAGATGGATAGGCATTTCTTCAAACCTTTCAAAGACCTACAGAATATGGCATTTAAAATGGTTTAGGGATTTTCTTGACAGTGAAGCACAACTGCTCCTGGTAACACCACCTACAGAAGAAAGGAAGATGGACATCGAAGAAACACATTATGGAGTTTGCTTCTAATATGGCAAGACTAGCCATTTGGGCAAGGTACTGCGTCTTCTGAACTGTTTGACTTTATGTTGTAGAAACTGGACATGCAGGACCCACAAAGAAGTAACTGCTGATGCAAGATGGACATTGCTACAGGATTCCTGTTTCATGGAAGAGGCTGCCAGACAGCCAGATAGTCTACAGGACACAGAGAAAAGTTTCCTGCCTTATTGAGGAGTCTGGACACACATTATCGCCCTATGGGCTGAAGATGGAACATTACAGAAGAACTTCGGTGTCTGACCAGGCAATGCATTGTCTCTGTCATTTCTAGAGTTTATATATTATCCTTCTGTGGTCTTTGAAGGAGTTGAAGACAGTTATGATTATAGTTTTTCTTAGTTAGGATTAAAAATAAGTTACATATAGGTCTTTAGACTGACAAAGATAGGATAGATGATATTTTCTTTAAGTCTTACAAAATGTTAATGGACTAAATATTGTTAACTGTGATTGTTATTTGATAATTGTTGTATGTTATATTTTGCTATGTTAAGGTTAAACCCCCTTCTTTTACTTTAGACAGAAAAGAGGAGATGATGGGAGATGTGATTCTGTATATATGTTTCTCATACTGTTAATAAAGCCCTGTGGCCAATAGACCGCCAAACTAGATAGGTGGGGCTAGGAGACTAGGAGGAGGAAGAGGAGGTAGTAGGTGGGGTCAAGATATGCTGGGAAGGAGCAGGAAGCCTGCCGCGCGCTCCCCATAAGACCACCACGTGGAAATACTTAGATAAGTAGAAATGGGTTAATAATTAAGGCAGAGGCTAGCCCATTAACAATAATGGTAACTGGCCAACAGGATTGTATCAAATACAGAGTCTCTGAGTGTTATTTGGGGCTGGCGCGGCTGTGGGCCCAGACTGGCGGGCTGGCAGAAGCATACAGGCTACCAAAGCTGAAAAAGTAGAAGAGAAAGACCTAAAAAACTAACTTCAAGAGTCCCTGCAAGAAGATATGAGCAAATCCCTTCAAGAAACTTAGTGTTCTTTTTTAGTTTGTTTTTTGTTTTGTAGTTCTAATATTTATTAAGTATTTTTTAAAGCTATAATTTATGGGGGGGTTGCTATTTTTCATATGCTACAATTTTTTGACTAATTAAAAATGTTCATTTTTTTTTACATTTCTATTGCAAATCTTGGTCCCTCCTCTCTTTCTGTTCCCCTACACCATCAGCTCTGCATGTTCTCTGCCCCTACCCACATGTCCTCAATCTGTCTCCCTTCAGGAAGGGCTAGGCTTCTCATGGACCTCATTAAAGTATGGCCAGTCAAATTGAAGCAGGGCCAAGCTCCTCTCTGTGTATCAGGGCAGGTTTAGGCAATAGAGCCTGGGGAATAAGTTCCAAAAAGCCAGCCCAAGTACCAGGGACACTTTCTGATCCCACTGATTGGAGCTCCACAAACAGACCAACTACACAACTGCCATATACATGTAGAGAACCTAGCTGTTGGTTCTATGAAATTCCCTAGCTATAGTTCCAGAATCCATAGCTTCCATGAGCCCAGGTCAACTGTTCCCTGATGGGAGATGTTACTCTGTAAATATGTTTCTCATACTGGTTAATCAATAAAGAACTGCTGAGCCAATGGAGAAGCAAGATAGGCATGGCTAGGAGACTAGGAGGAAGGAGAAAGTAGTTGGGAGGAGTCAGGATGTAGAGCATGGAGAAAGAAGATGCCGCAGGCAGCTCCCCGATAGATGACCACGTGGAAATACTTGGATAAGTAGAAATGGGTTAATAATGAAGACAGAGATAGCCCATAAACAATAATGCTAACTGGCCAATAGGATTGTATCATATACAGAGTCTCAGAGTGTTATTGGGGCTTGTGTGGCGGTGGGACCAAGTGGCCAGGGGGTGGGGAGGAACAAAGAGTGGGCTAGGCGGCCAGTGGGAAAAACCTGCCTATAACAGTTCCCCTATCATGTTCCTGACCCCTCTGGCTCAAGCAATACTTTCTCTCTCTGTACAATAGGAATCATAGAGTTCAGTCTGGCCCAGTGCTTGGCTACGTGTCTCTGCATCTACTTCTATCAGCTACTGGTTGAAGGCACTATGATAACAACTAGGGTAGTCACCAATCAATTTGTAGAAGATGGTCAGTTCAAGCACCATCTCCACTATTGCTGGATGCAATTGTGGTATTCTTATGGATTCCTGGGAATTTCCCTGGCATCAGCTGCCTCCCTAACACTGAAATTCTCCCCTATTGAGATATATCTTAATTTATTCTCTATTCAATTTTAATCCAGTTTTATATAAATCTGAAAATTATATCTATTGTATCTTTTGATATAAATTTTGATATATGGGTGAAATGTAGTGATATGACACATACTTGGGTATGTGTTGACTTAGTAAGATTATATTTTTCTGATTATTATTACTTATAAAAAATATTTACTTCTTAAATAGTTATGAAATATACTACCAAAAGTCTATGTTTGAAGAACCATTATGTTCTCTTAATTCTTAAATGGACATGTTATTGAAAATTTTCTTCTTGAATTATAGGCCCATTTATGTAAATGTATATTTACTACTACTCCAAATTTACTAATTCTATGTCTCCACTTCTCATCAAATGTATTCCTAAATTTCTTTTAGTTCTAATCATTATCTATCTAATGGCTTAAGCAAGAAACCCAAAGGTAAGTTTAGCTTCATCTTTCACAACTCTCTCATTTCCAAATCTTCAAGCACAGCACAGTATATAATTTAGAAATTTATTATATTTTCTCTGCTTACTATAGTTTTAAATTACATGAACGTTTTTCAGTAAATCATGTAAATCATGTAAATCACTGAAGCAGTGTTTAATGCTTTCTCTTTTTGTTTTATTTTATTTTGTGTGCATCTTCCAACATCTTCTGTGATCTAAGTGTGTGTTGTCTTTAGCAATAACGTTTTGGTATCAAATTTTAGTGATACTGAGAGCAATGCCAATTAATCTTATGGTTGGGGAATCTCTGAGATACCTTTGACCCAACTCAAGTGGAGATATGCTAAACAAGTCATGAGAATTTCATGTCTACCTGTGAATTTTGAGAGGTATAACCATGTCAAAAATAACTCAAATTAATCTCATTTATGGAAAAAACATGATATATTCCATATTTGCATGTATGTATGTATGTGTATGTATCTATGTATGTATGTATAAAATGTGTGTGTTATTAAACTTATAATTGATGTTCATATAACTTTTCTTGCACCTTTATCATTCATTATACTTCTCTCAACATTCCAATGATATTCTATAAAATAGGATTTCCTCATATGTTTCCATTAGACATTCTATTTCTTTGATACTCTTTTATTACATAGTATTAACTATCACTTTGCTACAAACATATATATATGATACAATTGTTTTCAGATTGATTATGTGGCTTTAGATAGAGAGATAGATAATAGACAATAGATAATGATATTAATGCATGAATATATTAATTGAAATATTGTGATATAGACTATACATTGTACATTGGTGTCATACATAACACTGAATACAACATACACAAACTCACTGTGTTACATGAAATGTTAAAGGAAAATGATACTGCAGACACAAGAAGAAAATTCATAAGGATGGTAAATGTGAAGGCAAAAGGAAATCAGGCATGTTCCTCAGAGTACCTAACCAGGGAATCCAAGATAAAGTAGGAGAGGACTTGTGATTTTAACATGTTTAACATTTACAGAATATTTACCATTTACATTGTAACTTTGGGTATCTTCACTTGGCTTGCACGATAGTCTCTGATTGCTGTCACATGCGTAGTCACTGTTATTCACCGAGTTTAAGCCTTTGGGTACAATAATTACAATTTCAAATTATTCCATATTTAGTTGTAATCATATTGTAAATACAGATTTTTATTCACTTTCCTTGATAAGTTGCTTAAGCAAATTATCAATTATTGACTTTATGCTTCTGTTTGCTAAACTGATTTTCTTCAGTTCAAAACATCTTTGCACAATTAGAAATAGTATATTTAGAGAAGATGGGAAGCTTGTTTAGAACATAAACACAGCTAATAACCTGTCCTTCCAAACTTCTGTTAGCAAATATGGTTAAAAGTATCAAGACTTTCAGTTGCTGAAACTGGAGCAATCATGCAAAAAGGCCAATCCTGGTACACAAAAGACTTTGGGAGCACATTCCCCATGGAGGGATACTCCCTTAACCTAAAGGCAGGAGGGAGGGCCTAGTCCCTACTCCAAATGACTTGACAGATTCTATTAACCCCTCCTAAAAGGCATCACCCTCCCTGTGGAGTGGGGGGTAGGGTGGGATAGGAGGGTGGTCAGGGGGCATGGGAGGGAGAGAGGGACGGAGAGAGAACTGGGATCGATATGTAAAATAATATTTAATTATATAATTAATTTTTAAAAATAAAAAATTGGTTTCTTTAAAATTTTTGTTAATGGAATTTTGAAGAAAATTGATAATTTGCTAATATATTTTAAAACTGGTAAAAACAAAAACTGTAAATAAACATGTATGTGTCAAATAAGATTTTCAGTGTGCAAGAAAATCTAAACACCAGGTCACTTAAAAGCAGACTTACAAGCAGTTAATTGTTCTTTTTGCTGACTTTCATGAACAATTCAGTTTTAAGTATACCAGTTAAATCGCATTATTTTTGCCTTGTATGCTTAGAATTGCTTGTATCAATTGAATTATGATTTTAGGTTTCTAAATAATTCTTTAAAGTAAATTTTCTCCTTCTTTTCTCTGAAGATTAAAAATTATCACTGGAAATTGATTTATTTACGTCTTCAAAATGATATTATAACACTACATACCAGAGCCTTGTATGTGTGTATATTTGTAAGATTTCTCAAAACTCTCTATATCCTATGAATTAATTTGCTTTGTTTTAGCCAGACATTCCTTCTAAGTCATGGGCTTAATTGTCCCATACTTCCCTTTATTGTGTGACATATCATCAGAGCTTGCCAGTGAGAGAAGATGGATTGGTTTTGTAAAACAGATAATGAATGAGCCGACATTCTCTTCAGTACGTTATATCAGCAGAGACCCTTGTTTACAGATGTCTGCATGAACTGCTGTGTTATGGTGGTGTTGCTTTCTACGCCTGAGCCCTGCTGAATGAAGTACTTCATGGCTCTTTCCATAGTCTTCCATAATTTCCTTCCAGACTCTCCCTTACAGTTTCCCCTGATCTCTTCACACACACACACATACACACACACACACACACACACACACACACACACACACACACACACAATCTAACTCTGTTGAACACTTTTATTCTTTTAATTCCTGTAGTTATCTTTGACCAGACAGAATAATTACCACTAAAATGGAACCTCTGTTAACATGTCTGAGATGATATTAGCCTGTAAGATAAAACAACTTGGAAGGATACAGGTACAGGAACTTTGTGTAGATTCCAAGATCAGCCACATTCTAGCATGATTGGTCAAATAAGTCTTTGTGATGAAACAGTAACCAGAATAAAGTTCATACTCTGAGGACAATGAGATTAGACGTCCAGAAAAGAATTTTGTACCAGAAATATTTAGCCTTTCTTTTCTAACTCCAAAAGCTAAAATACAATGAGTGGCCTTAGTCAAGAAGTCTAGTTGTAATCCTTGTTAGACTTTGCCAATAGTAAAGACCACGTGGTGGTGGTAATTATTGTTCTTAAAAAACAAATGTTTAACTGTCTGGGGAAATTTAAATGTAACTGTTTTACTTATTAGTTATTATTTCAATGGTAGACCACACAAACAGAAGAAAAATTTCATATGTATAATTGCATAATATGCACATAATCTGTTTAATTAAAGATTTTGAAATTGATGAGAATAAATTCTCTGCTATCAGAAACTAATACGCAATTGACTTGAAGCTTTGCACTCTCTACAGTAATAGATTTTTTTTTTCTATTTCTGCATCAAGAATTTCTATTTGGAAAAAATTCAGAAAGCCTCTTAAAACATTTTTTCAATTGAATAATAGTTTTTGAAGGCTTCTTACTACCCTTGGTTTAGTGATTTCTTGAAAGGCCCAGAGTCATTCTCAGAATGCAGATTAATGGATGGGAAAGATCATACACAAACCACAAAATAGAAAATTTGAAGGATGAAGCCCAGAAGCTATCTTCTAAGAATTCCTCCCAAAGACTCACTAAGGGCACATTGCACTGTTCGTGCAATGTCTGGGGACAGTGCATATGGATTATTACACAGGGATATTCTCTAGCCCAAGGTTTTGACCAAAGTTTAGCTATGTACCCATGTGTACCTCAAAATAACCAAGATTCCATACTTCCAGAATGAAAGCAGTTGCTGAGTAGAACTATTATTTTATTTAAATAGTTCATACAACATAGCAAAACACTACTACAAAGTTACATTGCAGAGCTGGAGAGATGTGTCAGTGGCTAACAGCACTGTTATTCTAGGTAACAGGGGTTTGATTCCATGGTAAGCTCAAAACTGTTATTTCTTCCAGTTCCAGTGAATCAGACCCCTTCTTCTGACTTTGGACACCAGGCAAGCATTTGCTTGTCATGTATGAAGATAGAGAAAATATTCATACACAAAATAAAATAGACAACTTGTTAAAAAATTGAAAACCTCCTCAGTTCTAAGTCAAGGTGAGTAGGGGGCCACCACTAATTAGCCTTATAAAAGGATGGCAGTGTAAGACTTTGAATATTAACTCCTTCATGCACACTGTAAGTTTTCAATTTGGATGAAAGCACAAGGGAAGTATCAAAAATGTAGCTATTAGTACCATGACCTGTAATTTAGATAATTCCTTTTTGTTTAAGAACACTTGAGGTTACAGAGTGATGCTTCTATTCTGGAGGATGTGAGAAAACTACTAATCCATGTAAAATAGCTGATGGGCATATGGTTTAGCAGATTTTTCTCAGCTAGATAGGCATCGGTTTCTCAGTCTATTGCCCAAATTTATACACTATTTTGACACTGTCTTCTGAATTAGAGTATTAGATTTTAGATTCTGTATTTTTTTCCCTCTGCTATTTGCTGTCATGGAAGAAAGAAGCATATTATACCTCAGTTCATAGTTATTTATAAACTATAAAATACCTACACACTCTTTTCAGACCTTCTTATCAGTTAGATAGAACATGATCTAGATACCTGTTGTTATTTTAATGTCTTTCTATATCACATCACTGTATAGTGTGAAAATTGATTACTAGGCTTTCCACAAACTGTAATGTTCTAAAAGAAGTCATGTAAAATAATGATTTTATAAAAAGTGAATTTTCTGTACTGTCCAGTGTACATCTGTTTTCTCTGAAGTAATATTTGATATAATGGATACTAGTTATTACAAAAGAAACCAATCAGGTCTTGACAATATAAAATTGAACATAACAACCTATTGTAATACAGAGAAGTCTGTGTGATAAGGTGTTGTTAGAATCATGAATTGCATGCATGCTTGGCACATTTAATCACAAGATTAAAAAGACAACAAATTCATATATTTTGAAATGCCAGCTACAAGGAGGCTCCCAGTGTAAATAATTTCTAGTTATATTGTTCCTGAAAAAAAATGAAAAGTATAAAGGGAGTAATTCTCTCCTCAAATTAGTAAGTGCTCTCTTTCCACTGAGCATTACATAAGCCCTCCCACAACAGCAGGGATTTAGATTCAGACACATTCCTTGGTATTTAGGAGCAGCTGTAGCCCACAGAACTGAAGGAAAGTTTACCTCCCAGAGCTCTAGAATCTGCAAAGATCTGTGCATAATAAACAGGAACGGAAATAGCTGGAGCTACCAAATTCGTTGATGAAAAAAACGTACTCAAAATTGGTGCTTATATTAATCCCTAGCTCAGTGCTTGAGAGGTCTCTGTGCTTTCCATTCCTGTCTTCAGGACAAGGCTGTGGCTCTTAGAATAAGAGTGATCCAAATAAGATTTTTTTTTTTCAAACTAGAAACACAAAGCCACAAAGTTCCCATTTCCTAGGTAAATTTATCCTTGGAGGATTTTTATCTTGCAATGAAATCATTATATTTAACCCAATATAATTACATCCACTTTAGTTGAAATCCATAGCTATTCACTCCAATTACATTTAGTTGTTCAGTTTTAGGCACAAATTTTGTTGCTTTATTATAAAAACAGGTATAACCAATATGCTTTAGTTTTTATTTTTCACCATTACCTTGGAATAGAGGGTCTTTCTTCCTTTCTTCCTTCCTTACTTTCTTCCTTCCTTCCTTTTTCTTATATGTGCTCTGTAATTCCTTGTACTCATTAGAACACATACTGATACTTCTGGGTCTTTCCTTTACAGAATTCATGGCTTCTAATAGTCATAACCTACAGCCAGTTTTTCTGAGTTGTCAGCTGATAAGTGGGAATATAGGATAGGTATTAGGATTCAGGCATTATGCTGGCCTGTCCCTTGTCACCTGGAAGAGTGCACTCAATCAGTACTCTGGCCAGCCAAAGGTCTTATGGTTGCTATGTCACTATATAGTCTGCAGGAAGGTACAAAGTTTTCTTTAAGAGGCAAACTCCACCAACCTCTCATCTCTTTTAGCAATCTCTATGAGGGGTCAGAAAGGTCCCTGTCTGTTCTGACTCTCCCCCTCCTCTCCCTTTTCTCTTTCTCTCTTCTCTCTCCCTGCCTCTCTCTCCCTTTCCTTCCCAATAAAGCTTCCTTCCAGTGTAATTTCTGCTGGATGGTGTGTTTGTCCCCCACCATGAGATCTGCCACAGTCCCAACCTTCCCAACAATACATCCGAATCTCTTTGATCCATTTTTTTGGCAGTTAATAGTGAATTCATATATGTGTTTAATAGAAAATAGCTACCAGCCAATAAAAAAAAAACTCACATTAATAAGTCACAGAGAGTGGGAGTCCATGTCTGACACAGTCATGATGGCAAGGAACAAGAGGCTAGACAGCCCGGAGACTCAATATCAAACCAAATACAACTAGGGGAAAAATCCAATGAAATGGTTACTAATGATACTCTGCTATACTCAGAGATCAATGCCTACCCCAATTATCATCAGCAACTGATTGGAGCAAAAGTAGAGTCCCACAGTCTAACATTAGTTTGAGTTCAGGGAACCCCAGAGAAGAGGGAAAGAATGATTGTAGGAGTGAGAGGGGTCAAGGACACAAGAATACAGCCCACACAATCATAGGGGCTCACTGAGACTGAAACTACATACAAGGAGTCTACATGGATATTGAAAAATTTTTTGTACCCTGATGCAGCAATCCCAATCAGACCAAATCAAACTGGATTAGATAAAGCCCATGTTTATTGGGTAAAATTCACCCAGATGGTTTTTACTCCCCAGACAGGAGACTGGAAAGAGAGACAGAAAAACCATATTTCTGTTTTCTGGGGGGCAATTTAAATACCCTGTGGGAGTGATCTTCAGCATCTCTGGGAGAAGAGCCCTGTTTCTTGGGCTTTCTGGGCTGGGGCAGAATTTGGGAAAAGAGAAGTGGGGGAGGGGTATTGAGGTGGAACTTTTACCACAACATTCCTGTGGTCATGAAGCAACATGGGAAAGCCCACATGAAATTAGTGGGCTTACACTCAGCAGGAGGTATAGCTAGAAAAGCATTGATTAACTGCAATCCTGGAAACCTCAGGAATTTGTTTTTTGAAGAAGCAGAAAAGGCAAGTTGCTAGGAAAAAAAAATAGATTATTAACACATGCTCTAGTTGTACTGACAAAGATAAATGTGCCAGGAAGAACAGACAGGACCTTCATTGTGAAGTTTTGGAAAACCAGAAAGTGGAGGGTCCCAGATACTTGACAGACAAAGTATCCCAAATAGTGGCCTACTTGAGCCTGGAGAGTTGGTTCCAGCATGGATATCCTAGGAGCTTGGCACCTGAAGGGGTGGTGAGTATAAAGGCATAGAACTTAGGAGAGACTTGGGAGTTAGCTATTAGAGGAGTACTCTGTCACCAGCAAAGAGAAGGGCAGGCTCAGGGGCAGATGGATGTTGGCATGGAGACAGGGAAATAGCTGTCAGTATGTTAGCAGAGAAGGGACATGAGAAGGGACAGGTAGGGTAGGTACCTAGCCAGTGAAGGAATTTGGCCTGGAAGGTAGTGATTGAGGAGGAAGGGCTTTTCATAAAGAAGCTCAAATTGGATTAGGCCTGTACAAGGATATATGGTGGCTCAGGGGTGTGTAAGGGTTATGGGAAGAAGGGAGGGCCAAGATAACCTGAGTTCAGTGGAGTGCTTTTTTAGCTGTTGCTTGATGAGTCTGTTGACCCTCTAAACCTTTCCTGAAGATTGTGGATGGTAGAAGATGTGGATCTTCCAGGAAATGTTAGAGATTCCAAGAGCTCTATGACCCTAGAAGTGAAGCCGGGCCCATTCTCCATTGGGATAGTCAGAGGGATGACATGGTCCTGGACTGCTGACCCACCACATCTGCTGCTTCTCTTGAGGTTGGGAATGTGTCCTATAAAGGCATCAATACAGTTAGAAGGTAATGGACTTTTTATGAGTAGGCTTGTGAGTGAAATCTATCTGCCAGTCCTTGCCTGGTTGATGTCTACCAAACTGATGCAAGAGCTGGATTGGAATATAAAGAGGACACCCTGTGTGTTGGCCTTAGCACTCATCTGGCAGGAGGGGTGAACCTCTGTAATAAGAGATCAGATATGAATGTAGTCAAAGAAGAGATCTAAGAAATGGAACAAAGCTTTGGGACCTCTGTGTTAGGTCTGGTAAGTGTCTAAAGAGATCGACAATGCCTTGTCCTGAGGAAAAACAGGCCATTATTTAATTAAAACCATCCATCCTTTGTCTGTGTGGCCCCTCTTCAAAAGTTCATCCCTTTCTTCTGGTTGATAAGAGGGATGACAGGAGAGTGTAAAAAACTAAATATGTTTTGCTGATCCAGAGGAGCTGGAGGTAGCCCTCAGGCTACTGAATCAGTCTTGGTATTTTAAGGTCACTGGGCTCTTGGAGGACTTGTGTCCCAGGCAGTGAATTATGGCTACCTCTGAAGGGAGCTAGAAAGACTCTAGGAGCTTGACTCTAAAGGGTCCATTAACTATTGGTGTGCCATTGGTGGTGAGGAAGCCCCTTTTTTTCCAGAGGACAGAATGGGTATAGATTATTAGAAAGGCATATTTAGAGTCAGTATATACTGCGCCTTGAATATCTGGAGTGCTCTAGTCAAAGTGATTAATTTGGCCTTTTGTGAAGAGATTCCCATTGGCAGGAGAGAAGCTTCAACTGTTTTAGTGGAAATGACCACTACATATACCACTTGGTAGTTTCATGGTCTGCCTATGGGAGAACTGCCATCAACAAACAGGATGAGTTGGAGTTTGTGAAAGGTTAGTCTAGGAGACCAGCCAGGGAGTGCACAACTCCTCCACAACCTCTGGGCAAGATTAAGAGGAGGTACCAGAAAGGGAGAGGACAGAAAAGAGGGGTTCAGGGTTTAGCACAGGACAGGAGGCCAAGTTGATTTGAGAGTTTTCTAGAAATAGAAAGTGAAAGACTTGTACTGATAAGGAGCCAAGGAGGGAGAGAGAAGAATGGCTCAGAAAATTTGAGAGGTAGTGGATATACAATGATTGGCTTAAACAGGGTGATTTTGAGAGCCTCCAAGTTGAGTTCAGCTGCTGCAGCCAGAGCCCTCAAGCCCTCAAGCATGGCTGCCATCCACAGAAGGTGAAGTCTAGTTGTTTGGACAGAAAGCCATGGCCCAATTCTAAGGCACAACCTGCTAGACTAGAACCCCAGTGGCCACTCCCAACTTTTCATATGTATAGAGTTGATATGGTCTCCTGGAGTCTGGAAGAGCAAGGGTGGGGTCATTAGAAAGGCTTTTCACTGTAGAGAGAAATGTGACAGACTTTGCCTGGGTGGGTGCGAGGCCCCATGGGTACAGAGGTCCCTTGAGTACAGAGGCTTGGCTATAATAGCAAAGGTAGAGATCCAGTGGTGGAAGAATCCCATCTCAAGACCCCAAATGAGAGAGTCTGGACTGCTATGCTATGGGGCTATACATCTGCAGACCTAGACCCTGTCAGAGGTGAGGATCTTAGAGCCAGGGCTAAGTTGAACATCCAAATACACCACAGTGGGAGAGCACAGTTGAGTCTTAGCTGGGGAAAATCAGTAGTGAAGAGATTGTCTTTTAGGACAGAGGCAAGGTGGGCCTGTAGAGAAGGAGATGGTCAAAGTATTGGAGAAGTATACTAGGATCAGGGTCACAGGTGAAAAGATCCCAAGCCATGGCTTGGCCAAAGAAATGGGGGCTGTCCTGAAAATCTTTAGGGAGAAGAGTCCATGTGAGCTGTCTGGAGGACTGGGTGTCAGGGTGAAGGACTGGGTGTCAAGGTGAAGACTTAGAGGAAGTATGAGTCAGGGTGTAAAGGGATAGTAAAGGAGGTGTCTTTCAGGTCCAGAACAGTAATTGAGAAGTGTCAGGAGTGTTGTTAACTACAGGGTGTGTTGGAATAACTGCCTTATTTATGAGTGGGAGGTCTTGAACCAAACAGTTAACACCAAAGGGATGAATGGAAATATTGCAGGGTGAGTTGATAGGATTAACGTTCCCAGGTCAATTCATAGGCCTGGAACAGATAAGAGAAGTCCTTGATATAAACAGAAGGATTATCAGAGAAGGACCCGACTGCTTTTCTACTCATGAGAGTTCCTGAAGGGAGAAGAGAGCATGGACCATAACAATTCTATGGTCTCCAGCTACCTCTCAGAGAGGGCAGATGAGCACAGGGGTTTGCAAGGCTGGGTATGAGAAAAGCCCAGGAAGAATAGGGTCAGACAGGCCAATGCTTAGAAAGGGACCAGGAGGTGGGTTGTGCTATAGGGAAGGAGAGAAAGGGAGCTAAGGAGGAAGAAGATGCTCCTTAACCTTTGTCCTGGATGGGGAGGAAGTGGGGAGGGGTGGGGCGGATAGAGAGGTGGGATGTGAGGAATGTGAGGAATGTTGGTGACCAAATGGAACTTGAGGCCACTTGGAAGTGGGATGGGTAGTAGGCAAGGTTTGGGGAGGTGGGGAGGAGCCAGTGTCGTCTTTGGTAGCATGATCAGGGCAGATTTTTCAGGGTCCCGGTTAACAGATAGTTGGAATATGTAGTCATTGTGAACCTAGTCAACAAAATTGGTGCCATGGGACATTAGATGTTGTAGGGAGTGCAGGAACACAGAAACCAAAATCTGTGGACCTAAGGCAGTTTTGTCCACTTATCTTAATACCAACAAAAATTTTCAAGATCGCCAAGAAAATTCCAAGGTTCCCTCCAGTGGCCACCTTGATTGGTTATCAAGAGTTTATTGTAGCCAGACTTTATGGCTCAGAGAAATCAGACATTCTGAACAGATGGTGTCATATAGCCCCAACTTAAAATGGTTTTGTAAAAGGCAGCCCAAGGGCATTTGGAGATAAGACTTTGAATTGCAGGTTCCCATTTCATAAGTCTATGCAGGGAACTGAAGCCTAGCACAATGAGTCCACTGTGGTAGGTTTGGAGTAAAAAAAAAAAAAAGCGTATGGGATACTCCCTAAAACAAAATGTCTTCTGAAGAAGAGCCCCCACAAAGGAAGGTCTTTGTCCCTTTCTCCTGAAATGGAGTCAGGAGGCTGGCTTGGCCATGTCTTTGGCAGGACACCCTAAAAAGGGGAAAAAAACCTTGGTCCACTAAGGCAATGGCTGGAAAAGGACAACTTAACAGTCTGGTGGAGAGCAGTTGTGGAATGAAAGGGTGTTTCCTACCTCATGGGCCCCAAGCTGGTATGGGGAAAACAGCCCTTCTACAGGAACTTCAGATGAAGTTTCTGCACTCTGACAAGCTCACTCCACCAGCAGAACAATCCAAAGCAGGCCAAATCAAACTGAATAGAAAAGGCACATTTTTAATGAGTAAAACACTCCTGAACGATTTTTCAGCACCCCAAGGAGGAAATGTGAAAGAGAGACTGAAAACCATGTGTCTGTTTTCTGGGAGGGGCAAATTTAAATACCTTGTGGGAGTGGTCTTGAGAATCTCTGGTGGAGGAGTCCTATTTCGTAGGCTTTCTGGGACAGAACAAGGTTTGGGAAAAGAGATGGGGGAGGGGTGTTGAGGTGCAACTCCCACCAGAGCATTTCAGATTCTTTGGGTGTATTGTTGCCAGGGGTAGAAGAGGAGTTTCCACTACAACAGGACTGAGCTATGTCCTCTGCAAATTTTATGCCTGTTAGCTTGGTTTTCCTATGGAACTCTCAATAGTGGGAGTAGGGGTGTTTCTGACTCTTGCCAACTCTTTCTTGGAACCCTATTTTGGATATGGGTTACCTCATCTAACCTTGATATGACAGTTTGTGCCCAGTCATACTGTGTTTGATTGATATCAATTGTGATTCCTCTTCTATTAAAGGGAAAACAGTGTATCTGGAGGACAGAAGAGGGGAGGGAACAGGGGAAGAGGAGAAGAGGGCAAGTGAATCACTGGGAGGGCAGAGGAGGGGAAACTGCAGTCTGGATGTTATGTATAAGAGAAGAATAAAAGAAAATAAGTAAATTAAATCATTATAAGGAAAGTCAAAATAAAAGTTATAAGGCATGATTTTCAATAAATAAATTAGCCAAAACTTTCTTCTGGATTCTTATACAACTTCTAGTCTCATTAACTTTGAGAACTTGTCATAGATTTTAATTATTTTTCCTGAAGGAATAACTTCTAAGTTACTAAAAGCTTCTAGCTTTCCAGGAATTATGATGTTGAAGAAGACATGTACAAGCTCTTAGACTTCATGATAAAATACTGAATTACATATGTATTTTTGAAGCAATGGTCACAAAAATGAATACAATTGTGCTTTACAGACTAGTAAGACCACCATATGCATATGGTTGTGCTTAACAGACTTCATCTTATGCCACCTGACAGGTCTATCTATAAATAAACAAATAAATAAGTCTTTCCAAAAGCCAAATTATGTAAGTATATTTATTTTCTTGAACATTGCTATATTTTGGGGACATACTAAGAAACTTACTAAGAAAGTATTGTGTTGTTTGTAGAACTAAAAATCCCTGAAGTATCTTGTAGAAGTAGAATTATGCCATGTTTTTCTATGATGTGTATGTCTCTTTAGCTTTCCTCATGTGGGTGTCTTCTTCCTCCTACACACACACAATTGTGGTGATAATTAGGAATTGTTCTAACCACCATCATTGCACAGTGCCCATTGCTGCTTCGTTGAAACAAAGAAAAAGCTTCTTGAAATATATGAATTCTATATTCAAGTACCAGAATAAGTGATGCTATTGTGTGATTTTGAGGACCTTAGTAGTATTTCTATAACACTTAGATTGAAAATATATTTTTTCTTTCATAAACATATTTTTATGTATTATATTTTATCACATGACTGAAGATATCTAGAATTGACAATCAAGACTATGTTTTATCTATTTGAAAATTATTTTCAGTATGTCCTAAAATACTATCTTTGAAAGAAAACAGTTAATATTTGTCTTATTCTAATTATTCTTAGCTGACTTATTGTGTACCTATAGTGTTTGCTTTAAAATTTCTTACAAAATTTGAATGTCAGTTATGTATTCATATAGAATTCAAAACCTGGCTCCATTTGATAATATTCTCTACACTTTTTTACAGTGTAGCAGTCTTCCTGTGCTCTGTGGCATGTGTATGCCTAACTCTTATTCATAAATATTATGTTATATAAATATGTCAGATTTATATGTGTATCATAACATAGAGAATTCTTTTATTTCTAAATTGAAGTTTACTACTCTATGAAATGCTTTATACTTCCTAGAATTTGTCCTAGGGTGAAATATCCAGAAGATCTGTCCTAATCATTTGCCTAATATTTTTAGAAAGGATATTTTCTTTTATCTTAGAGAGTAAAATAATTATCTGATATAAATATATTGCATTATCTAGCAGATAATTTTTGTACCTATATAATTACATATATTGACTTTATGAGGATCTAAACACAATTTATTTTAAAGGAAACAAATTAGTAGTTTTCAGATTTAAGAGATGTTTATCTTATAAGAGAACTGTATATACTAAATATACACAAGGAATGCTTTTTGCTCTCATAGTGATAGCCTTATTTGTCTTTCTTATTTATTATTGTATTAAGATCATTTGACAATTTTTCTCACGTTTCTTCTAGTAATACTCTATGGTTATAGTCTATGGCCCTTGGAAAAAAGAAAGAGAAAAATAAAGAGAAGCCATGGATTTGAAAGACAACAAGGAGAGATATGTAGGGACTGGAGGAAAGAAAGGGAGGGGAAACATTATGTCATCATATTGAATCTCAAAAACAAATTTAAATGAAAAATAGTGCTATCTATTTTTACAAGGAAGAAAGAATATGTCATGGAGTCATAGAAAATCTGCAAACAACTGTGTATTGTCTCTCTTTGACCAAAAGCTATAGAAAACAGAAATAGTTCTTCTAAGGAATTTTGAAAAGCCTAGAATTATGAATATGGGGCACAGATTAGAGTAAGAGACCCGAGTTATATAAATACATGACAGTAAGCAAGAAAATGTCTGTTACTTACAGTCAATAGAATTGAGGGGCTTATTGATGCTGCAGCATCATGGACCTTGTTATAAATGAGACAGACATGTTAGAGGTTTTTAAAGAGCTAGAAAATTTGCCATTGTTGTCTCTAAGTGCCATTTACACAACAAACATTACTATTACACTTTAAAAAATCAAAAAGTTTAGACTTTTGAGCATATTTACAGAGATTGATTCAATCATCAGAAACAATACCTTAAATTGTGCTGTAAAAGACACTTCATATGAGTGTGATAGAATGGAATAGTTTTCAATTCTTTGTTCACAATTACATGTAAGATGAACTCAAGTTCTTTGGGAATCACTAATCAAGAAATTATAGTCACATAGGTGAACTTGATTTTCTTATGATGATGGTAAAAGAGGTGAACATGATACCACTAGGACCTCTGTTCATTGATATCAAAATTGTATATACACTCAGCTTGGAGAAATGACAACAGATGTCCAATGGTGACATTATGGGAAAAAAAGGAAATAAAGTTTATGTTAAAATAATGTTCATATTTTTCTTTATTAATTTTATAGAACAAATTTTGATCATATTGATGGAAGATGTTATTCTGTAATTATGTTTCTCATACTGGTTAATTAATAAAGCACTGTTGGGCCAATGGGAAAGCAAGATAGGTGGGGCTAGGAGACAAGGAGGAAAGAGGAAGTAGTAAGGAGGAGTATGTAGAGCTTGGAGGAAGCTCGGATAAGATGACCACGTGGAAATACTTAGATAAGTAGAAATGGGTTAATAACTAAGGCAGAGCTAGCTCATAAACAATAATTGTAACTGGCCAAGAGGATTGTATCAAATACAGAGTCTCTGCATGTTATTTGGGGCCAGGGCGCCAGACCGGCAGCGGGCGGGCTGGTGGAAAACAGACAAGCTACATCATATTCTTGGTTAATTTGAGAAATTTGCCACTATAAGCAATGATATAAAAAAAATCTGTTCATAAAATTTTCATGTTGTGGAGATTTATCTTCAGGGCAGGTGTTTCAAAGATAAATTTTCTGGTGCAAGGCTAAGTTCAAGAAAGAATTTCTTTGCATTACCAGATACCTTTCTTTAGGTTTGTATCAGTATTAATTCCCAACATCACTTTTTTTCTCCAAAAATGTATAAACACAATATGTTGTTCTATTTTTAAATTTTAATATCTAAAATGAATTATGTGCCTGCTGCAATAAATATAACAAATAAATTGCTTTAATTACTCCTCTATATATTAAAAATCAGTAATACAAATTTATATACTATGATTTATAAAAGTATAAAAACTTTAAAATAAAATATTTGTCCAATTCGATAAATGAGTAATCAAATACTAGTAATTCTTTATTTATACATTCCTAATAATTAGAGAATTTTTCAAAAATTCTTTGGGAGATATTTCCTTTGTTATTTGAATTTTTGTGTCTTTTATCTATTTTTCTATTGAATTATCACTGTTTAAGGTCTTTAAAATTGCTACAAATTATTTGAGCAAAGTTTATCATTGTGAACATATTTATTCAGTGACTGAAGACATAAATTAAGCAAGGAGCCAAACTAAGTCCGTGACAGGCTCCCAAGCATGCTGCCAGGGACCAGGCCTCAGGTTTGGTTTACAGGAACTGAACAAGCAGAATAGTTTTTCCTACATTGATTTATGGTTTCAGAGCTGATAAATTGCAGTTTATCAAACAACTGCAATGGAGTTATCAGAGTTGACATTGAAGTTCATGTGGGAAGACAAACACACAGGGAAGCCAGGAAAATAATAATGTACGTGAGACATACTGGAGTTTGAACATATTATAAACCTATAACTAAAAGTATTGCACTAGTGTATCACTAAATAGACTAGTAGAAGTTTAAAGATTAGATCAAAATGAGAAATTAGGTAATGAAAAATATGACATCTGTTAGGGTCCAAGAGAAGTCTCACAAAAAGACTATCAGGCATGTGTGCAATCAACAAGAGTGCTTATTCTGAGAGCAAAAATACCTGCATACAGGGATGGAGAGTGGCAGCCCAGAGAAAAGCCCAAAGGCTCCTTTTAAAGCAAAATTAGGGGAATTTCAGGGAGGGGAGGTTAGTATGGCTCCTGATTGGTGGGTTTAAACATAAAGGTTACAGTTTCTTATAGGATTGGTTGGTGGCCATGTTACAGTGTGCATAGCATAGAAAGCAGATAACTGAGGCAACACAGATGATGGAAAGCTGGAATTTTCCTTGAAATGATGAATATTGTTAGGAGAAAAGTTGAACACATTGGAAATATCCAATGATAACACAATAGTAATCTCACAGAATTATTTACACTTATGTCAATATCCAACAGAGAACTGTCCAGTTTTGTTTCTTTAGACCAAATCTGCTTTCTAAAGCTCGATTTTTGTATTTGAGAAAAGAAATAGATATCTAATTTTATCAGAAAATGTACTGTACTTAATTCAAGTAGGAATCAAATAGAAAGCAATGAAACAAGGAGAAGGGCTGCTAAAACACTTCTAATTCCTGGTATTTGAGAAATTAAATCATAACAAATTAAAGAGCACTATTTAAAAAAAAATACTATTTTAGTCCCGATAAAGATAATATTACAGAATGTGTAGTGGCTTTTTTTGCCTAGTTAACTAATGGTTTATTGGAGAAAAGGTAGCCATGCTCCTCTGTTGTGGTTGTTTATTGTCTCTCAGTGCAAAGAAGCTATTGTTTTGTTTTGATATTATAATATAAATGTATCAGTGACCCTGCCTTTAATATATATAAATATTTAATATATATATATATATATGTACATATATATGTTTGTGTGTATGTGTATATTATATATATATGTGTGTATAAATATACACAATTAAATACATATATAATTATATATAAATAATTAATTTAGAGAGATAAAAATATATATAAACAACCTTCTCAGTCTATATAATATTATTTGTATGTATATAAAGATCTTTTAAAACTTGTCTCAAATAATTCACATTAAGACTGTTAAAGTGGATTAAAAATGTAAGTTATGGTTACCATAAGAAATACAGAACAATCAATTATTATTGCATAGACTAGCTGACAGCTACCCCGGTTAATGTTAATGTGCCTTTATACCCTCAACACACCATTCCTTTCCAATAGACAACATGATGCCTCCTCAGGAAAGATTGTGTGTTCTCTATGGAAAGATCACATATGATTTAAGTTCATTTTCCTTTAAAATTAATATCAAATTCTGTGTGTTTTCAAAACCTCAGATGGAAAAACCTCAGTAATGATTTACAAACATCTTAGATTCATGTGGGTTATAAGCTAAAATCATATATAAATGTAATATTAAATAAACAAAAAACAAAGATGTATTCAGAACTTGAGAAAGAAGACTTATAGGCTGTTTAAAAAAGATATTGGAAATAAAGTTTAAAATGTAATTTTCACTTCAGGCATTGCTCTCATGACAACAAGTATATTTGATGTAACATTTTTGGAATGCTTTGTCTCTTTCAAATTATGTGATATTATGCTGGCCTGCCTTTTGAAACCAGGTGTTAAGTATCATCTGAGGGCTAGTTGAAGACATGGGTATCTTCCAGTTTACCAATTCACAAGGTTTACACTGGAAGAAAACAGTAGACATGTGAGTGATGTAACTCAAGGGTCTACACTCATAATTGCCAGAGCTTTCTTTTATGGAGTTGAAGCAAAGGATGAGTTTGCTTACTAAAGGAACAATGAAGGTGCTTCTGATCATATCATATTTTTATACTGTACATTTCTTTCCCCCAAATGTATCTTATATGCATGCTCAATTATAAACATGCATAGAGGGTTAAAGGTGGGATTCTCTCTAAGCTTCAGTTAAGGACATTGTTTGCCATATATACACTTAGATTCAGATTCTGGTCAACCCTCCTATCTTCATATATAGATATATTGGGAATATGTTTGAATGAAAACTGCCCATGTTTTAATTAAAGAGAAGAGAATTTCATTACCCTGTTCAAATAGAGGTATATGTGTAGCCTGACTCAGGTGTGTTTCCAAGGGTGCTACATTTATTGTTCAGACCTTGTATACTACATACAGGTTAATGTGCTGGGCTGCCAAGTGCATAGGCAAAGCAAGAGGAGACTACCTGATTACTAAAACCTCCTTTATGCTCCCTTGCCTCACAGCAAGAAATCATTTGTTACATTACAAAGAAAACCGTAAACATGTGTCAAACAATATTAGCAAAATAATAAACTCTTTCTAAATACTGTTACTACAGTGTGAACCTTCATTGAGTGCTTATAAATGCATGTCTCTAGTGAGACTAAATTGAATTAATGTTCACAATTTATAATATTTCCTGTTTCTACTAGCCCTACTTATTTTAGTAGCCATAATATTGAGTTATCCAAAGTTCAGTTTGTATCGACCTCATTTTTACTTAAGTTTGTCCATCACAGATCATCTCCATCATCTCTACACCTTAAGGTCTTAAATACTGATTTATGCAGCCTATAGAATTAAATTGTAATTGGAGTACAGTATGTTTATTAGATAATTAAGAACATCAAGTCCATGCATATTTCACAGAGTTCTTCCAACTACACACAGAAATATACCGATTCTCTTGACTGAAAGCTGTCGCACTAGGTTTTTGAATGACTTGCAATTTCAAAAACTGTGAAAATGACTATCAGCAAGTTCATTTCCCACAGTCCCTTCACCCATGTATACATTCTAGCTACTGGCAGGTGATCTATCATTTTATCTCAAGATGCTGCAGCAGCAGAGTGAAAATTGCTAGTGGAAGCAGTAGTATCATGTGAAACAAGAAAAAAGAAAAGTCAATGGTTATGCTTTGCCAGCAGTCAGGCTGCAATGTCTGCCCGTCCCTCTAACTAGTTGTATTGTCATTCAAGAAATACATTCTAGTATTTTCCACAACTCAAAGTTTGCTTGTAGCACTGTTAAGATCATGGCTTCCTTAGCCCAATTTAATTGTATATTAATATTATTTCCATTCATTTGAGATGTTTTTGAAAGGAACATTGTTTATTGACAAATGCAGCATGACCTACATGAGTTACAACACCATAAATGGTTGTAGCCCATGATTCTACTGTCTTGTCATGTTTTAAGTTTGTTTTCTGAGCAAAATCATTTTCATTTGATACCTCCAATTCCTCCTTTCCTAAATATTTTCTCAATGCTTTAAAATTATTTATATATATTATTATCAGTTTCTGAAATGATCACGAACATTGCTGGAATCATTTACATACACAGCACCGCACCTCACAGTCTTATAAGCTAAGTGTGCATGATAATTATTGCGGTTCAATAAGGGTCAGGATAAACAAATAGGTCAAATAGATGTTTATTAAGGGAGAAACAACTCACAACACAGACAGATGAACACAGCAGTTAAAACTGGATGCTCCTCTCTCCGTGTCCCGCCAGAAAGGGCCTTTCTCCGCCTCCTCCCGAGACTAAACTCCATCGGTCACTTCCGCCCCTGGCTCCACCCCTCAATGGGTGTGGTCAGTGCCACAGAAGCAGACACGGTGAATATCCCACTACAATTCCCCTTTTAGTCTAAAGAAAAGATTTAAGCTTGATACAAAACTATATACAAAACAGTGAATAACAAGTGTGCTCTAAGAAAAGGAAAATCGAGACCAAAACCACAAACATACCTAGTCCTAGGGTGAAGGCATAAGGGAGTTTATGATAGAGTTGTCCTAAGCTGAAAAGCTTAAGTCTAGTACTTAATATCTAACTAGGAAGAGAGAATAATACTAAGATAGTTTAATCTACAACCTCACCAAGACCTGAGAAGGAAAATTACAATACTAGGGTGACGGGAAGTGCAGATGGGCAACTTCCAAAAGGTGCAGTGAGGACAGAAACAGCAAGCTACCTGGACAGTCACCCAAGGTCTCCCAGCAATGTTGGTACAGCCAGATATGACTAAGGCCAGGAGTATTTGACAGACCACAACAAAAGCAGGGAGGTAGAAAGGCTGTTTTACCGTGACTTGGCAAGGTTCAGCAGTCTTCTAAGTTTGTCTCCTGCAAGCATATAGGACCGCATGTCCAAAACAGTGGTCAAGGCTGAGGCAGTTCCTTGCCCAAGAGGCCATTAGCCGAAGCAAGGATGAACTCCAGAAGGAGCAACAACAGTGTCCAACATACTTTCGGGAAAGTGCACGGTGCTGTCAGGAGCAACAGTGTCTCATGTCAACAGAGTACTAATATATAAAACATTTAAATGCCATGTTCTGCAGGTCTATGAAGTGATTGAAGATTAAGCATCTATGTCTGACTAATCTCATAGGCAAAGGAAACATGGGTGAGGATAATCTGTAATACTCAGGAACTTGGCTAACAAGCCTGAATAAAACTTCCTTGAGTAAAGCAAGGATAAATACCTAAACAATATAACTATGTACATGTATATATATATATATATATATATATATATATATCTCACATGTAAATTCCTAAAGTAGAGGTAGAGTAAAAATGTCTAAACAAGAGGTAGAGCTCTAAAGGGCAGCAAGACAAATATCCCAAATTGTAACAAATACAAAATGTCTTGAACACAAGCAATAGTATACATACATAGAATATGACAAGTATAATGTACATAAAACATCATAAATGGAAAGATTTCCACACAATACAACAAATATAAGATACAATTCTTCCAGGAAGGGAATAAACTTAATTTTACATAGGTTACCACAAATAATAATATATAACAATGTAAGCTGTAATACTAATGTCTCATTCTTACTGAATAATTCACAAGAAAATAGGCTAATCTACCTATATCCATTCTGAATCACCCTTTCCCAACCATACCCTATTCCTGTCTAAAAGAGATAACCAGTCTAAGTGTCACCTTTCAAACCCAACCCCCAAGTAACTAAAAACAACCCTATGAAGATGAATATTATTCCTAAATTCCAAGAGTGGGGGAAAGGGGGCGTTGTTATCTTAAGATTACTTCCTGCTGAAATGGGACGATGATTTCTCTATGGGATCCTGTTGGAAAAAAAATTTTTAGCAACCAAATTTCTATACAGAACTGGCTGTAACATATGTAGGTAGTCATTGTATGGCAGAAAATGCTTGACTGGAATTCTAATTGAAATTTGGCCAGGTTGTAATAAGAAGGTGCACCAATACAGCTAGCTAGTCATGAGTTGTCTCGAGAAAAAGCAGTCTCAAACCGGTTTAGGGTGCAGTTTGTAGTCCAGATGCATCAGGTTGAGTCAAGTAGAAATGTCCAATTGGGGCCCCATCTCCTTTCCAGAGTGTTCAAAGATTGCTGTTGAGAACTGTTATAGTCCTTGTGGAAATTTTAAATATCAATATCAAGGTAAAATTTTTAATTTTACGGTATGCATTAGGGCAAGGCAACAGTAAGCATTAAAATGTAAATGAGAAAATTAGGATTTCAGACAGAAAATTGCTGAATAAGTGAATGAGTCCTTCGATTTTGTTTTCTTCTGCCTTACACCAATTGGCTTTCTTGATATAAGGCAGAAACTGTGAATTTAATCTTAACAACATGCTTGAATTTGAGAAGGAAAGCCAAATCCAACTCCAAAAGCCAGCACTGGTTTACATGAATCGGGACTACAGAAATATTAGATAGTAAAGAAAACTAGATTTCAGTATAGAAACAGTTTACTAGACTTAAATATTTTTTCACCATAAATCATATTCCTCTTCATTAAGTGATTCTTTCTGGAGAGCTGTCTTCTCTTCTGTAGGTACCTACATGTTTAGTGTCCTTTGGTTGTTTGAAGATAGGTGTTCTCTTTTTTCCTGTAAGGACAGAGCAGAACACTTCCCCTACTTTTGAGAAGTCTCCACATCTCTCATGGGACCTTATTTATTGGATTACTTGTCATTTCTCTTCATTAAGATGTTACTCTTGTTCAACCGGATCTTGATTAACTTAGATGGTATCCATAGCTTTTCTTCTCCTGTAGATACAAATGCAAAACCCCTACCCCAACGTAACACATATCCTGGTTTCCATTCTGAGGTCAATACATCCTTGAAGTACACTGGCTGATGTAGTTCAGAAGTTTTTTCTATTGTCCAGTGTCTTTCTGCAGCTGTTTTTCCTTTTTCATCAGCATTAAGAAAGTTTAATGTTAATAAAGCATTATGTAATCTGTGTTTGGGTGTCTTGGTTCCTCCTGCCTGTTTATGGAGCATTTCCTTTAAAATGCGATTAGATCTCTCAACTGCTGCTTATCCTGTAGGATTGTGTGGTATACCAGTTATGTGTTTTATGTTATAATACTCAAAAAACTGTTTCAATTTGCTGGAAATATATGCCACATTGTCAGTTTTTATTTGTGCAGTATGCCCATAATGGCCATTACCTCTAAAAGGTGTGTGATAACAGAATCAGCCTTTTCAGAGCTCAGAGAAGTAGCCCATTGAAACCCTGAAAATGTATCTATAGTGTGATGTACGTATTTAATTTTCCAAATTCTGCAAAATGAAACACATCCATTTGCCATATTTCGTTTCTATTTATACCTTTAGGGTTACTGCCTGGTGGTAAAGGAGTTTGGTTATAGAATGAGCAAGTAGGACATTTCCTTACTATTTCCTTGGCTTGTTGCCAAGTGATAGAAAAAATCCTTTTTCAATCCTTTGCTGTTCACATGGTGTTTCTTATGAAACTCTGAGGCTTCTAGCACACTTCTATCAATAACCGATCAATTTCATCATTGCCTTGTGCTAGAGGACCTGGCACCCGTATGGGATCTGATGTGTTTATATATATAGGATGAATCCTCTTTCTGATAGTATCTTGTAACTGTATAAACAATGAAGTTAATTCTGTATCATCAGGAATAAATTCTCAGTCTCGATGTGTAAGACTACTCTCTCTGCATATTGAGTCAGTAACTATATTGAGGGGTTCTGTAAAATCCATAAGTACCATGAGAATGGCATACAATTCTGCCTTTTGTACAGAATTGTAAGGGCTTTGAACTACTTTGCTTATTTCTCCTGATTTATATCCTGCTTTACCAGATTTGTTTGCATCAGTGTAGAATGTAGGAACTCCAGAGATGGTGTTTGTCTTACAATCGTGGAGGATCCAAATCGTCTTCTTTATGAATTTGATTCTTTCAGTTTTGGGATAATTGTTGCTAATTATTCCCAAAAATACTGCATGCTCTCTGCCAATATTCATTATCTTTCCATAAGGAGGAAATTTCCTCATTAGTTAAAGGTACATAATTTCTGCTGATTCTTCCTGTTAATTTCAGTCTTAATTTTTTTTTTTTATTTTCCCCGGTAATCTATAATGAATATGTGAATTTACTTTAAAAATTAATCTCAGCTGCTATTCATGTGAAAACATTTTGTTGTATCAAGTATAGAGGAAAGGGAAACTATAACAATCATAAGATTTTGGAATAAAAACCACACTGTGTTCAAGCTTGAATCCAAGTTCTAAAATTTCCAGCTGTGTGACTCCTGGTCATGGAACCTGTCTAATCAGTTCATTTAAAGGCAAGTAAATAATACAGTATAACTTCCCTTGGAGGTTATCATGTATCTCTGAGAATAAGCACTTAATATGTATATACTTAGAAGCATGTGACTTCACTCAATAAATTTTCTTTATAAAACATCACAAATACTAAGGGAAGTATTATCAGAAATGACATAAAAAAAAGACTGAGTAGAAACTAGGAATGTACCTCAAAAATAATTTCTTTCAGCTAACATATATAAACTAAAGATGTCATTGCTAAGTAAAGTAAGTTGATATACAATAAACTAACCTTTATTTGTCTTTCTCTCTGGTATTACTCTCCACAATTTTTACAGGAGGAACTTTGAACTGATATGAATTCTTCAATTTTTGGCAAAAGTATCACAACATTTGCCCTTGCTTATAGGCACTTCCGTGGCAACTAATCTCCTTAAACCTTCAGTGAATAATTTGGTCTTCTCATATAAAAACATTTTGTTTCTAAAGTTCAAGATGAATTATGCTGAATTCATAAATTAAAAGACAATTGATCTCCCCACTTCCAAAAGTGAAGCCAACTGTGCATACCATGTAATTCTGAACATGAACACGATGACAACTCTGGCATTTTGGGAACCACAGTATGTTATATTCTGTAACATTTTTATGTTAAAAAGTGTATATATGTCAAACAGAATACTGGTAATAAAATTCTAATTTAAATCAAATATTTACTCTAGAACTAATTTATATTGTAATGGGAGCATATACTGTCAGTAGAAACTATTAGAACTATCTTCTCACCTATTATCGTATGTAAAAAATTGATTATATGTCCCTGTCAATTATTAAACATATATTAATATGTAATTAAACATATCTAGAATTAAATTAATGAAGTTTTTAACACTCCCCAATTGTACTTCCAGAATAATATATATAATTTATTCCTAAGCTATTTCAAATGTTTCCTTCATTCACATTATTTTATGATGAATGTTTCTCCTGTCTCTAAAAAGCTTTCTGTTCTTTTCCTTGAATATTAAAATTTATTATTTCTGTGTTTGGATTACCTCACTCAGGATGATTTCTTCTAGATCCATCAATTTGCCTGTAACTTTCAAGTTGTCATTGTTTTTTAAAGCTTAGTAATACTCCGTTGTGTAAGTATACCACATTTTCTTTATCTATTCTTTGATTGTGGAGCATCTAGGTTGCTTCCAGATCCTGGCGTTTACAAATATTGTTGCTATGAACATAGTTGAACAGATGTCTTTGTGGTATGAATGTGTATCCTTTGGGTATATGCCTAAGAGAATTGCTACTTCTTCAGGTGTATTGATTCCCATTTTCCTGAGAGCTCATCATACTGATTTCCAAAGTGGCTGTACAAGTTTATATTCCTACCAGCAAGAGAGACATGGAGTGAGAGATGAGAACATGAGAAGAACTCTGTGAAGAACAGAGAAGGAGAAGAAGGAAAGAGGGAGCCGTTATGGGCTTAATGAGAAACCTGGCACTATGAAAAATTCCAGGAATCCACAAGGATGATCCCAAATAAGAATCTAAACAATAGTGGAGAGGCTACCTTAAATGCCCTTCCCCTATAAAGAGATTGATGACTACCTTAATCGCCATCATAGAGCCTTTATCCTATAGCTGATGGAAGCAGAACACTAAACCCAAACTCCTGGGATCCAGTTGTAGAGAGGGAGGCTTGATAGAAAAGGCATCAATACCATTTTGGTGAAACCCACAGAAACATCTTGAGCAAGTGGGAGCTCATGGACTCCAGTCTGACTGTTGGGCAACATGTATAAGATTGAACCAGGCCCCCTGAATAAGGGTGTCAGTTGGTGGGGGGGGGCTTTGGCAGTCTATGGGGCCTCTGGCAGTGGACAAGTATTTAACCCTAGCACAAGAGCTAGCTTTTTGTAAACCATTCCCTATGGAAGGATATTTTCTTAGCCTAGATACATGATGATGTGGCAGACTTTGGTGATCCCCATGGGAGGCCTCACCTGCCCTGGGGAGTGGATGGGTTTTGGATGGGGAGATAGTAGGGGAAATGGGGGGAAAGGAAGGAGAGGAAACTAGGATTGGTATGTACAATTCTAATTGGATCAGAGACCTCACCCTAAGACGAGAAAATGATTTGTTTTAGATGAAAAAGCAAAATGAAATGCCCAGGCCATAACACTCTCAGTAAGACTAATTGTTGGGAATATGAGTCCAATACTTGTATAATCATGATAATAGTATTTTTAATTTATGTTTTTACATTCATTTAATTCTTTTAGATATTTAGACTTGAGCATTACATTTTTTCCAGCCCCTCTCATTAAAGAAATTTTGTTTTGTTTTGTTTAATTCACTGAGTTCTTTCTTCTAGTGGCTTATAAAGTGAACCATGGAAAATCTGTATGCATGAACATCTTAATAAATACAAATTTAATTTTGCAAATTTCAGGAAAGTAATTTAGTTTACCTCAGATTCTATTATCTCATTTCTAGTACTTTCTTCAGAAATTGAATATTGAGGAATAATAATTTCTGGCACTTTGGTGTTGGTAACTAATATGTGAACAAACGTCTGAAACAATTAATCCATTAGTTTGTTCCCATTGACATAGTATTATATACAACATGAAGAAATGAATAAATATATAGATAAAAGATATTTACTACAAATATGCATCTTTATGCTAAAACATGAATTAACATTTAGCATTGTGTTAGTACTCCAAAATAAGAGACTCATCATAAATGGTGAAGTAATCATTTGTATTAATATTTTAAAAGCATATTTAAAGTATGTTTGACATTTAAAGCACTATTATGCATGAATCTTGAATTTTCATTTTAAACTATGAAGTATTTTTAGATATTTTTTCATTTAGTTTGTGTTTTTTATTTAATCATTCAATTGTTCAGTCCTACAAATATAAATATCAAAACATAGTTACAGAGCACAAAACTCACTGTAACTATCCTGAGTTAATGAGAAAATTTAAAATATAAAGAGTTCTTTAATTTTTTTACTGAATCCAAGAACCATGCCAGACATCTATGAAGCCTAGGAAAATGTTCAAATTTTACAACTTGTCTGCTCTCCAAAGCAATCTGCTCCATATTCTGCTGTATCCAAGAATGAACGTCGTTGATGTAGCAATGCCACCAGGACCTTAACATTGCTGGTCTTCACCAAGGATGGTGCTCCACCATAATTTGCACCTGGTTTCTGTAGTGTCATTGCTCTATTCATCTCTAGTAAACAGAATGAGAAGATGTGGGTGTATTATAAAATCTTTACTAACCATCTGATGTTAGATTTAAGAAAGCTGGGAATATGTTCCTCTTATTTTAGGAGAAACCATGATAAACTACTCTCCTAAAAGTAGAAAAGTATTTTACATGAAGTATATGTGCCAATTTGAATAATAAATATCGCAATGAGCTCATGCTTTTGAATATTTGGTGCCCATTTGGTGGTTGCACAATTTGGAAAGGTTATAGAGCCCTGAAAAGGTTGACCTTTGCTGGAGGATGTATTTCTCTGGGGACTGACTTTGAGGTTTTGTAATCTGGGAGGATTTCATGTTCCTTTTCTTTGCTCCTTGTGTGTGGATGAAATATGGTCATTTTGCTTCCTTATGTCAGGATGTTCTCACTGTGCTACTCTCGTATCTTCTCCCATGCTTAAGTGTATTCCCCTGCAACTGTAAGATTAAAGAAAACCTTGTTTTCCTCAAAACTGCTATTGATCATGGTATCTTATCATATCAATATAAAAAAATCAACTTACAAGGTAGTCTAACACACTGAGACTGTTAAAATAAAGAAAGAAAACAACATATTTTGAAACCTAGAAATGTTTCAATAATATTGATGACACCATGGTTTCACTTCCATAAAAGTGGAAGCAGTCTTGTTTGTAGGACTATAAAATTATAAGAATGTAACTTTGATTCTTGTCTAGACAAAAACAATGATAAGTAATGTCATTATTGATGTTCACAAGATCAAAGTAATAAGTATGCTGTACATGGACATTACTGTCTTTGCCTGAGAAATTAATATCTTGGGCTTGATACTGCCCACTGTGATTCAAACATCAGGAGATTTAGAAGCGCTAACATATTTGGCAGATGGGAAGATTGATGGTATTTTCATTAATGTCAAGGAAGTACCTTGCTTTGTACATAGAAAAAGCTAAAATTGCTTATCATGTAGGTGATAACTGCTGCAGAAAACAATTGTAAGCACTTTACATGACAAGAATAACTGCTACTATTAAAATGTATGTTTTTATATTTTGGTGGAGTAGACGTGTGCATGTTTCTGGGGTACAGAGGATAATGTGCATATGGTAATCAGAGGACAATTCTTGGAAGTCAGCTCTATTCTGGCACATTATGAAATTCATGGGTTGAATTTCATTCAACACCTGAGGTATGAATTACTCTTTGATCTTACTGTCATGAAGTGGCTACATTTTAATATTATGAGAGAAATCATCAATAAACCACAGGATTCAATTTGTGGAAATTGAAAATGTTCCAGAGTTTCATACAAAATATATACAATCAATGCATTAATACAATTGAATATAGGATTTTATTGTCAAAAGAACAAACTGCACAGCAGTACAGATAAGGGAGGCTTGGGGGGCAGGAGCAGGGCAGCATTCCCTACATTGTATTCTTTCTCTCTCACTCTCTATATTCTCATTAAAGATTCTGGTACACTTTTCAGGATCTGTTGTAAAAAACTGAGGCATTTCATCAGTTAAAACTGAAGCTATAAAGAGGTAAAATGGCATCAGCCAAAGAAGATAGTTTGTCTTACATGGACCAAATTGTAAAGAACATTTGAGAAAGCAAAGGTAATGGAACTACATTTCTGCTTAATATGGAAGAGAACAGCCAGGCATTGATGTCACATGCCTTTAATCCCAACACTCAGGATGCAGAAGCAGGCAGATCTCTGTGAGTTCAAGGCCAGCCTGGTATACAGAGCTATTTCCAGACAGGTTCCAAAACAACAAACAAAAGCAATACAGAGAAACCCTGTCTAGCAAAAAAAAAATGTTTTAAATTATCAGTGATGTGGTCATGGACATACTTAGAGTTTAACAGTGTGTGAATTCATCCATCCACTGTATCAATTTTAAACTGATGCCACAGCAAAGTTCTATTTCAATGATGAATAAACTGGATTTATTTTGAAATATTTCTGCATGCAATTCACCTTTTAAAGGCTCCAAGTGTGTAGTAAACTCCAAATTGCTTTTACTTGAAGACCTACATTTCTCTGAAATTAAACACATTTAAAACTAGTAATTAGCTGTTGACATTACTTGGAGACAATGTCACAATAGACATGCTAAAATAGAAGGGAAAACCCATGAGTCTCCAATGTGAAACAAAAAAAAAAATTATAGGTAGCTAGGAAACTGAGAGCGAATAAAGAGTCTTCCCCGGGGAAGGAACACCAATTGGTGAGCCAATAACAAATGGTCAGCACTGTAAACATACATACAAGCAACATTGTACAGAATGGCCAAATTGTATTTAGGAATATACATAAATGTATAGGTATTTAACAACAATTAATAAATATATAAAAAGAAGCCATGAACTTGAAAGAAAGCAAGGAGAGTTGTATCAGAGGCTTTTGAGGGAGACAGTAGATAGGAGATATAATTATAAGTTCAATAAAAGCTCCAATAACTATTGTGTTTTAAATGCTTAACAGGAAAATAAACCATAAAGCAGGAAGAAGGAAGGAATAGATAAAATGCCAATTCACTGCTTTAGGTACACCATACTGGGAAAGAAAAGGGAGTAACAGGTAGAAGTAGCTCCATTAAGTTCCCCCATTCATGGGAACTGTATGTCTGCATTTTGCAATACAATAAAATTTTCAGTCAAATCACAAAGGAGCTGCTTCTGCAATCCAATTCTCTTATCAGTATCATTAATGTTTTATAAATAGACAGCATTACATGTTGTAGCTTATTTCATTCTTCAACACATTTTCTACCATTGTTTAGCTACTATATTGTCTACTTACTCATTTATCAAAAGTTTGTTGTATCTAACTAACCCTCACATATGAGAGCATGATCCATCTTTCATATTTGCCTTATGAGTTCTGCTTGGATAAAATTGTGGAAAATTTCAGAGAAGGTTACTACATCAGAGAAAATTGTTTGTCTAAAAGAAAGTCATTCCTGTTCTCCAAAATTGCATTATTTGGTTATTATAATTAATAATTGCTTGAAACAATTGCACTGTTGTGAGCAATTTTCTGAACAAGGTGAAAAGGGGCAACTATGTAGAGCACCATACCCTACATTATGAAATGAATCTTTCAGAAATAAAGCTTTCAGAAGCAGAGAAAACCTGAAGCAAGAAAGCAGTAATTTAGGCTCATGTAGAGCCTAAGTGTCTAAGCACAGGTTTTGGCCTTCTGAATTATCCTTGTGTGCATGCAAAAGAGAAAACCAGAAGTATGCTGAGAGAAACAAATGACATGGGAGAGATGTGATTTCTCTCCCTAGCCCAACAGTACTATATTTCATCTACAGGCCTGCAATATCACACCAAACACTATCCCATCAAACTCTTCAATCACATTTCTTAGCTCTACCTAAAGAACACATAATAAAAGTTACTCATGATCAGTCTCCGTACCACTCCCTCATTACACATGATTCTCTAAATACTGAAAGGCACAGATTTCAAAAGCAAGTGCCTATTTTTTAGCTATATCTCTATCAATTTACAGCTTTTATGACTATAGGCTTAAAAATGTGAGGATCTAGAAATGAAGATCCCATATAGTCCTATCTTTGTTCTCATTCCAGGCTGTCACTCAATGGATTTTAATCAATCAATCCACATCTTTAAACCTTTTGTTTCTCTGAAGGTGACTGATCACCACAACTTCACTAAGTGCATTGAATTTCAAAAGAATTATATTAGATTATTTTTAAAGCACTACTAGCTACATAACAACAATCAACATATTTCTTCTGCTTGTATAACAGTGTATATTATCTCATCCAATCTCCTCAAGCATATAATAAAGTAAATAAAGTAAAGTTATGATACACTTTAAGTTAATGATAAATAAGATATATAAAAATCATTTATCATTACATTTGGTATCAGATCAGTAGTTATTACATCTTTCATCCTTTAATGGATGAAGGGTTATTAAAACTGATGATCAAACACAGTAATTTTATTGAGTTGTTATATTCTAAAATTCGACCTTCGGTTTTTAACCTTTACTATTTGCCTAAGGTGTTTTTCTAAATTATATCCCAAGATTCTGTAAAGTTTAAATAGGAAAGGAAGTCATGTTTATTTGATAGAACTCTTGTGGTTAAAACACAAAGGAGAGTAAGTCTAATAAATGGATTGGAATAAATGAAATAAAGCTCTTTAAATTTGTTGGAATGTGTTCAATAGAACATTATAAGTAAGGCAAGAAAGTGTCAGATAAATGCAGACATAAGAATAAAAGATATAGTAGGGTCTATCAAACTTTCATTTGTTTTTGTTGTTATTATTTAGTTATTTTTGTGATACTAAAAAATTAAAGCAAAGATCCACATGCATGCTGGGTAAGCATTTTAACAGTGTATTGCATTCCCAGGTACAAAGCTGCTTCTTTTTAATATTATTTCACTTATTAGTATATGGTTTTGTGTATGTGTGTTGCATGCTTTGACAATTCTGTATAAAGAGCAACATGCAGGAGTTTGTCTGTGTAATGTGTGAACCCTGAGTACTGAACTTGGTTTCACAGTGAGCACCTCTACCTGCTGAGGTTATGGGCTTCTGAATTGTTTTCAATGACATGAGCACTTTTCATTACCCTTTAATAGAAGAAACAAACAATTAAGCCAGCACACTATAAACATCCATGCCCTCCCATTAATGCTTTTTGCATATTCTTTTCATGATCTCTTGGTAATTCACTGTTAGAAATCTACAAGTGTCCTTTATTTGAGAAAAAGCAGCTTCTTGTTTACAGCTATAGAGTCTTAGTGACTCCAAGCCCAGAACCTGTCATAAGTGTGCATAGTTAGTGATTATATTCTATTCCTATCTTAAGAATTCACTTGACTTGAAATTTTATACTAGATAGGTTGAATTTGATTAGTAGTAATCAAAAACAACAGTAACTAGGGGACAATAAAAGTTGCTACAAAGAATCCCATGGCTTGATTCACTAGGGAGCCCAAGTCTTAGTGAGCCTTCTGTGGAAAAAAGTGGGTGCAAACAGGACTACAGCAGATTTCAAATCAAGTTCAGTTTGTGAGGTTTCTTTCAAATTCAAATTCTAGGGGTTTGTATTGAGCAGTTCAGTGTGACATTGCCAATGCTCTATCATTTGATGAAGGAAATTCTCTCTTTTGGTTTCTGTGAAGACTTACTATAAACTAAGCAACACAGAAGATCCCATTTACATTCCTCCATGTTCACTGGTTGGACTTTGATATGATTTTTTTAAAATATTAAGTATCCACCCAAATGTATGTACTGATGTCTAATAAATGCATTTGCATTCAAGTTTATACACTTTGTGAAGAATTTCATTTTCTTGACATGTGACCAAATGTCTTTGCCTTTTGTCAGCTGTAGGCAAGAGACTGGCCAAGAACTGAAGCCACCCATTACCCTTGGAAGCTTTAATCTTTTGCTAGAAGTGTTCTTATGGATAGCAATACTTGATGGAAGTGGACTTTCTTAATGGCTCTTTAGTAAATCAACCAGGCAAGGAGGGTCTCTTGTTTTGTCTGTTTCAACAGTCTTGTAGAAATTATGGAGGACAACTGTGGTCACCTAAGGCTCCTCCATTACTTGTTATTTATAAATACAATCTCCTAATCTGCAAGATATGTTTGCATTTATTTACAATATCTTCTAAAATTCAAAGTTGCTATTTAAACTTATTGTCCTTTATTGGTTTGCACAGTGCTTTCTATTTTACCCATCCCTACTGTACTCTTGCTTTCCTCTTTAGTTTCTTGTGTGTGTGTGTGTGTGTGTGTGTGTGTGTGTGTGTGTGTGTGTGTGTGTGTGGTGACCATGTGTCATGTGTGTATGTATGTGTGAAACTATTCTGTGTATTCTATTGTATTTCCTCTGTTCTTTTAGAGAGCTATTTTCAGCTAATTTTTAGTTAGTTGTTGAGTTAAAAATAGATCAGTAGATCAGACTTTACTCTCTACTGAGGAATACTGACCTCATTCTGACACAATGTAAAAACTCAGTGCTCCAGTGTTTTCTTTCTCTCCTTTGTGATTTATTGGCTTCAAACACCCTGTAGGTGAAGTCTTTTCTGGTCACAGGAGATGGCCAGTTCAGGCTATGTGTCTTCTATTGCCTGGGATCTTAGCTGGGATCATCCTTGAAGATTCATTTATGACGGGTTTTTATCTGAATCAGAAATGTCTGTTCTCTTTTCCAGTAGTCTCTTTCAGCTTTCTCACCATACACCCCAATACCCAACCTGATTGCTCATGTTTCCATCCTCATCTTCCATAGTCCACTTGCAAAATCTCTTCTAGTTTCTCTTCTCAGGGAGATCTGACCACCTCTTAAAACCTCTTAGTCTCTTTGGGTCTATAGGTTGCAGAATGGATATCCTTTACTTTAGAGCTAGTTTCCATTTATAAGTGAGTATATTCCATGTATGTCTTTCAAGGGAATGGGTTACCTCACTCAAGATGATCTTTGATAGCTTTATCTACTTGCCTGTAGATTTTATTATGTCATTTTTTAAACAGCTGAGTAATACTCCATTGTGCAAATTTTTCACATTTTTGTTTATCTGTTTGTGTTTGTTTGTTTTTGGGTGAAGATTATCTTGGTTGTTATCAGGTCCAGGCTATTACAAACAAAGCTGCTATGAATATAATTGAGCAAATGTTATTGTGGTATGACTGAGCATCCTTTAAGTAGGTACTCAAGAGTGGTATAACTGGGTTTTGAGGTAGATTGATACCCATTTTTTCTAAGAAACCACCATATTGATTTTCAAAAGTTGCTGTACAAGTCCACTCTCCCACTAACAATGAAGGAACATTCCTCTTGCTCCATATACTCTCCAGTGTGAAATGTCACTTGTGTTTTGTTTTTACGCATTCTGACAGGTGTAAAATTGAATATTAGAATCATTTGGATTTGATTTCCTTGATGGATAAGGTAGTTGAGCATCTTTAAAATTTTCTAAGTGGTTCTTGGCCATTAGAAATTCCTCTGTTGAGAATTCTCTGTTTAGAAGTGCACCATATTTTTTCAAATGATAGATTTTTAATTTTTATTCTTTTAAGTTTCATTTTACATTCCAACCACAGTTCTCCCTTCACTTCTCCTCCCCCATTTCCTTCCCTCTTAGCCCACCCTCAGTTCACTCCCCCTCGTGGGTAAGGGTTCCAATGAGGAGTCCACAAAGTCTGGCACAATAGGTTGGTGTAAGGCTAAGAGCCACTCTCCCACACATTAAAACCGAGCATGACATCCCACTATAGCAAATGGGCTCCAACAAGCTAGCTAATGTACCAGGTTTGTATTACTTTTCTTTGAACGAAGACTCACTGGAAATATTTACTTTCTATTATGAAATTATATAGTCATACTCCTGGATATTTTGATTTGTAAAATATTCTAAATGCATATTAACTTTGAAGTTTGTTTTAATTTTCCTCTCTCATTGTACAACAATCATTTTTGTCTTCCAAGTATCTATTTATGCTCATAACAATTACTAATTTTTTAAGAGCACAAACACATCTATTTCCAGAGACCATTGATCTCCTTTAGGTACTTTAAAATGCTATAAAAATACTTACTTGATGAAAACTGGTCTTTGACTTAGTAAACTCCTCCGGAATTATAAACATAAAAACTGTTGTATGTGTGAAGCCTACAAGATTTTTGGAATCAGTAAACATTTTATATTCTTAATCTATTTCTGAAAGTCTACCTTGACTCATGTTTAATAACAATAACATTGGTGTCTACCAGTGACTATGGGATGAGTTTTTTATTTAAATCTATATTCCTAACTGTGAAAATTTTAATATTCTTGGGGCTGTACTACAAATTTTATGTATCACTTCCCTACTTTTAAATGCCCAAGCCTCCTCACCATTATCTTCTGCAGACATCAAAATGCAGTTTGGGTAACTAAACTCAGGAAATGTCCTCAGGGTACTAGAATGACAGGACGCACTAAGCAGGATATTTTCAGCTTCTTTTTCAGTTTCTATTTCAGAGGATTTTCCTCAATGGTTGCAAGGTCAGCTAGGCATTGATAGAAAAAAGATTTTCTATATAATCTATTTCATTATTTTCTCAGATATACAGTCAGCACGGCTACTAGAAATAGAAAGCACGTTTTTTTTTCTCCCAGTATGCAAGAATTGATATTTTCATAATCTTTAAAATTCCACTCACAGAAAGTAGATGATATCAGAAAGAAACATGAAGTATGGCTGATACAAATTATAAACATTAACTGCTGCCTAGGCAGGACAGTTATTATACAAATCTGAGTAGTAGGATAAGGTATTTTAAATTGTTGTTACTCAAGAAAAGATTCCCAAGATTCAAGACTATGCTGACTATGGAATAGTGATATGATTCTTCTGACTCCACCCCTACCCTGATGTGTGTGTGTGTGTGTGTGTGTGTGTGTGTGTGTGTGTTGTCCACAAGTATATCAAAAATAACTCCAAATGTCATTCCACAGGAATAAACCATTTTTTTTATTTTGAGAGTTGCTATCTAGCAAATACCAGGCTGGAGAAATTCACAGAAACAGCTGATCTGAACAAAGGAAAACTGATAGTGGGGAAATCAGCATAGGACTGACACAGATGCCTTGAACATGGGTCTCAGTTAGGAGGTCTGGGTAGTTTATGGGGCCGCTGGTAGTAGATCAGTATTTATCCCTAATATACCAATGGACTTTGGGAGCCCATTCCACATATAGGAATATATCCTCAGCCTAGACCTATGGGGGAGGGCCTGGGCTCTGGTCCAAATGATGTGACAGACTTGGAAGATCTCCCATGGACGGACTTACCCTCCCTGGGGAGCAGAAATGGGATGGGATGGGAATGATGGGGAAAAGGGGAGGAAGGAAGGAAGAGAGAACTGGGATTGGCATGTAAAACAATCTTGGCCTTTAATTTAAATGAGAAAAATAAATAAAAATATAAATAAATGATTAAAAGTAACAAAGTAGGAAACACCATAGGCAAGGAAAATGTTGTGTTTTGAAGACTTGGTATAATGTATAGTGCCTCAGAAAATGTGACCAGAAAATATAGTGCCTCAGAAAATGTTTAATGGCAACCAAGCTAACACATGTAAGGCTTGTTTATTTTTCTGGAAGTGTTTTTACATCCATGTGCAAGTGGGACCTAGAACACAAAAAATGGAAGTCATTTTTCCTATTAATTAATTATTGTGTGTGCAAGTGTGTGTTTTGTGTTGTGTATAAATACTGGGTATCTGTGGTGAGCACTGGATTTGTTTTTTGTAGTGCACACAAATCAATCAAAGGTGGTGCAGAGGGAGAGTCAAGACGGCAAGTCCTGAGTTGTTCACAGAAAAAGATGATTGCTTGCCTAATCAACTAAGATGAGTTCACTGCATGAATAGCTCACTAGGTAGAGCATAAGGCCACCTCGTCGTGTGACAGAAACCATTGATGCTGGCTGATATCCTGCTCTGAGGTTTTGTCCTTTAAAAGATGCCTACTATGGGATAATAAACAAGTTCCTACTTGACTAGATTCCCAGCTGCATGTGATTGTCTCTCATACCCTGGGAGGCTGGGGAACAGGCAAGTGGCACGTTTGTCATTTGTCTCTCTTTCTTGGACCCAGCTCAATCTTTGCTTTGGCTAAGACCCCTTTTTTTCTTTTTTAATGACTCCTTCACCTCAGGTTTTAGACTCAGGCCCCAGCTGAATGTGAATCATCATCAATAGATGGGATAGCGGAGCAGTAACCATCAAGGATCAGCTTCGCTGCCTGCCCAGTCTAGCACAATGGGAAGTTTTCATGTGGGTGCTGGGAACCTGCACTCGGATCCCCTTGCTTGTAGAGATAGCACTTTACTGAGTGAATTTCTCTCTGGTTTCATCATTCCTCACTATTGCCCATTGATAGAATATAAAATAAAATTTCTCTATAAATAATCGATAACAATCCAACAGTTACTTCCATAATTAAAAGTATTCTCCAGATTGAACTCCAGTGGAAGGCTCCTGTTTTAACAAAGGACATGGGTGCATCTAGAATCTCAGATCAGCCCCTACTCAAAGACCACCAACATTCCCTCAGGACCCATCCAGACTATCCTCAAAAGCTGCTCTTCGCATCAACACCATATCCTGGCCCACATTCCAGAAGAAGCCCCCTGCTTCACTTGAGGTCATGCCAGCACTCAAAACCCCAGGCTACTCCGGCCAGAAAGCAAGAAAGGAGGCAGAAATGAAATGGAAAAAAATACCACCCAATGAATAATCTAAAAAATCCACCCCTAGACCTATAGTTATTCTGAACCCAGATGCCTAGGCTCCAGTGGAAGAACACAGTCCTAGCACATGGGGCAATACCAATGCATCAGAGCCCAGTTGTCCCACTACAACAAGAATATTACAACACAGTTGAAGCACAAGAAAACAACCCTGAAAGCAATTTTATGAAGATAATAGTGATCCTTTAAGAGGAAATGCATAAGTCTTTTAAAGAAAGCCAAGAAAAAACAATCAGTTGAAAGGAATTTTAAAAACTGTCCAAGACCTAAAAATGAAAATAAAAGCAATAAAGAAAATACTAACTGAGTGAATCTTGGATATGGAAAATCCATGTAAGCAAGCAACTATAGACACATGCATCAAAATATTATATGAGTAATGGAAGAAAGAATGTCAGGTATTGAGGATATCATAGAAGAAATAGACACATCAGTCAAAGAAAACATTACATCTAAAAGAAATTTCTTTAATGAAACATCCAGAAACTCTGGGATACTATGAAAAAAGAAACTATAAAGATAATAGAAATACAAGAAGGCTGCACAAAGGCCCAGAAAATATGTTTAGTAAAATCATAGAAAGTAAATTATAACTTATGGAAGAACATACCTATAAAGGTACAAGAAGTTTACCAAATAGCAAATAGATTGGGCCATAAAGGAAAGTCCCCTTGCCACATAATAATTAAAACACTGAGCATACAGAATGAAGAAACTACTACAAGCTATTAGGGAAGAAAGTCAAGTAAAATATAAAGGCAGACCTAATAGAATTATAATCAACTTCTCTATTAAAAACTCTAAAATTCAGAAGGGCCTGAATTTCAAATAAATTAGATGAATTAGAGATTCCCATAGACTCTAAGAGACCAAAGATGCCAGCCCAGACTAATATACCTAGAAAATATACATTCATTATAGATGCAGGAAATAAAATATTCCATGAAAAAGTCAAATTTAAACATTATCCAAAAATCCATTTCTATTGATTGATTAGGAAGAAAACTTCAACCTAAGGATATTAACTACATCTACAAAAACACAAATGATAAATAATCCCAAACCAAGAAAACAAAAAGAATAAACATACACACATAGACACATATATACACTACCAACAACAATAAAATAAATGGAATAGCAATCATTATCATTGATATCTCTCAGTGAACCCAATTCCCCAATAAAAAGACACCGACTAACAGATGGATGAAAACAATTTTTTCCATCTTTCTGATGCACCTCAACATCAAAGATAGACATTACCTCAGAGTAAAGGATTGGAAAAAGATTTTCCAAGTAAATGAAATTAAGAAACAAGCTGGTGTAACCATGGTAATATCTAGCAAATTAGACCTAAGCCAAAATTATTTAAAAGAAACAGGAAATACATTTCAATACTCTTCAAAGTAAAGATCTACTAAAATGACCTTCCAGTTCTTAACATCCATGCCTCAAACACAAAGGCACCTATATATTTAAAGAAAACACTGCTAAATCTTAAATCACTCACTGGCCCTTAGAAATGGAGAGTGGGAGACTTCAATGCCCTACTCTCATCAATAGACAGGTCACTTAGGCAAAAATTTAAGAAAGAAATACTGGAGCTGACAAAGATTATAAAAAAATGGACCTCACAGATGTCTACAGAATATTTTATCCAAACACACACACACACACACACACACACACACACACACACACACGTTAATCTCAGTACCTCATGGATCATACACCAAAATTAATCATGCACCTTGGAAAACCCCCTGCATTCTATAAGAGCATCGCAGCCTAAAACTAGATTTCAACACAAACAGGGATCTTACAATTTCTTAGGAACTGAACAAATCTCTACTGAAGAACTGTTGGGTGAAGGCAGAAATAAAGAAAATAATTAAAGACTTCTTAGAATTTAGTGAATATAAATGTACAACACACCAACACTTAAGGACCATGCCAACACAATGAAAACCATGCCAAGAAAAACATTCATAGCACTAAGTGCCTTCATTTAAAAAAAAAAAAAAATAGCAAGTGAACCCAATAGGAGTAGTCTACAGAAAATAATCAAACCCAGGGGCTGAAGTCAATAAAATAAAAACAAAAAGAAAAATACAAATAATCAATTAAATAAAAATTTGGTTCTTTGAGAAAATCAACAAGATAGACAAACCATTATCCAAACTATCTAAAAGACAAAGTGACAATATCAAAACATCCCAATTACCAAAATCAGAAATGAAGAGAGGGAGATAACTACAGACACCAAGGAAATCCAAGAAATCATTAGGTCATACTTCCAAAACCTGTATTCCACAAAATTGGGAAATCTAAAAGAAATGGATTATTTTCTCAATAGACACCACTGACTAAAATTAAATCAAGAATATATAAATAATTAAACACACATTTAAATATTCCTATAAATAGAACCAAGGGAATACATGTTGTCATGAAAATTCTCCCAATAAAAACAAAACAAAACAAAACCAACCAACCAACCAAACAAACAAACAAATAAACAGAGTTCAGGACTAGATAGTTTCAGTGCAGACTCTACCAGCCTTTTATAAAAGATATAATACCATTACACCTCAAATTACCCCAGAAGATAGAAACAGAAGGATTATTGTCATGTTCATTTTAGGAGGACACAGTAACCTGATACCCAAATCACACAATTATTCAACAAACAGAACTACAAATCAATTTCTGCTGTTGGTTGTTTGTTATTCGTTGAGTCTCCACACCCCTTTTGTGGGTCTGCCGCCCAGTTCCCAAATAAATCACACATTGAGGCTTATTCTTATTTATGAGTGCCCAGCCTTAGTTTGGTTTGTTTCTTGGTAGTTTTTATGGGCTACCCCTTGTCTCTGAAATCTTACTTCTTTATATCTTACTTTCGCTCTTACTCAACGACTGGCTAGGTGGTGAGGTGCCTTGTTGCTGTTGTCCTCCTCTCCTTTCTTGTTCTCTTTTGCCCTGTCTATTCCTTCTTTCATTTCTCCCTCCCCCTTTTCTTTCATTCCTTCCTCTCTTCTAAGATTTCTTCTATTTATTCTCTCTGCCTGCCAGCCCCACTTATCATTTCTTCTACCTCAATATTGGCTGTTCAGCTCTTTATTAGACCATCAGGTGTTTTAGACAAGGGAGCAAAGCATCCCAGATTATATAAATGCAACATGAACAAACGCCATACACCTTTATACCATTAAAAAATGTTCCAGAGAATAAAAAAATGACACACCTTAAAAAATATTCTATAATAAATATACTTCATGAACTTACATTCAAAAAATATTCAATAAAATACTTTCAAACATAATAAAGAACATATCAAAAAGTTCACCTCTCATGATCAAGTAGGTTTCATACCAGGGATGCAGGGGTGATACTAAAATCAGTCAATGAAATCCACCATAGAAATAAACTAAAAGAAAAAAAATAAGAAAAAAGAAAACCAAAACATATTATTTCATTAGATGCTGGAAAACCTTTGAAAAAATACAATGCCCCTTAATGTTAAATGTCTTGGAGAGATTAGAGGGTACAAGAAAGATATCAGACATCAAATAAAGTGGAGAGGAACTCTAAGCAATTCCATTAAAATCAGGACCAACTCAATGCTGTCCATTTTTTCCATATTTATGTAATATAGTAAGCGAAGTTTATTCTGGAACAATAAGACAACTTCAGGAGATCAAAAGAGCACTCAAAGTACTTTTATTTACATATGATATGATAGTATTTGCAAATGACATCCAAAATTCTACAATGGAACTCATATAGCTTATAAACACCTTTATTAAAGTGGCTGTCTACAAAATAAACTAAAAAACAAAACTTCAGGAGTGCTCCTATACACAAATGACAAACTGTCTAAGAAAGAAGTGGGGGAGACGACACCCTTCAGAATAGCCACTAATAGTATGCAATCTCTTGGAATAACTCTAACCAAGTATATGAAAAACTTGAATGACAAAATGACAATTCTTTGAAGAAAGAAATTAAAAAAGATATCAAAAGATCACCTGTGTTCATGGATTGGTAGGATTAACACAGCAAAACTGCCATCTTATCAAACTACATCCAATACAATTTCCATGAAAATACCAACCCAATTGTTTACAGACCTTGAAAGAACAGTACTTAACTTCATATTGAGAAATAATAAACCCAGGGTTGCTAAAACAACCCTGTACACTAAAAGAACATCTGGAGATACCATTGTCCCTGATTTGAAGTTGTACTGCAGAGTTATAATAATAAAAAAGCTCATAGCATTGGCATAAAAACAGACAGGTGATCAACAGAATGAGACTCAGAGATAACTCCATACACCTATGAGCACCTGACTTTTGAAAAAGAAAACAGAAATACAGAATGGATTTTTAACAAGTGTGCTGGTCTATCTGGACTTGAGCATGCAAATTGAAGAATGCAAATAGTTCTCTATCACCCTGAACAAAACTGAAATCTAAGTGAATCAAAGACCTCAACATAAAATAAAATACACTGAACCTAATAGCAGAGGAAGTGGGGAATAGCATTGAAAACATGGCCCAGTGGAAAGATTCCTCAACAGAACATCAATTGCTTAGGTACCAAGAACAAAAATTAATAAATGGAATCTTGTGAAACTGAAAAGCTTTAGAAAGACAAAGTTTACTGTCAATATAACAAAAACAGCAGCTCACAGAAAGGGGAAAAGATTTTCATGAACTTTTCATCTGACAGAGGACTAATATAATTTTTTAAAAATATAAATTAAAAATATGTATTTTTTAAAATATTAATATAGTTGTTTTTTATAAAACTAGACATAAACTAAATAATCCAATTAAAAATGGTTACATATGTAAAGAGAGAATTATCAACAGAAGAATCTGGAATGGCTGAGAAGCACTTAAAGAAATGTTCAACATATTTAGACAACGAGGAAGTGATAAACTAAACTTCTTTTATTATGTATTAAATATTTATTTCTCTTATGCTGGACATAATTATACATACCTTTATTTATTTAAAATGAAAACAAACATTGTAAGTATTTGGGAAATTGGGCGTTGTTCTTTCCAAACTGCTTCCTGCTGGTAGGGGGTGCTGTCATGGGGAATGGGGAAATCCTAAGAAGACACAGAAATCCTGGCTGTAGTGGTCTGCAAGGCTGCATTGCATTGTTCCACTGACGTTGCTTGATGTGGACTTGCTAGATCAAACAACATTAGTCTAAGAAGGAATCCACAGCTTTTCATTGTCTGAGAAAACAAAATTAGAAATCTTTTTCCCCAGTAACTTGTCCTTAGGCTTACATTTTGAAGTCAAAGCATTTTAAATTCATATATATATATATATATATATATATATATATATATATATATTGTGTGTGTGTGTGTGTGTGTGTGTGTGTGTGTATTTTATATATATAATTAATCCAGCAGCATTTCTTCTTTTTTTATTAATAATATAATTTAAAAATTTTACATGTGGATCCCTCTTTTCTCTCCCTTCCTCTCTCCAGCCCTCCCTCCTCCCCCTCTCTCCCTCCTACCTTCTTTCCTCTATGACATGCTTCCTGGCCAACCTCCCCTCCGATCCCTCCACCCCCATTCCACATGTAGGGCTATGCTATCCAGGTTGTGTCATATAAATCTTTCAAGTCATTTGAAGTAGAGACTAGGACTTCTCTCCTGTCTCTAGGTTAAGGGGGTATCCCTCCATGGGGGATGTGTCCACAAGGTCCTTTTGTGAACCAGGAATAGATCCTGTTTCTATTGTCTGAGGTCGCCCAGACCGCTCAGTCTTTCTAGCTGAGACTCATATTCAGGGGGTCTGAGTCAGTCCCTTGCTGGGATCCCAGCAATACTCTGGGGGGGGGGCAAGTTCTTCATAGTTCAGGTCAGCTGTCTGTGAGTTTCTGCAACCTGGTCTTGTCCCCTCTCTCTGCATCTGGATTCATTGTTTGGTTATGAGTGTTTGCTTCTGTTTCCAACAGGTACTAGATGAGGTTTCCATGATGGTGGATAATTTAGTTGATGATCTCACTGTCAGGGAAGGGCATTTATAGTAGCCTTTCCATGGTTGCTCAAATTATTAGTTGGACTCAGTCTTGTTCTCTAGATCTTTCTTTAGGTTCAGTTTTCACTTCAAACCAATAATGGCTCCCTATTTTATGTGCCCCCCACCCAGACTCAATCTATCCAGTCACACATGTTTTTCTCTCTTCCTCTTCTCTTTCTACTAGTTCTCTCTCCATTAACTGCCCCCCCATTTCCAATGTGCTCTGGCGGACTTGTCTCTTCCCCCTTTTGTGAGGGACCATATATGAATCTCTTAGAATATACTTGTATCCCAGTTCATCTGATGGTGTGTATTATAGGATGTTGATTCTTTGTTCTATGTCTAAAATCCATATATGAGTGAGTACATACCCTGTTCCTCTTTTTGTGACTGGGTTACCTCATTCTGGATGTTTTTTTCAAGTTCCATCCACTTGCCTGCGAATTTCAAGATTCCATTATTTTTTGGCAGAGTAGTATTCCATTGTGTAGATGTGCCACATCTTCTTTATTCATTCTTCAGTTGAGGGGCATCTAGGTTGCTTCCAGGTTCTTGCTATTACAAATAATGCTGCTATGACCATAGTTGAGCACATGTCTTTGTTGCATGGATGTGGATCCTTTGGGTACATACCTAAGAGTGAAATTGTTGGGTCCTGTGGTAAGCTAATTCCCATTTTACTGAGGAACCACCATAGTGATATCCAAAATGGTTGTATGAGTTTGCACTCCCACCAGAAGTGAAGGAGTGTTCCCCTTTTTCCACATCCTCTCCAGCATAAGTTGTCATTGGTGTTTCTACTTTTAGTCATTTTGGCAGGAGGAAGATGGTATCTCAAAGTTGTTTTCATTTGCATTTCCCTGATGGCTAAGGATGTTGAACATTTTCTTAAGTGTCTTTCAGCCTCTTTGATTTCCTCTATTGAGAATTCTTTCTTCAATTCTGTACCCTATTTTTTAATAGGGCTATTTGGTGTTTGTTGACTAGTTTCTTGAGTTCTTTGTATATTTTGGAGATCAGCCCTTTGTCAGATGTAGGATTGGTAAAATTTTTTTCCCAGTCTGTGGGCTGCCATTTGGTATCATCAACTGTGTCCTTTGCCTTACAGACTCTTCTAAATTTGCGGAAGTCCCGCTTACTAATTGTTGATCTCAGTGTCTGTGCTACTGGAGTTATGTTCAGGATGCGGACTCCTATTCCAATTTGTTCAAGGGTACCTCCTACTTTCTCTTCTAATAGGTTCAGTGTGGCTGGATTTATGTTGATCCATTTGATCCATTTGGACTTGAGTATTGTGCATGGCAATAGACATGGGTCTATCTGCAGTCTTCAACACGCCATCATCCAATTGTGCCAGCACCATTTGTTGAAGATGCTTTCCTCTCCTCATTGTGTATTTTTAGCTGTTTCATAGAAAATTAGATGTTCATAGGTGTGTGGATTAATATTGGCATTTTTAATTCAATTCCATTGGTCTACCAGTCTATTTTTGTGCCAATACCAGGCTATTTTAAGAAATATAGCTCAGTAGTGGAGCTTAAAGTCAGGGATGGTGATGCCTCCTGAAGTTCTTTTATTGTACAGGGTTTTTTTCTGAATATCCTGGGTCTTTTGTTTTTCCATACAAAGTTTATTATTATCCTTTCAAGGTCAGTGAAGAATTGTTCTGGGATATTAATGGGGATTGATTTGAATCTGTAGATCGCTTTTGGCAAGATTGCCATTTTTACTATATTTGCTTCCAATCCAAGAGCATGGGAGATCTTTCCATTTTCTGGTATCTTCTTTAATTTCTTTTTTAAAGACACAAAGTTCTTGTTGTATAAGTTTCACATGTTTGGTAAGTGTTACCCCGAGATATTTTATGTTGTTTGTGGCTTTATAAAGGGTTATCTTTCTCTGATTTCTTTCTCAGCCTCATTGTCGTCTGAATAAAGTAGGGCTACTGATTTTTTTTAGTTTATCTCATATCCTGCTAGTTTGCTGAAGGTGATTTTAAGCTGTAGGAGGTCCCTGGTAGAGTTTATAGGGTCTCTTATGTAAAGTATCATATCATCTGCAAATAGAGACAGTTTGACTTCTTCCTTTCCTATTTGGATCCCCTTGATCTCCTTTTGTTGTCTTATAGCTTTACCTAGAACTTCAAGTACAATATTGAAGAGATATGGAGAGAGAGGACAGCCTTGTCTTGTTCCTGATTTTATAGGAATTGCCTTAAGCTTCTCTCCATTCAGTTTGATGTTGGCAGTTTGTTTACTGTATATTGCTCTTATTATGTTTAGATATGTTCCTGTTATCCATGATCTCTCCGAGACCTTGATCATTAAAGGCTGTTGAATTTTGTTGAAGGCTTTTTCAGCATCTAGGGAGATGATCATATGGTATTTCTTTAACAGGTTGTTTATCTGGTAGATCACGTTGATAGATTTTCATATGTTAAACCATCCTTGCAACCCAGGGATGAAGCCTACTTGGTCATGGTGGATCATTTCTCTGATGTATTCCTGGATTAAGTTTGCCAGTATTTTATTGAGATTTTTGCATCAATGTTCATCAGGGATATTAGTCTGTAGTAATCTTTCTTAGTTGTATCTATGTGAGGCTTAGTTACCAAGGTGATTGTGGCATCATAGAAAGTTTGATAATGTGCCTTCTGTCTCTATTGTGTGGAACAATTTGAGGAGTATTGGAATTAACTCTTCCTTGAATTTCTGGTAGAATTCTGCACTGAAGCCATCTGGCCCTGGGCTTTATTTGGTAGGAAGGCTTTCAATGACTATGTCACTTGGGGTTATAGGTCTGTTTATGTTGTTTGTCTTTTCTTGGTTTTATTTTCATAAGTGATAGGTATCCAAAAACTTGTCCATTTCCTTTGAATTCTCAAATTTTGTTGAGTACAGGGTTTCAAAGTATGACCTGAAATTTGTCTGGATTTCCTCTGTGTCCGTTGTTATGTGCCCCTTTTCATTTCTGATTTTGTTAATTTGCACGATATCTCTCTGATTTTTCGTTAGTTTGGGTAAAGGTTTTTCTATCTTGTTGACTTTCTCAAAAAACCAACTCTTTGTTACATTGATTTTTTGTATTTTTTCTGGTTTCTATTTTATTGATTTCAGCCCTCAAATTGATTATTTCCTGGTGTCTACTCCAGGGTGAGTTTGCTTCTTTTTGTTCTAAGGCTTTCAGTTGCACTGTTAATACTCTAATGTGACTGTCTTCTGTTTTCTTCATATGGGCACTCAGTGCAATGAACTTCCCTGGTAACACTGCTTTCAAGGTGCCCCATAAGTTCCTATATGTCATGTCCTCATTCTTGTTGAATTTTAGGAAGTCCTTAGTTTCTTTTTTTATTTCTTCTTTGACCCAGGTGTGGTACAATTGCACATTGTTCAGTTTCCATGAGTTTGTAGGGTTTCTGCGATTTGTGTTGTTGTTGAATTCTAATTTTAAAGCATGGTGGTCTGATAAGATACATGGGAATATTCCAATTCTTTTGTATCTGTTGAGGTTTGTTATGCCACCTAGTATGTGGTCGATTTCATAGACAGTCCATGTGGAGCAGAGAAGAAAGTATATTCTTTTGTGTTTGGATGGAATGTTCTATAGATGTCTGTTAAACCCAGTTGAGACATATCTTCTGTTAGTTCTTTTGTTTATTTATTGAGTTTCTGATTGGTGGTCCTGTCTAGTGGTGAGAGTGATGTATTGAAGTCTCCTACTATAAGGTTTTATGTGAGCTCTGAGTTTTAGTAGTGTTTCTTTTACGAATGTGGGTGCCTTTTTATTTGGGGCATAGATGTTCAGAATCGAGACATTTTGTTTATGGATTTTTCCTGCGATGAGTATGAAATGACCATCTTCATTTCTTTTGATTAATTTTGGTTTGAAGTGTAACTTGTTAGATATTAGGATAGCCACACCTGCTTGCTTCTTGGGTCCATTTGATTGAAAGATCTTTTTTTCCAAGCCCTTTACCCTGAGGTAATGTCTATCTTTGTAGCTTAGGTGTATTTCTTGTATGCAGCAGAAGGATGTATTTTGTCTTCATATCCATTCTGTTAGCCTGTGTCTTTTTATAGGAGAGTTTAAACCATTAATGTTGAGGGAGAGTAAGGAATATTGATAGTTAATGTTTGTTTGTTTTAGATTTGCTTTTGGTAGTGGTATTGTGAATTTATTTGTCCTTCTTTACCCTTGATTTCTGGTGAAGTGTGATTATCAGTTGCCAAAGTATTTGTGAGCATAGTAAACTTCCTTGGGTTGGAGTTTTTCTTCCAAAGCTTTCTGTAGGGCTGGATTTGTAGATACATATTGTGAAAATCTGGCTTTGTCATTAAATTCTTGTTTTTTCCATCTATAGTGATTGAGAGTTTTGCTGGGTATAGTAGCCTGAGCTAGCGTCCATGGACTCTTAGTACTTGTAGAACATCTAACGAGGACCATTTGGCCTTGAGGGTTTCCATGGAGAAATCAGGCCTAATTTTGATAGGTCTGCCTTTATATGCTACCTGTCCTTTTTCCTTCGCTGCTCTTAATATTCTTTCTTTACTCTGTATGTTAGGTTTTGATTATTATATGTCGAGGCATCATTTTTCTTTGGTCCAGTCTATTGGGTGTTCGGTAGCTTCTTGTACTTTCATGTGCATGTCCTTCCTCAGATTGGGAAAGTTTGAAAGTTTTCCTCGATGATTTTGTTGAATATGTTTTCGACCCCTTTGAGCTGGGCTTCCTCACCTTCCTCTATGCCTATTATTCTTAGGTTTGGACTTTTCACAGTATCCCCCATTTCCTGGATGTTTTGTATTAAAGATTTGTTGGATTTATGATTTTCTTTGGTCGATGAATCTATTTTCTCTAGTTTATCTTCAGCACCTTAGATTCTCTCTTCCATCTCTTGAATTCTGATGGTTATGTTTGCGTCTGCAATTCCTGATCATTTGCCCAGTTTTTCTATTTCCAACATACCTTCGGTTTGTATTTTCTTTATTGTTTCCATTTCTGTTTCAAGTCTTGAATCTGTTTAATTGTTTGTTCTTGGCTTTCTATATTTTGTTTAAGAATTTTATTCATTTCTTCCAATTTTTTTGGTTGTTTTATCTTCCACTTCTATAAGGGACTGTTAACATCTTCTTTGAGAGCCTCTATCATTTTTATGATGATAATTTTTAGGTTGTTCCCTTCTGATTCATTTCCTTTGTTGTCTTCTGGTCTAGTTGTTGTAGATTCCCCATATTCTGGTGGTGTTACGCTTACCTTTCTGATGTTAGGTGTTTTCTTGTATTGCTGTCTTCCCATAGCTTCTTTCAGTAGGTGTTGGTGTGGTTTCTCCCTCTCTCTATGGATTTAGGCAGGTCTGAGGTTCGATGTCTGTAGGTCTGGGTGGTCCAATCTCTCTAGGAGGTCTCTCTATAGGCAGGGGCCCGATGATGGGGGTCAAGGATCAGACTCCAGCAGAGGAGAGCTGAGGCCTCTTTGGCAGAGGCTAGCCTGCAGGGTGTTTCCTCAGGGATAGTTGGGTCTAGCTCTAGCCATGGCCTCTAGCCAAGGTCTGGTGTTGGGGACAAAGGCTGGGCTGGTACTCTACATGTTTCTACACTGATAGGTGGGTCAAGCTGGCACTCTCCAGCTGAGTAGGGCCTCTTTAACAGAGGTCCTGTGATGGGGGTCAAGGATCCAGCCCACAGGATCTCATGGTGGACTGCAGATATAGGTGGATCTCTGGGAGGGGCCCAGAACTCCATTAGAAGACTGGTGGTGGGGGTCATAGACCATGTAGTTGGAAATTTTGGGTGGTCCCACATGGATAGGCCAGTCTATTGTGCTCAGATGGCCTCCAGGAATTTGTCTGAAGGTGGCTGGATTTTGGCTCCACCCTCTGGCTCAATGCTCAACCAGAGCAGTGGGACAGTGGGCAGGGTAGGGAAGAGCATAGGAGGAGGGCAGGCTCTTGTTGGGGGTGGGTGGGGGTATATTGCAGCTCCAAGAGCACTCTCAGTGGGAACAGGATGCAGGGGCAGGGAGATCCAGGACCCACCCATGGATTTCCCGGGGAGGGTGTAGGGGAGAATCTGCCACCCCAGTGGGATTAGACCCAAACTCACCTGTAGGCAAGGCCTGCTGATGGGGCTAAACTAAACTTCTTTTGAGATTCCATCTTTTACCTGTCAGAATGGTTAAAATAAAAAATTGTCTCATGTTGGAGAGGATGTGAAGTAGAAAATTTCTCTAATGTTGGGAGTGCATACTTGTATAGTCACTATGAAAATCAACATGGCAGTTTCTCAGAAAACTGGGAATTGATGTACCTCAAGGCCCAGCTACATCTTCTTGTGCATATACCCAAAATCTGCCCCTTCCTACACAAAGACATTCCCTCAACCATAATCATAGTACTTTTTTTTTTAATGTCAGAAATGGAAATGTTCTAGATGCCCTTCAAAAAGACAAATTGATGAAGAAGAAAATGTGCTACATTCACACAATGGGATATTATTTTGCTTTAAAAAAACAATGTCATCATGAAATTTGCAGGCAAATAGTTGGAACTAGGAAAAATCATTTCTCATGAGGTAGGTAGCTCAGACCTGGAAATAAAAATGTGGCATGTACTCACTTCTAAGTGTATATTATCTGTTGAGAAATAGAAAATCATGTTACAATCAACAGACCCAGAGGGCTAAGTAATAATGAGGGCTCAAGCAGGGACACATGACTCTTCCTGAAAAGGGGATATGGGATATATTTTGAGAGTGGACTGGGGGGCAGGTAGGAATTGAAACAGGAGAGATTAGAGAATCAAAACCATAAGTAAGTACTCGGAGAGATTACTGTAACTGTGGGACATTTGGGGAGCCATGTAGAAAGCAAGTGGCAATGGAAATTCCTAGAAATTTGGAAGTGTGACCCTATCAAAGTTGCCTTGTAATGGCGGTAAAAGGCCAGAAATGGTCATCATCTATAACCAGGGAAAGCTCCCAGTAATGGGACTGGAACATCACGCCAGTCACAAAACATTTGACCTACAATATGTCTTGCCTGCAAAAAGTTCTGGGGGGTAATTATGGTATAGAACTTGTGGGAGTGGCCAACCAATGATTGGTCCAACATGCTCTCTGTATCATTACATCAGAAAACTGAGAAAGTTTGTTTTCAATATTCATAGTTTTTTTTTTTTAATGAAGCATTTAAAATAACCCTATAGGAGGAATATACTGTTTTCTAATGTTTGTGTTTTCAAAGTGGCTTCTAAATATTTGTGTTTATATCCATAGCTGTTTGCTGTTCCTACCTTTAGTCAGAAAAATTTTGTATTGCAGTGGCAGTAGTTAGTGCAGATGCATTATTTTCAAAATACCAAGAACAAACAGCAGAGTATGCTCAGCCATAGATGAAACATCTATATTAACCTCCACATCAAGGTTCAAGAACCATCATGAATGAGTAAGAGAAAGAATATAAAGGTCAGAGGATTAGGGTGGGAGCAGTGCTATAAAGCATGACTGTTGTACATAGGAACTCACATCAGCTGTGTTTTCCTACATAAGATCAAGTTCTTCAAAATTTCCAGCATTGATGGGAGAGGAGACCTCATCTCTAACTGACAACATACTGGCACATGATGGTTACTGGGGAAAAAAGTCACTTTTCTTTGGGAAAGTGGTCATTAGTTATATGTTCATGCCACATTTAATGACTCCACACCTATGGGACTATGAGCAGTACTAACTGGACTGGATTGTTTAAAAGTAAATCACATGTAAATAAATTTACAAAACAGAGAACAGAAAGGTATGAAATTAATAGGGATTATGTGGCATTTGGAAGTATATAGTGGAGGATGAATATGATAAAGAAATTTTTTTATACATGAATGGATATTTCAAATAATAAATAAAAAGGTATTATTAAAAATATTTCTGCATTTCCTCTCTTCTCCATCCTCATCACTGTGCTACCTGCGAAAGCATTCTAACTCAGTATTCCTAATTTTTACTTTCATTTGACCTATATTCTTGTATCCCCACCTTCTTTATAGAATCCTCATGGCCCATATGTAGTGACTTTTTATGGACTCCTAGTTAAACATACAAAAGAAATATTTCAGACAGAACCTTCATTTAGAGAGCACATGACATGTTTGTCTTTTTTACATTGGTGATTTATGCTTTGTAAAATTCCTTTCCAGGTCTGTCACCTGACCAGCAAATTTTATGATTTCACTTTTCTTTATTACTGAGAATTATACCATAGTTCACATGCATCACAATTGTATTAAAGCACTCTTAAATATAAAGAAATGTGAAAGGCAAAATTGACTGAAATTGCACATGGTCAAAGATAGAGACTGTGTTTATCTGAGTAAAATTTTTCTTTGGTTGTGATCCCGAGGTGTGTTTCCCAGTGGCATGTGGGGTCATAAGAGAAAAAATGAAAACCTACAACTGACTTTTAAGTGACTTTGACTTGGAGAACGTTTACATTATGGATTCGCATAGAGATGCTGAGGTGTTAGTGCATCCCATGACTAGCAGGACCAGGGGAAATGAGTCAGAGTCTTGCTGTAAAGTACACAGAGTATTCAATCTACTATAGAATGCACTAGCAAAATAATAATTACCATTGCAGAAAGCCTCATGTGAATCACACAGGCACTCTGAAATAGAAAATGTTTTTGTTCAGCATCTTCAGTAGCTGAAGGCAATCAATGTTGGTTTGAATCTGAACTAATCTAATAAGAATTTCCCTGGCTTTTAACACTTCTCTATTATTTATACAAACTTCACAGAATGATTAGTTAGTAAAAATAAATGCTCTTTAAAGAAATATAAAAGTAGTAAACTGTGACCTTCTTTTCCTGGTGCTGACAAAGTAGAATTGGAGGAAATTATTATATTCAAAAACTCTGCAGACTTCATTCTTGAAAAGAGATTATGCTAGTGATCAAAAGTGACAGCAAGGATTTCTGTCATCCAAGCATGACTGCATAAACTGTAGGACTTGCCCTAGATTTTATCTCAGGGTCAGAAAAGTAGATATAGGAAACAGAATGAAATATGTGCATTTTAATTCATTTTATTGGGCTTATGATAAAGATTAATTTTGTAATTCTATTATATAGCACACAATAATTCTTATAATAGGGACTTGAGATGTTATTTGTTGATAGAATGTTATATTACAGCTATAGAATTGATAACAGATTTCATGTCACTCCATACCACCAGAGAAACTAGGAAACAAGGATGACCCTAAGAGAGACATACTTGATACCTCACAGAAGGGAAAGGGACAAGAGCTCATTAGCAAATTGAGAGCAGAGGGGATTAGGTAAAAGAGAAGGAGAGAAGAAACAAGGATAGGAGAACATGAGGGAGCAGGAAAATTGAGTCAGGGGAAGAATAAAAACAAATAAGAAAAGAGATAAAATAATAGAGAGGGCCATTATAGGTTGAAAGAGAAATCTGGCACTGGGGAAATGTTCAGAGACCTTCAAGAATGAGCCCAACTAACAATCTAAGTAATAGTGGGGACTCTACCTTAAAAGCACTTCCCTGATGAGATTGATGACTACCTTATATGCCATTCAAGAGCCTTCAACTAATAGCTGATGAAAGCAGAAGCAGAAGCTCACAGGTAAACACTGAGCTGAACTCCTGGAATCTAGTTGCAGACAGGGAGGAATGATGAGCAGAGAGGTCAAAACCAGGCTGGAGAAACCCACAGAAACAGCTGACCTGAACAAGGACTGATAGCTTGGAAACCAGCATAAGAATGCCCGAAACCCTGTGAAAGTGGGTCTCAGATAGGAGGCCTGGGAGTTATATGGTAACTCTGACAATGGAACCAGGCTGTATCCCTAGTGCAGGAAAGAATTCCAATTACCCATTTCCCATGAGGGGTACTTCCTTAGCCTAGAGACACAGGGAAGGGTCTGCAGCCTACCCCAAATGATTTGACAGACTTTGATGATCCTTCATTGAAAGCCTCACCCTCCCTGGGGAGTGGATGGAGGATGGGATGATGGCATCTCTGGGGAGCATGGAAGGATAGGAGGTAGAGGGAACTGGGATAGATATGTAAAATAAGAAAAACTATTAAAAATAAAAAAATGTTCTAAAAAAACAAAAGAACTATTTTTAAGTTAGGAAGTATTATTTAGTAATCTACAAAATAAAATATGCATTAAGAATTCAATTTTTATTGGAGGAGAAATAAAAATTATTTTTATATACATTTTTAAAAACTACTATTCAAAGCAGTTATTGAGTCTGTTTTTATAGATAAAACTGCTGGTAGGTATTATGAATACATTTTAAAATATTAGATCTCTTCTTGATTAGAGTGCTGAGGTAAGAAGATTAAAAAATGTTAATAAAATACAGGTCCTATTTTTCAGTATGCACTATTTTTGTAGGGACATGTAAATAGAAATCATTGATTCTGTCTTGTTCATTAGTATATGAAAGATGCCTTGTAAGTTTGCTGCATCTGATTTGGGTATGAAAATATGATTTAAAAAAAAATACAGAAAATTGGCAGAGTTGTCAAATTCTTTGCTGAACAAGGCCTGAGAATAGCTCTGCTGTTTCTTTCTATGGAAAGACCCTAGAGACTCTAACCCACTTGACAAGAATCTGTTCGTAGTTCACTGTATAATTCTGGGCATACCCCCAAGAACATGTATGTTTTGTGCTCTCCATGGGTTCATGATTCCTGCCATACTACTGGTCTAAGAGTCACAGTGGGTCATGAAGTTTAATATCACATGTTTGCATAATTTTTCTGGAAAGAATGGTTTTAACCATAAGAGTTTTAAAGAAATGCCCTTAAATATATGTTATCAGGCATTATGGAGAACACTCAAGGTACTGGAAACCTAGCCAGCTTCCTGCGGATAGTGAAGTCATGGATCTTAGAATCTACTATTGCCAAATTGCTAGATTAGCATAATTTATTACTGTACTCTAAATCCTAACTTTATTCCATCAGATAAGCGTAGTGTCTCTTTACAGCAAATTAAGAACATCACTAAAAAAACAACTGGATACAACAAAGAGATCAGTAAGTCATGGTAACCTCAGTTTTAAGGGGTATATCTAACTATATTACTATAACATAGACCCTGTACCTATGCCTGAGAGCACATTTCAGAAAAGGTCATAAAAAAATTATAAATCCAGAGTACCTGAAAATCTTCTTTGAAATCATCTCTCCTAGAAATGGCTACATAAACCAGATTGGAAAAATGGCAGTATCAGTGGGGATGTTAACAAGGAAGGAGAAATGATTCTCAGGGTCTCAGCCATACAGAAAAAAACTACAAGCGATGAATGGCTGCTGGCAGAAGGTCAATTGGCCTCTCCCAGGGACTATAGAGCTTCCTTATTGGTTATCCACTGCAGAGTGATCAGCAATGGAATCACGCACACAAAAACAGTAAAATGAAATCAGATCATTCTTATATATTTTTACATGCACACAATCAAACACAGAACAATAATAACAATAAAAATGGGTTATCAATAAGAGATTAGGATAAAACACGGAAGAGACTAGAGGAAAAAAATGGTAGGGAGAAAAGTGACACAAAATCAATCAAAGATTTTAGTTTGAAGTCTAATTTGTTAGATATTAGTATTGCGACACTGGCTTGTTTCTTGTGTCAATTTGATTGAAAAATCTTTTTCCTAGCCTTAACTCTGAGTTAACGTCTGTCTTTGAAGTTGAGGTGTGTTTCTTGTATGCAGCAGAAGGTTAAATTATGTGTTAGTAACCATTCTGTTATCATGTGTCATTTTATAGGTCAGTTATAACTACTATCATTGAGAGATATTAATGACTATGGGTGTTAGTTCTTGTTTCTTTTGGATTTGGTGGTTGCAGTTTTATTATGTGTTAATTTCCTTCCCCCTTTTGTTTCTTTTTGCTTTTGGTAATGTGGGAGTATCTATTGCCTATGTTTTTGTGAGTGTAGTTAACTTTCTTGGATTGGAGTTTTCCTTCCAGAACTTTCTGTAGGGCTGTATTACTGGATATGTATTGATTAATCTGGTTTTGTTATGAAATATCTTGTTTTCACCATCTATAGTGATTCAAAGTATTCCTGGGTATGGTAGTCTGCACTGGCATCCATGCATGGTCTTTAGTGTTGGTAAAATATCTATCTAAGATCTGGATAATTCTGAATAATTCTGATAGGTCTTTCTTTATATGTTATCTGGCTCTGGCTATTTTCTTTCTTTGATCTTAATATTCTTTCTTTATTCTGTAGGTTTGGTGTTTTGATTATTATATGGCGAGGGATATGTTTTTGTGGTTCATTCTATTTAGTGTTCTGTAAGCTTCTTGCACTTCTATTGGTAGGTCTTTTTTTAAGGTTGGGAAAGTTTTCTTCTATGATTTTATTGAATATGTTTTCAGCATATTTGAGGTGGATTTCTTTCCTTTGTTCTTTATCTATTATTCTTTGCTTTGGCCTTTTCAGGGTGTCTCATATTTCCTGAATATTTTGTGTTAGGGATTTGTTGAACTTAAAATTTTCTTTGGTGGATGAATCTGTTTCTCATATTGTATGTTCAATGCCTGAAATTCTCTCTTACATCTCTTGTATTCTGTTGATTATGTTTGCATCTATAGTTCCTGATTGTTTAGTCAGCTTTTCTGTTTCCAACATTTTCTAAGACCGTGTGTGTGTGTGTGTGTGTGTGTGTGTGTGTGTGTGTGTGTGTGTGTGTGTGTTTCTTTTGTTTGTTTGTTTGTTTTGGTTTGGTTTTTGGTTTTTGGTTTCTCTCTCTTTTAGTTTTCAATCCTTGAAAAGTTTAAATGATTTCCTTTACTTGTTTGGTTATTTTATCTTTGCTTTCCTTGTTTTCTTTAAGAGATTTGTTTATTTCTTGCATCTTTTTTGGTTTGTCTTTTTCTCCGTTTCTTCAATTTTTGTTTGTTTTTTCTTCTTTGTTTGTTGTTCGTCTTTTGTGGTTGTATCACCTCAATGCTGGCAGATTCTGGATGACCTGGACGGCTGGCATGAGTTCCCCTGTGCGCAGTCCCCAGGCTTCAGGAGGCTTCAAGCAGGACACCGGAAGAACCAGGTTCTCTTTCTTTCATAGCAAATGTTCTTATCCTCTGAGCCCTCTCCCAAGACCAGAAGACCAGTTTTTAGAATTTAATCGATGAAACTAAAAAGTATATCATAAGAAGGCAAAAGTGTATCAAAAAATTTTTCTTCTTTAAGGAATTTTCTCTATCACTTTCTTAAAGTTGTTTTTAGGGTTGTTCTCTTCTGCTTTTCAACTGTGTTGGAATGTTCAGATCTTACTGGTGTGGAGTCCCTAAACACTGGTGGTTGTTGAGTGTGTTCTTATATGGTCTTCATCCCATCCCTTATTCCAATGAGTGTCAGTGGCTTCTCTCCCCCTCCTGGTTCATACAAGTACAAGGTTCTCTCCCAGTGGGTGGAAGCAGGTCCAATATCCTGATGTCTCCACTCTTCCTGTCGGTGGAGGCTGGACTACCACCATGAAACTGGTAGACTCTTTATGGCCTGGACCACTGGGACGTGTTCCCCAGGACACAGTCCCCTGGCCTTGGGAGGCTCTGAGCAGGACACCAGAAGGCAGACCAAAAGCAGGTCTAGGCTCATGTCTTTTGCGGTTGTATCACCTTGATGCTGGCAGACTCTGGATGACCTGGAATGCTGGCATGAGTTCCTCTGTGCACAGTCCCCAGGCTTCAGGAGGCTTCGAGCAGGACAACAGAAGAACCAGGTACACTTTCTCTCATAGCAAATGTTCTTATCCTCTGAGCCCTCTCCTAAGACCAGTTTTTAAAACTTAATCGATGAAATTAAAAAGTATATCATAAGAAGGCAAAAGTGTATAAAAAATTTCAAAAGTGCATGTCCTAGTGAGTAGGTCCTGGTGCCAGTGGAACAGCCTATGACTCCTTCTGCTCTCAAAGCTTTGAGAGAATACAACATTAAAGTGCAAACAAAACATTGTAGATACTTAACCAAATAAAGAACAAAGCTGAAGAATAAGTTTAAATCAAACAAAAATTGGTAGTAACATTCTTATTCTACTCACATGTTTCTGTTGGGTTAGGAGAGCAGTCTGTTGAATGTTTGAAAACATATGTCTCTTCCAAATGCTACCAAAATCAGCATGTGATCCTTTCAAGCTCTCTGTTCATGCGCCACTCTACTCTTCACTGAGCTTTCTTCTTTCTGGCTAATGATAAACTTTCAATGATGGCTAAATGATGACCTGAAATCATTTCCTACAGTTGTGTGTGTGTGTGTGTGTGTTTGTATGTGAGTATGTCAGAAATCTTAAGGTTAAAGAATATTTCAATATAAAACATAACATAAAACATATGCATTTTGATTCTAAGGAATAGACAAGAGGTATTTCTTTGACCAGTCATATTATCTTCTTTAAAGGGAGTATAATCGCATTAATTTTATATAAATATTCTTTATTGAATGCCAATTAATTTGACTGTAAATGCTAGTGCTTCACATGCTGTCATTTACTTTAAAGTTTCAGTTCAATGACTATAACAAGTAATTGTTTTCAATTTTCTAAGTTTATTGATTTTCTGAAGGAATTACCATGACCATACTAAAAAATGATTAGATAAATAATATGTACCTTTATAATTTTTAATTAAGTAAAATTTTTCACTTTGGATTTTCAAGTTAACTTTTTTCTTGTAGAGTGAGTAGATGTAAAGTGAGCAGAGGGTTGGATCAGTAAAAAGCCTGCCAGTAAATGCAGATCTCAGTAACAATGGGAAGATGTGACTCACCTGGAATAAAAGGCTGACAGCTGTGATGAAGCAGTAATTACCACGAAGGATCTTTGAGACACTTTAGGAAGAGGCTGGTTTAGGTAATTTTTTACTTTACTGGAAAATAAGCTCTTCAGTGAATACAAAATGAGCCTTTATCCTTTATGCTTACAGAGGCATCGAGTGAACATAGGAATGTAACTGTGTCTCTTTGTTTTTGATTTATTGTGTTGGTGGTGAAGGTGGCAAGTTGGAGAGTCAAAGAGAGAATATGTACAGTAATTTTAAAATCTCAAGACTGACATTTTTGACATCCACATTATTCTACATGAGTGATGATTAGTTGAAACTTTTATATTATCCCTAATATTTTAAAGATACAACACAGTGGTTACTAGGTTAAGGGAAGCTAGCAAAGTAGGTACATACTTTAGTGGGCAGAGGACTGATAGAGATGTTTCAATGTACATTTTTTGGTGATCTGTAATGTGGGATTTCTGCTCTTTCTCAGTCCTCAGCTGACCCCAGACAGGTGATTTTCCTGGTTCACAATACTGCACATGAGAAGATCTGAAATACCATACTTTAAAAACAATCTACTCAGCAATAAGTTGAAAGTAATACTTCTTGAGGGTAGTAGACAAAGGACTAGCTAATAAAGGAACATGTGGGACGGAATTTAATTAGCAAGCTGAGTATCAAAAATACTTGACACAGGCTGTCACAGAGAAATGTGAAGATTTTATTATCTTTTAAATAATGCATGTATTCCAGATTTATGCTTTTTGCCATGAAATTTCATAAATATAGTAAAACTCAAACTATTAAATGAATATCATGCATAGATAGTTGGAATTAAATGAGAAAAGAGATAAGATTTGTTTTGGATTCTGATATGTGTGACATACATGATTGTAGCAATTATCTTATGGACCCCAAAGAACAGTTTTAAAAATGTAGTGTTTATCATATTTTATCTTATCTTTAGGAAACAATCAAATTTTTCTTTGACACCTTCACACATATCAGATTTCTTATGTGTAAGTAAAATATGCACATATATATATATACATATATATATACATATATATTATGTATATATATGTATATATATATATTATATATATATATATATATATATTTCTGAATAATCATACCACACTAACTTCTTTAGGTTTCTCCATGCCCCTTTCACCACCTTCCATGCAAATTCACTTTTTGTTATCAAGCATTTTTGTCCTGTTTTACACACCCAATGACTATAAATTTGACAACAGTAACTGGAGACTGATAAACTGGCGTGTGTGTACCTATTTGAAAACAATAACTTCCTTATGTATTCCCAGGAATACATCAGTAGTGGACATTTCAATATGGGTGGGTAGTGCATCCATGACTGATGGTTGACAGGAACAGTCTTGAGCAGACCCAGTGCAGGCAGCTAAGACTATTAGGTGACAGCATCTTAAGTCATTTCTGTTTTCTTATATTCTTTCTGACCCAAAGGGCTTCTCTACTTTTAACATATAATTGATTCTAGACTCAGATCTGCTTATAGAGGCTACTGACACCTTCCCAGTCTTCTTAAGACTGACCAAAAATGGCACACAGCAGGCTAACCCCTGGTTCACAGAAGCAGAATAAATTGCTGTTTTAGCTGCTGAGTTTGTGGTAATTTGTTATACATCAATAGAAATTCAGTGCTCAGAAGGAACCAGAATAAAAAACCTTTTATCAGAGAAATGTGTCCAGAGTGTGGGAAATGACCTTTGTCTTAAGCCTAAGGAATGTTTTAATTTTTTTTTGTTTGTTTTTAATAGACATAAATCTGAAAAATATTCCAAACACAACACAATGATTAGCTCTATTTGATGGGCTGGCATCAATCTAAAATCAAAGAAACCTCGGAGATAGATCTGATCCTCTCCTGGTCCCTCCTAGAGGAATTTTGAAACAATAGAACTGGTCCAGACACTTCGTCAAAGCAGTCATCAGCCTTGAGCACATCACTGAGCTTTTACGGAATCCAAGTAGACAGGGTCCTGGGGTTGTGTACCATAGAGGTGCCAGGAAATTCTCTTCATGGGGCAGACTGCAGCACTGGCAAGAAGCCATTTCTTTTTCTAACATTCTAGCATCGTTTTATTCATTTTCATTTAAATTTGAAACAATCTTATTTTACATACCAATTCCCATTCCCTCTCTCTCCCAATCTCCCATTTCCCCCACCATCTTTCCATCCTACACCACATGCACTCCTCAGGGAGAGTGAGTTCTCCCATAGGGATCACCTAAGTCTGTCACATCATTTTGTGCGTATCCTACTCATTTCCCGCTGTATCTAGGCTGAGCAGGCTATCCCTTTATAGGAAATGGTCTCCAAACATGTCCGACATGCACTAGAGATAAATACTGGTTCCATGGCCAGCAGCCACAGACTGCCCAAGCCACCCAAATGACACATTCAGGGAGCTTGGTTAGGTTTTATGCAGGTTTTCCAGTTGTCAGTCTGTCCCACTTGTTCAGATCAGCTGTTTCTGTGGTTTTCTCCAACATGTCCTGGACCCCTTTGCTTATCACTCATCCCTCTCCACAACTGGATTCCAGGAGCTCTGCTCCTGGCTTAGCTGTGAATCTGCTTCTGCTTTCATCAGCCTCTCCACTATTGCTTAGACTCTTAGTTAGATTCCCCCTTTTGGATTCCCAGGAATTTTCCTAGTGCCATTTCTCTCTTTAAGACTAAAACGGATCCCTCAATCAAGATATCCCTTTCAATGCTCTCCTTCTCTGAAGAAGCCATTTCTAAAAAGACCCACATTCAATTAGGCTCTTGATAGTCCTTGAGACAACCTTTCTTCTTAGCAAGCAGACTCCTTCTGTGGACCTAGGGCATGTATTGTGGGACTAGACACTGAGCAATGTACTAGATAATATTACCATGTAAAGGGGATACTACATCAGAATGTGGGGAGCATCTACAGGATGAAAATCCATCTGAGGTTTACACCACAGTGAACTGTACTGAGTTCATTCTGCTATCCCTATGCCATGGGGTACACCCATGCCATAAAATGGACAGCGATAGATCCTGCTTTTTTCCACAAGGGACCAAGGACAGATGCACCCTATCCATGTCCATGCCCACGTGTCTGCTATTTAATATCTATTTCAATACAGCTAATGCAGAGTGCCATGCTTTCATTTTCATTGGTCGATTGTTTTGTATTTGTTTTTGTCCTTATTTGTTTTGACTAGACTTTACCATAGAACATATGCCGGTCTGAAGCTGCCAGTTTCTCTGCCTCGGAGTTCTCTGATTGTTTTCAGTAATCTGAATGCATCTCTGTCTTGGCGTAGATTTTGCTTTTACACTGTTGTTGGGGTTTTTATTTGCTTTTTGCTTCTTATTACTTTTAGCACTGTTTTAAAGCCATTTTTCTCAACTCTTAAAAATTACAACATAATTTCCCCACTCCCTTTCCTTGCTCTAACCTTTTTCACTGTTACTCTCTCTCAAATTCTTCTTTTGCACATCATACTGCATTTTTTTACATTTCTATACTTACAAACTATTACTTATGCATACACCATGTATATTATATTTTTAATTTTCCTCCTCATTCCAAAAATTACTGAAACTGAACGGCAATTTTCTTTGAGTGTCTAGTAACGTTTTCATGGTGAGTTTTTATCAGCTATGGTTACTTCTGCTGTTGGCATCATACTTTGAGATGATGATGGAGTTCACAAATGTTTTCTAAGCAAATGGACTGTGGATTTAATAATTAAGCTACACCCCAAATCCAACAGAGAAGAAATGACCCCTGAACACAGATACAATCTAGTCCCAATTAAATGTTTCAGATATTACAGCTGAGAAAACACAAGCAATTAAAACTACATCTGATCCAGGACTTAATTCCAGATGCATAATTCTCAATACAGAGACATAAGAATAGGGGAAATAAAAGCAACACAAATTACCAATTCTGTTAATGGATTTCAATCACAGTAAATTAGATAAAGACCCAAATAATTAAATGAAGACTATCAATAGATTTTAAAAAATTAAAGAGGAAACAAACATGAATACAAGAAAAATAACAAACAGCTGAAAAAAATATTGAATAATGAAAGTAATACATTACGTGAAATTCAGTAAACTAGCAAAAAGAATATTAATTCAACTTGCAAATTTGGAAATGACATTTCTGTGAAATAAATTCTCAACATAAGCTCCAATGGAAGGGACAAACTTGTTCCCTTTCAGGAATTCACTTCTCTTCCTTTTCGAATAGAACTTACTGTTTTGTTGTGTTTTGTTTTCTCCTGAAGGGACCAGTTTTGGATAAAGATATCTCAAGAACAAGTTTTCAGCACAAAGGTTTATTTACCCCAAAGAAACAAAGGTCAAGGAGTAAGAAACAAAAACAGGAGATAAAGGAGGAAGAAGAGGAAGGGAACAAGGAAGAGTACAAGGGGTATTTGTCCTGGGGGACAAAGGACTGCCTCTAGATAGAGAGAAGACTGAGATGGCCCATAGGCAAATGGCTATTTATAAAGGGAAAAAGAGACACCATGTATTAGGATGACATGGCTAATTTTCACTGGTTATATTAGGTTAGCCAAAAGGGGCTTTTGATTGCTGGACTTCAATAAATTGGTAGCTGGACTTTGGTGGGCACCCTCAGGAGGGAGTTAATGATGAAGATCAAAGAAGCAAAGCCTCCAAGCACTAGAGAGTTCTTACCTCTACCAATATTCAGAGAAATGGGGTGACCCCATCCTCAGACTGCATCCTGAGACTGCTTCAACTGCATGGCTCCTTAGACTGTCATGAGCTCCACCTCCCTAGTGTTGGGACTAAAGGAGTGGGATCCCAAGTGCTGGGATCATCTTCATGTGAGCTCTATTTCTGCTTTAGACAGATTCAATCTAATGTAGCCCAGGGTGGACTTGAATTAGCAAAGAACCATTGACTTCTGTCTCCCAAGTTCTGGGGCTAAAGGTGTGTCCCACCACTGCCTGGCCTCTATGGCTAACTAGTATGTCTATCTTTGCCTCTGATCTTAGGTAAGCTTTATTTGTTAGATCAGAAAATATTACCATAAATAAATGAGAAAGGCAAAGCCTGACAGAGACAAGCTTGTCACACATGAACTGGCTAGAGTCCCTTCAATTCCTTTTTTTCTTCCCCCTTTTAGTGAAAATAGATTCTTTTTCACCCAACATATTCTAACTACAGTTTCCTCTTTGCTCCTCTCAGTTCTTTCTATCATTGCCTCCCATCTGGATCCATTGTCCATTAGCTACTTTGAGCTTTATTTGCTATTTTAAAATTTCTATTTTTCTTTTGATGGAGAATAATTCACACAATTTGTTTCTTGTACACACACTCCAGAATAACTTCTTTATATAGATTCTAAAAATCACTTCTTATAAATGTCTACTATTTTATAATCAGAAGAGATTTTTGCACTGATTCAATAACTAGTACCTTTGTTTGCAAAAATTAGCAAACTACTCAGTCATGAAACTAGGCTGGGTTGCCAAAGTCAAGGAGGATAGATTTTCATAACAAAGTACCAGCCACAGAAAAATGCAGTATGAGAATACAGATTGAGGAACTTTGTCAAATTAGAGATGGTTATGTGACAGAAAGAAACCATATTTGGAATCATCCTAACTGCTTTATTGTGTAGTGTGTTGCCTTAACTTCCGTACCTATAATTTGCCTTATGAATCTTTTTAACCTAAGAGCTACTTTGAGCAAATTGTCATGGTCAGAAAAGCAACCAATTCAGCAAATATTAATGCTGAGACATTATTTCTTAGATTCATAAAGATGAAGAAATAAAACCCTAAACTTATTAAAGGTTTTAATAACAATATCTCTTAGTCAGTGTTATTCCATGGCATCATGATCAATCTCAAGTTTTCAAGGAAAGTGTTTATTTGGCTTATACATTTTCTTCTTTTTGTTTTAGCAATATTTATTGATTCTTTGTGGATTTCAGATCATGCATTCCAATCCTGTTAAAAGCAGTTTTTCCCTGCCGATCTGGCCCTACCACCCAACCAGCCCCAAATAATATAAAGAGATTCTGTATTTGATATAATGCTGTTGGCCAGTTACTAGTTTCTTATTGGCTAGCTCTGTCTTAAATATTAACCCACTTCTATTAATCTAAATATTCCCACATGGTCTTATTCTACCGGAGAGAGGGGCTGGCATTCCACTCTCTCTGTCCTCCATCTTGGATCTCCTCCCTACTACTTCCTCCAGTCCTCCTTGTATCCTAGTCCCACCTATCTTGCTTTCCTATTGTCCAACAGTTCTTTATTCATTAACCAATATGAAAAACATATTTACAGAATGACATCTCCCATCACATTCCCACTCATCTTTCCTAGTATGCACCCTTTGAGCTTGCAACACCCTGCCCCCCAAAAAAATCCAATTTAAAAGAACAAAAACAATGAATCAAACAAAACAAAACAACAAACAAAACAAATGAGAGAGGGAGGGGAGCTGTAGTGTGGTCTGTTGATTCACACAGTTCAGTTTACCCATTAGTCCATTCATGTTTATTGCAAGGGTGCATTGCCACAATTCACTGGTCTGGCTTGAGACCTCTGGCTTCTGCTGTACCGATAATGGGCTCTCACTGGGGCTCCTCTTGAATATCCTCTTGTCCTGTGTTTTGGGTCTGTAGGTTCATCCCTTCACATGCTCCAACAGTTCGTAGATGAGGTGGATGTTGGGGTGTAACAACTCAAAGACCTGGCTCTAGGCCTGGGTGGTAGCTTGGCTGCTGAGCCCAGCTGCTTGCCCTCGTCATCACTATCTAGGTGAGACTCCCTGCACTGACTCAGCTAGCTCATCCAATTTGTCTGAACAAGGACCTGAGCCAGTTCTCCTGCTCTCAGCTTCTTAGATCTTGGTCACCTACACTTATATGGCAAGGGCCAGCTCTACCATTTTGCCCAGGCAAGGTACAGGGTCCTCTCTTCCAATTGCTGTAGGGAGAATACCAGGGGTTGGATGGGGTCAGTTCTCTTTTTACCATGTCCTCAAAGCTGGTTCATCAATGTCCCTGACAACAGGGTCAGCTCTAGTGTGCTGCCCAGTTGGGGGGAAGAACCCACTCTATGTAATTCAGCCAGTGAGATGCAGAGTTAGTTCTCTCACTCTTGTGACCCTAGGGCCAGTTCTCTCACCTCCTGCTGGTGGTAATGAGTGAGCACATGGAGGACATCTTTCTCTCACTCAACCATACATATGGCAGATCAGAGGTAGTGCCGTGAGCTCTCCTGATATCAAGATCAGTTTACTTACATCCCAGACCACAGGGCCAACTCTAATGCGCTATCCATGTGCACTACACACCTGTGATGAGGGATGGAGCCATCTTTCCTGAGTGCAGAGGTCCAGCTTTCCCCTAAGTGGAGGGACCAGCTCTCCTGCTTCAGTATCTAGCACATTGCAGGGGCAGCTATACCAGAGCCAGTTAAATGCAGGGCTGGCTCAGGACAGCGTGGTTCCAATAGGTCCCTGTGCTAACATGTGCCATGGACATCATCACAGATACCCACTCCAGTGAGACCACAGACCCAGACATGACTTTGAGAAGCAACGTGGGGCCCCCCATATCACTATAATGCCAGTAGCAACACAGGCCACCTAAATCATTATGGTCCTGTCAGCAGCATGGACCTTGGATACTGAGATGATCTCAGGTGGCTGACCAGACCTTGGACATCTGTAGAGTCTTCAGTGGTAACAGGAGTCATGGACATCAGCTCAGAGGCTGGCTATGAGTGTCATGTCTGGGTCTGTGGTCCTACAGCAGTCTTCAGACTGCTTTCTTATAGAATTTAGTAATATCAGTCCAGAGCTTCACCTACAATGGGTTGGGCTCTTGCATATCAACCACCAATTAATAAGATACTCTACTGTCTAGTCTTATAGATGCATCTTTTCAAATGAAGTTTCCCTTTTTTTCATACTACACAACATACTTAGGTTGTGCCAAGTTGACATAAACCTAGCCAATACCATCATTATATATAACAAAACATGAAAAAGTGCTTGTTGCCAAGCCTGATAACTAGCAAGTCTGATGACCACAGGTAGACTGTAACATATATGTGTCCACACACATATATAATACAAATTTGACTAATTGATTGGTTAATTAAATGTTTTCTGAAAGAATTCTAGTTTGTTTTCATAAGGTAGGGTCTCTCAGTTATCACTTTTGGTACTCAATATGTAGACCAGGCTGAATTTGAACTCACAGATATCCTCCTTCCTGGGCCTCCTTTCATTTCATACATGTTATTTCTCTTACCTTGGTGTTTTTGTGGGAATCCTGACTGTGGAAGCAGGTGTATCTCTGACTCTTTTGACTGTTCTTGAGGCTCTGTTACTTTTATTGGATTTCTTTGCTTTGATATGGGAGGTCTTATTTTCTTATTATATCTTGTTTTGTCCTGTATGGCTATTATCTCTTGTAGGCATGTTCCTTTATGAAGTGAAAACAGAGGAGGAAGGAAATCTAAAGAAGAGGGAAGGTTTTTGGAGGATGGACTATGAAGATTGGAGGGAGGGAAAACTACTTGGGAAGTATTGTGTAAGAGAATAATCTATTTTCAAAAAGGGTTGGAGAGAAAATTCTATTTGGAAGTATTTTGTGAGAGAATAATCTATTTTCAAAAAGGGTTGGAGAGAAAATTCTATTTTGAAGTATTAATCCCCCTTCAAGAAGAAAAATACGATGTGTATAAATGATAGCAACATAAGAAAGTGATTTGCAAACAAGATGTCCTAGGTCAAGAAAGAGGAAAATATGTTATGCTGAAAAAAAGAATGTATATGTAGGACAGGTTTGCATGTCTGTCAGGAATATATTTCAGTCAGCCAGCAACATTTAACTTTACAGATTTTTTTTGTTTTACCTTTTCATTATTTTAAGATTAGAACATATCTCATTTCTATTCATGCATCCAAATTCTCCCATACACACCTCCACGCTTTCTTTGAGATTCAACAGTTTGATACAACGTGACCAACTGTCACTTATAATTTGTTGGAATAAAAAATTACTGAATTTAGCCTTCTTCTACTATTTATGAAAGAAAACATCAATGTATATGAAAGTATAAGTTGTATCTGTATATTAGTGAAATAACTTCACTTAACCTCAAAATTAGACTTCAGTTTTTACATATTAGAACAAATTTCAGAAGTCCTAAAACATGAAAATAATGGGGCAATATATTATCAAAATTAAACAGCAGGCTCAAAATATCTCCCATTTTAGTATCTGTATAAAAATATTTTAAGGATGCTCACAGTCAAAACTTTTCATACTGTCAAATTTTGAACTGCTTCAAGTATTACAGGAAACCTATTTGTATGATTTTATTTATAGATAACCAGTAAACATTGTTATTTTGAATATTTCTCACTAACTGATGCAGTGTAATTAGTTTAGGTATAAAACTAGAGGAAAAGGAAATGTGGAAATCTGAAGCTAATTCCTTTTAGTAAACTATGAAAATATAATTTCAGTGTTTTGTAATAACTATCACTGCTTATTTCATAGCACTATTAGAAAATGTAAGTGTTTATATCATAATCACACACAGGTCCATGGGTCATTCTTTCATTTTAGTGAATTATGCTTGAATGATTGAGTAATAAAAGACATGTAGAATAACATTACTGTCAGATCCTTCTAATATTGATACATGTGCTCCCTGTGGTTGTAATGGATTCTCTTATGTCAATTTGGTCTCAGACACTGATCATTAGACCCTAAATATTTCCTTCAATAAATATCAAGAATAATTATTAAAATAAAATGAAACTATGAAATTTCAAATGATGTTTCCTTCTCTATTTATTATTTTTCATCTCGGTAATAAAGTTCTGCTTGTACCTTCATATTTCATGTGCTCTCCACTTCTCTATCTCCTATAATACTTTAAGATGAGAAGTCATGACAAAGCTTTATCATGAATGAATGCTCCATAGACCATTTCTGAATTTAGATTATGTCTAGATTCCCAGCATGCTTGTAATTCTCATAATGAAAAATAAAACTGGATGTATGACCATATATCTTAACTGATGTGAGCAGTTGTAATGATTTCTTGAAGTAATGACTGTACACTGAGTGAGAATACAAAACACACTGTTAAAACAACAGGAGAACAACTTTTCCATTGCATTTCACCAAAAAGTAATAAGTAATTTTGTAACAGAATTTAGAGCAAATCAATAGTTTATGTTGTATGGATAGAGCAAATATATTATTATGAGCTTTAAGGCAGTTGTTAACAGTTGGTGACAAAGTTGGTGTCCATCACTGAGAACATTAGCAATTATACCCATTGCTTCTGATATTGAAATAGAATCTCTCTAGGTAATCAAGACTGGCCTCCATTTACTGTACTCTGACTGCTTCAGCTACTTGAGTACTGAGATTACATACCAGCCGGCATTCATGCATTCCATCTATAAGTTAAAGAATTAGTATAAAAGTAATACTTAGAAGATATTCTGTTTGAAATGAATGGAAGGCATGTAAATTAGCTAGCTTAGACACATGAACAATCTTTAATAACTTACAATCTTCTTTTCATATAACGCACCAAAGCAGAATTTAGTTCACAAATTATGTGTACCTACTGTTGATAACCCACTTAAAAATCTATAGGATATAAATGGAAATATTCATGAATTCAGTCCTAACATACAGGTCAGAAATTAGAGGTGTTTACATGAAATATTGATAACATGCACAAAATTCTCTGGAAACTACAAGTTTCCAGAAGGGAATCAAGTACTGATAGTTGACATATGACTTCCAATACCTATTATCCTATGCACACACCTGCACAAGTTAATGTTCACATAAGCACGCCTATATATGCAAGCAAAAGCAAGCAAACAACATTGTTTAAAAGCAATTATTTAATTAACAGACATTTTAGAAATAAAAATGAATTTATTCATAAATTAACCACTAGATATTATGTATTCCACACATATCTATTACTGTCTTGAAATACACAAATTCACTGTGTTTTTTGTAATTAGTTTTTTTATTTTATATATCGATCCCAATTCCCTCTCCTTCCTTCTCACCCTCCCTCCCTCCTACTTTCCCCTTCTCCCACCCTCTCATACCACCTGATCACCCTCCCCTCCCATTCCCCCCACTCCACATGTAGGGTGCTGCCTTCCAGGAGGAGCCATCTAAATCTGTCAAGTCATTTAGAGTGGGGACTAGGCCTTCTCTCCTGTCTCCAGGTTAAGGGACTACCATAAATGCCCTTCCCTGATAATGAGATTGACAACTAACTTATCCGCCATCATGGATCCCTCATCTAGTAGCTGAAGGAAACAGAAACAAACACTCACAACTAAATACTGAGCCTAACTGGAATCCAGATTCAGAGACCAGGCTGCAGAAACACACAGAGACAGCTGACCTGAACAAAGAGGAGGTAATGGGCTCCCAGAGTGATAGCTGGGAATCCAGCATGGGATTCACATTTTTTTTTTAAGCAAATTGAACCATACAGCATTTTTTTCAGAAAAATATAGCACCTAGTTTTCTGGGAATTACATTCAGAGTATGTGAAGTATATTATTTAATGCAATAATTCACACTCAAGAGTATCTAGAAAATTAGCTTGAAAAACACTCAGCATTTTTGTAAGTGAACGTAGACTAAGAAAGAGTTCTCCTCTAGAGAACAGTCCTCCAGAGCACAGCTACTCAATAATGGTGAATGTATGAGCCAAAATAAAGATGGTCTTTAAGAACAAAACTACATTTTCATCAACATCTTGCTTCTTGTGATGCTATAAACAGATACAGAATGTAAGGGAAGTTTCTAGTATCCTGAGAGGATTGATTTGAGATCTTGCCTGCTGACACAGTATTTGCATTTAAACTACTTGTGCATCCTTAAATAGCTATGCTGTCACAGGTCAGATAAATAGCAGGATATATTTTTGAGAAATTATGTCAGTGGATTATATCATCATTATGCAAACACCCCATGGCTGTCAAATAATGTAAGTCTTCTAGTATATCTTATGCCTATTCTGCATAGACTATTGTTTGTCATTAGGGTACAACCTTTCTATATTACTGTACAGAACAAGCAATAATTCAAGAATAAATAAGTACCCAACCAGCAGGGGCATAATAAATAAAATGTATCAAAGACTAAAAAAATACACATATGTGAAGGGCTTCCAATGAATTGATCTTTTGAAATGAGAAGTTGTTCTGTCTGAGTCATAGTGATAGGTGAAAACATGAAGACTGAGGCCACTGGCAAGCATAATACAGACATCAGAAACTGCCTATTAGGCTGCATAATGTATCCAAATGGTAATTTTTCAATAATACATTAATTCTAATTTCCCTTAACATGTATTTTATGAAATCTATAATCATTCAAAATATTTCAATTTATAATAATTCAACTTAAAATATATTACTGCAGCAAAACTTTTTCTATAACCTTTTCTCCATTTCTAATTTCTCTCCCTACAAAATATTTCTTATGCTTTTTTTTTTTGTCTGAGACAGAGTTTCTCTCTGTAGATTTGGAGCCTGGAAGAACTTGCTCTGTAGAAGAAGGCCTCAAACTCACAGAGATCCACCTAGCTCTGCCTTCCAAGGGCTGAGATTAAAGACAATTGCCACCAATACATGGCTACTTTCAAAATATACCCATTTAAAAATTTACATATTATTCTGAGTTTATACAAGATTCGGGTTTTTATGGTTTGAATGTGTTCTCTTTGTTTCCAACTCATGTGTTCAATGCTTTGCTTCCAGATACATTTTATGTGTATCCAGTTACTATTTACTGTAGAATCTTTAAGGGCCAGGAAGTTACTAGAGAAGTCCCTGGAGTGTTGCTCTGAAAAATATCATTGACCTCGCAGTGCCCTTCCTTTTTCTCTCTTTCACCCTCTCCTCATCTCTCATTCTCTCTCTACTTCCTGCCCAACATATGCTAAACCCTTTTCCTCTGCAAATTCCTCCTTCCATGATGTTGAACATCACCATGAACCTTGGATGCTTGGTATTAAATGTTAACAGGACTAAGTGAGAATTGCCTGGACAGTTGGCCTCTGGACGTGCCTTGAGGGATTGTCTTATTGTGTTAATGTCTTGGATGTTTTGATATAGAAAGAACATCTATTGGGAAGGTACTATTTTCTGGGTGGGGCCCCCAGCCTGTGTAAGAATGGAGAAAGTGAAGTGGTGTGGTGAGGACTTGTACTCATATACTCATTATTTTCTCTCTGCCTAGGTAGTTGTTAGTTATAGCTAGTTTATGCTCCTACTACTGAGGCCTCTCTAACCCATTGGAAGGTAGCCTAGAGTTATGAGATAAATCAACCTTTTCTTAATAAGTTGTTTTTGTCAGAATATTTTATCATAGGAAACGAAAAGAAAGACAGGCTCAGAATCTCTAGAGCCAGAGCTATGGAATAAAATCTAAGAAACTGTGAGCTAAAATCATTTTTTTCTTGCTGGTGTTTTGGGTGACACTTGTTTAAAAGTGGCTGATACATCACAAGTTTCCTTCTCCTTCTCTTTTCCAGAGAGTGTTCCTTAGAGTGACAATATTTATGGAGCTGTTATTACTTATAAAATAAATAAATAAAACAAAACCATTAATCTCCACATAGAAGCATTGTTAAAAAGACCTCCGAGGTACATTGTTTTTCAAAAGAATCGCAGCTCTGAAGCCAACATCATCTTGGTATGTTTCTGTTTACTTAGAATCTTATGAAACATCTGATAGTACATAATAATTAAAGTGTTGCATGGTAATGACAATATTTTAAGTTATGGCTGGGTTGCATATAGTAGCCACTATTATAAAATAATGCTGTACAAATAATTCCAGCTATTTTCCAGGTAACAATGAGAAGAAAAGCCAGTCTAAACATGTTCGGTATAAGCAACATGAGTTTTCAAATATTATTGATCCAGTTGTTTAGATATACAGATGTTGTGTTTAAGGTATGATGGTCCACTGTATTGTCAGTTTTAATGCATTTCCAATAAAGGCAGAACACAACTACAATAACAAAACACACACAAATCAAATCGTGTAAAATTGATCTGCCTAATCCAGTGGCTTTTGAGTTTTTCTCTGTTTAATACATTGAATTGTCTCTTTCCTGAAGATATTAGTGCTAAACACATGTTTTGCTGCGAGTATGCACACTAGATAGTTTATTGATATTGATATGAAAAAAATAAGAGTAACAACAGATAAATTATATCTACATAAACAACCACATATGCTTGTTATTTGCTATTTTCCAATACCAAGAAAAGTCACTCAAGAAACACTATGTTAGAATGTTTATAAGAAACATATTAAAGTACAACTCGATGAAATAGAACAAAATACCTCAAGCAGTTTGATCAATCACACAGCAGGTGGTGATAGAGAGGAGTTTAAAATCTCATACCAATGAAAGAACTCTCAAAGAGCTGATTTCTTGTACTTAAAAATTCTCCTCTTGTCCATGACTAACACAATTCACACACCATAAAACTTGATTGGCTAATTAATTCCTGTGATGAATTACTCTAGAAGAGCATGCTACCTTCCATTGAACACAATAGACTCTCCCTTTTCCAGATGGCTTATGTCACTATTCAATTCATGGCTTAGTTTTCTCTGCTATGCTTTTTGCATGCCAAGCTGTTGCCTTCTGGGTCCCTATATCTGAATTTCCCCTAGGGTATCAGCAGGTTCTCTACTACCCTGAGCTAGGTCAATCTCCTGAAATTCTACTTCCTTAGCAGACCTCCTACAGAGAAAATCTCAACTGACTGATTACAAGGGGCAAACAGGAACTGAAGGAACACCAAGAAAATAGAAAACATTGTAATTTCTGAGAATGTTTTCGGGATGATCAGTGATTAAGTGAAAAACAACCAAATTATTTCACATCTGTAGAAAGTTTGATTTAATATTGATTTAATAAAGATTGCAGTGTTATTTCATGTTTTTGGAGATTTTAATGATATTACTATTGCAAAAGCTCTTGGAAGTAAGTGAAATAGAGGAAAGAGTTACATAATTTGTTTCATTACACCAACATTTAAAAGTAAGGGTGGCATACATTCTCCAATTATTTAAATTAATACATGGATTTATATATTTGTGGGAAAAGATAAGCTTTTATGTCTATATTTGATTTAGATAGTTCAATTGTATATACAAATATTTTAACCATATTTGAGAATTGTCAATTTCCTTAAATTTTCAAAAAGTAAAATAGCTAATATTAATAATAAAAATATGATGATGTTATGTTTTGCTTACATATTTTTGTTACTGATATAACTAATATGATATTATTATCAAATATGCCTATAGTGTTCTATACTAGTTTTAAATGAGACAAATTATAATTTAGTAAAATATAAATAAAATCAAAATTAAACTATTAACCTTGTACTAATCAAAATTCTTTGATAATTCTATGTAGTTATTTTTTATGTTTATACTGTTATATACCACCAGGAATATAAAAGTATATTAATAATTACCTGATTTGAGAAATGAGAAAAGAAAAACACAAGGATATTTCCTGATTTCTTACTCTGTAGAAAAGATGCAAAATATGTATTTTACAAGATACAATAATACAAAATTATCCTAAAATTGAATATGCATTATGTCTTATATGTCATATGAATATATTTTTATGAATTACATGGAGGAAATAGACTGTAAATTATTCATCCTTAGTTTAAATTACCCTATGGTCATTTAGAAAAACTTAAAAGACACCTTTGTAAAGGTTTTTCCATATGGAATAAATCTTGGGATATAAAACTAATTTATAATTGGTAAGAATTTGAGGGTTTGCACTAGAATGTATGCTTTCTAGACCTTTACAATTCTACAAAAAGGCATTTTTTTTCTGAAACAGAACTCACATTCATAACGATACATACAAAGATACATGATCATAGTTGACCTGACTCAATTTAATTGTATGTACATGGTGAGAGGCTATTTTCCTTTCATACCTTTATAGATAGGGATTTGTATATAAATTGTACCTTATTTCAGGAAATAGATATGGCTCTTTCAATAATTGTATGTGTTACAACAACCTGTGTTCTCAACTCTCAGAATATAGATGGAGGACTATGAGTTTCAGGCTAGCCTATTCTATACAAGGAACTTTGAGCAGTTAGATACACTTAGTGAGATTTTATGATTCCCCTCCAAAAGGTACCTTAAAAATCAATCACATTCTATATGTGATAATTATATGGCTATAATTACCATATTTTCACAAAAGCTGGAGTCCATTAAAAATTATTACCGGGGAAGTATAATTCTAAAATTCTAATTACAGATAAAATCAATGTTAATGTTTATTTCCTAAATGACCAATTTTAAGAAGCATTCAGTGGTGGCTAGTGTTATGTCAGCTTAACATATGGTAAAGTCACTTGGGAAGAAGAACTCAATTGAGAACATGCCTCCATAGGAAAGTAAATCATTTGCTGTCTGAATTAGTGATTTCTGTGAGGACACAGACAATTGTGGGTAGAGTTACTCCTGGTCTGGTGGTCATGGATTCTCTAAGAAAGCAAGCAAAACAAAGCCATGGGAACGCAAAACAGTAATCAGGACTTAACCATGGCCTCTGTATCAGCTCCTAATGCCAGGTTTCTGCCTGATTAAATTCCTGAACTGATTGTCCTCAATGATGACCTATGATTTGGAACTTTAGGCTGAAATAATAAGAAAGGAATGTTGCTGAATATTGTGTGAAGATATGTTACTGTTTTACCTCACCTTCCCAAAGCACATTCTGAATGATGTAATAATTATAAAATATTATAATTATTATAATCATTATAAATAAATAGTGAAAAAAAATAAAGACCTAGATGGACAATAGCTAGGCAGGAGTCATAGACAGGATTTCTGGGCAAATTAGGAACTCTGAGAAAAATCTGAGAGGTGAGCAATTCACCAGTGAGATATGGCATTTAGGCATGTGGTACAGAGCAGACTTAATGAGCAATGTGTCAATGTGTAGATTAATATAAAGTTGGGAATAAGCTTAGGCCAAGGCCAGGCTTTCATAAGTGGGAGCTGGTGGTCCAAGGAAACTCAGACTATAAAGAATTTTGTCGTTAAGTTGCCCTTGGTCATAACATGTTATTAAAGCAATAGAGACCCTGAATAACATGAATTCCACAGTATCAACATCTCCATATGCATAACCACTCATATGTCATTTTCTGAAAGTTTAAAAAATAATTCAGGGGAGATTCAAACAATTTCTATTGGCAACCATTCTATCGGTAAAATATAGAACAAAATCAGGAAATAAAGCTAAGGTTTGAATGTATGATATAAAAATAATTTCCTAGAGAGAAGTCAATTTCTTTTACTAAGAAATATTCAGGACTTGGAATATTCCACTTGGACATAACACTAGCAAAGTGTCTGTTGTACAAGTATGAGGACCTGCGTTCATATCACCAAGCACCCACATAAAGCCAACAAGGCAAGCATTACATCTTGATATACATATATGTATATATATACATATATATATACATACAAATGTATATATATATATATATATATATATATTATATATCTGTATGTCAGCATATGTCAATCATGTTGGCATCACCTGGACCCCAGTGGGCTTGTATACACCTAGTCCACAAGCCCTGCCACCAACGTGTAATTCTTCTGTACTGGCCTCTTGCAATGCTTTATATTTTATAATGCAGTGTCTCTGTTTTAACATCAGCAACATCCTGGTGTCTCCTCCACAACTTAAACTTCACATCTTCAGCTTCATGTTTAGCCTTCTCAAGTGTTTCATTCAGCAACCCTTCATACATATTGCTTGATCTAAGGCATTTTCTGGAACTTGGTGGAAGATTCCATGATCCCACAGCCCTCAATTTTTTTAACGCCTACAAAACTAGTGCTATATCAAGAAGGATGATAAGTTCTGATGCATGGGGACAGGTTGTGTCTCTAGCTGGCAGCAGAACTTACTATCCTCCAGTATTTTGTTCCATTTTTATGTAATGTCTAATTGTAAATCAGGCCAAAAGCAGTAAGCAGTTACCATGCCATGAAGCATATGTTCTCTTGAAATTACCTTCACCAAACATAATGGACGATTGTGATAGAATTCTCTCTTTCTTAAATTTGCAGGACCTGGATTGAAGGTGGGCAGATGTTTCACTAAAAATGTACATCTTTGGCCTCTCTTCTAATTCCAAACAAAGTCCCAATTTTCCTGGAAATCCCAAAGCCACGGCTTCTTCCATCTGCATTTCTAAGATTATTCTGTTCTTGTATTCCCAAAGGCATGAACCATCTGGCTCTGGCTCTCTTTTCCACAGACACAAATTCTTCTATGTTCCAGAAATTAGTTCCACTGATCCACACATCACTTATGTAAGTTTATTAAAGCAGAGCTCATTCCCAGTACCATGTTTTGTAATAATTACTTTTCTCAGTGCTATGTAAGAATCCCTGATTTATACAACTTAATTGGAACATGATATTTGACTTATTCTGAGGATATGTAGTTCATACTAGGACATAATCCCATTTTATTAGCCTCTTTTTGTCCTACTCAGTGATAGCTACCTGGTAGTGAACAGGAATAGAATAAGAGAGCATGGGCAAAAGTAAGGTCAAAGAATACAGATCAACTTTCCTCTCACTAGGCAAGCCACTTCTTATAGTTACATGCTACCTCTTCATGGCTTTATACTCTTACAATAGTAGAAAAGGAGGTCTTTAAATACATGAGCATGGGGAGGACAGTTCACTCAAATCATATTAGCATACACAGCCCTTATTTATCATAGTTCTTTCTAAATATCAAATGGTGGTTTTGCAACTAGAGCAAATGTCACACATTCTTCATTGTATGGGACTCACCTAAAAGAAAAGTCAAAGGACCTGAATGATCTTTTTATATAAATAATACATTGCATAATCTAATTCACAAAATTTTAGTATATTTTTGGTTGTGCTTATTATTTAGTGACTGAGCTATCCCTCCAGCCACTCTCTTGGCCTAGACACATGGGGGAGAGCCTAGGCCCTGCCCCTAATGATGTGACAGACTTTGATGATCTCTCATGGAAGGCCTCACCCTCCTTGGGCAACAGAAAGGGGATGGGATGGGGGTCAGTAGGGGACATGAGAAGGGAAAGGGAACTGGTATTGATAGATATATTAAAAATATAAAAATATTTTAGTATATTGTTTTATGAGTTTTCAATGTTGTGTCCCACACTTTAAATCATTCAATATTTCAGTTATTGGTTACTTTCTATTCCTGGGCTACTTTGTGAATGCTTGTGAAATTGACAATATTTGTTCATTTGTCTATTATTTTATTGCTGAGGTTTTATTTTCTTTAAAGAACTAAACAATGATTCCAAGTAGTTGCACTCCCTTAATGAGCTACAGTATAAATGAAAATTGGTTTATACATTTCATTCATTTAAAATCTAAACTGTTTTTTTAGTTAATTCACTATCATGAATAAAATCTTTACCTAACTGTTGATAAACTGACCTTTAAATACCCATTCTTAATATTGCTAAAAATATTTGAAATACTTCTATATGCATTCTATTATCTTTTGCTCTGATAAATACAACTAAAATCAACTTGAAGAAGAAAGGATTTCCTTCATTTTACACTTCATGGAACACCTTCAAGAAATGCCTAAGCAGAAACTCAAGGCAAGATCCAAGAGTAGAAACTGAATCAAAGATCATGAATACTTCATGTTGGTTGCTTCCTCTGGCTTACTCAGTTAGCTTCAGACTTAGGTGGGGTTTCTATCATTGTGAAGAAACACTATAACCATGGCAGCTCTTACAAAGAAAATATCTAATTGTGGTAGCAGTTGACAGTTTCAAAGGTTTATTCCATTGTCATTGTGGCAGGGAGCTTGGTGGCTGGAATTATGGCAATGTGGAGGCAGACATTTGCTGGAGAAGAAGCTGACAATTCTTACCTCTTCACTCACAAGCTACAGGAATTGGCCTGTGATGGGAGATGTTATAGCAAGACTTCTTGGTAGCAGCATTTTCTCAGTTGGATTTGTTTTGCTGTAGACAGAGATTTGCACAGCTCCTTTAATGGAGGTTTCCAAAATTTACATAAGCGGCAAAAAACCCACATTGCTTTTAAAGAGCTCTGCTAACAATTTATTGGTGTGTACCAGAGCTGCAATGAAGGTTTACACTGTGTTTTAAAAAATACGCTGGCTTGGGAGAGAAAAACAAACAGGATACAATGGTTTAAAAAAGAAAAAAGGAAGTAAAATGACTGAGTGTGGTGGTGCACGCCTTTAATCCCAGCACTCAGGAGGCAGAGACAAACAGATTTCTGTGATTTCAAAGTAAACCTGGTATGCAGTAAATTCCAGGACAGATAAAAGTTACACAGGGAAACCCCCTGTCTCAAAATATATAAAAATAGAAGTAAAAGAAATAGAGTAATAAAAAAGTCACGTAAAGATGAAATACACAGAGAAATTTTGGATACTATACGCAATTTCGTTGTCTTTAAATTGTTTGACTGCTAAGAAAATAACAACAACTGATAAAAGAAATGCTGCTGGATTAATTCAATTTATATATTTTAAAAATGCTTTGACTCCAAAATTTAAACCTAAGACAAGTTAGGGGAAAAGGATTTCCATTTTTGTTTCCACAGAAAATGAAAAGCTGTGGATTCTTTCCAGACTAATGTGGTTTGATCAAGCAAGACCCCCTGAAGCAACATCAATGAGACAATGCAACCTTACAGATTATGACAGCCAAGATTTCTGTGTCTTCTTAGGATCCCCATGACAGTGCCCCCTATCACCAGGAAGTAGTTTGGAAAGAACGACGCCCAAATTCCCAAATATTATTTATAAATATTTGTTTTCATTTAAGTGGGCTTGGTTATAAATGGCTAATGACCATAAACAATCGTTTTAAAGGTAAAGAGGGAATCATGGTATAGATATGAATGCTTTGTTTTGGAATGGATTTTCATTTACTGATACAAGTTTAAGGTTAATTTTGTGATTAAGTATACTCCTCCTCTTGTTTAGGTATAGTGTTTATATAGCTCATTGAAAAATGTAATGTATAATCTAGTACAGATTATAGAGAGTAACCTATGATAGTCAAAGCTTAGAGTTAAGTTAGTTAGGATTTCTAGATATGCAGAGATGTATTTGAGATGGATAGGCATTCTTTAAACCTTTCACAGACCTACAGACTATGGCATTTAAAATGGTTTAGAGTTGTTCTTGACAGTGAGGCACAACTGCTCCTGGTAACACTACCTGCATCAGAAAGGAAGATGGACATTGAAGAAACACATTATGGAGTTTGCTTCTAATATTACAAGACTGGCCATCTGGACAAGGTACTGCTCTTCTGGACTGTTTGACTTTATGCTGTAGAAACTGGACATACAGGACCCACAAAAAGATGACTGCTGATGCAAGATAGACAATGCTACAGGATTCCTGCTTCATGAAATAGTCTGCCAGACACACTATGGCCTACGGGCTGAAGATGAAACATTACAGAAGAACCTCAGGTGAGTGACCAGGCAATGAGTTGTCTCGCTCATTTCTAGAGTTTATATATTATCCTTCTGTGGTCTTTGAAGGAGTTGAAGACAGATAGTTATGGTTATAGTTTTCCTTAGTTAGGATTAAAGATAAGTTACATATAGGACTCTAGACTCACAAAGATAGGATAGATGATATTTTCTTTAAGACTTACAAAATGATAGTGGACTAAAATATTGTTAACTATGATTCTTATTTGATAACTGTTGTATATTTTGCTTCGTTAAGGTTAAAACCCTTCTTTTTCTTTTAGACAGAAAAGAGGAGATGATGGGAGATGTTATTCTGTAAATATTTTTCTCATACTGGTTAATAAATAAAGCACTATGGCAATGAGAAAGCAAGATAGGCGGGGCTAGGATACTAGGAGGAAAGAGGAAGTAGTTAGGAGGAGTCAGCATGTAGAGTCTAGAGAAAGCAAGATGCCGGGCTGCTGCTCTGGCCAGTAAGATGAGCCATGTGGAAATACTTAGATAAGTAGAAATGGGTTAATCATTAAAACAGAGCTAGCCCATAAACAATATTAGGAACTGGCCAACAGGTTTGTATCAAATACAGAGTCTCTGTGTGTTATTTGTCGTTGGCATACCAGACCGGCGGTGGGAGGGCTGGCAGAAAACAAGCTTCAGGCCTGTATCACTGAGTGTAGCTAGTGCATATAAAACCTCAAAGCCTGCTTCTACAGTGACACAATTCCTCCAGCAAGACCACACCTACTCCAGGAAGCTCACATATTCTAATAGTGCTACTACCTTTGGGGGCAATTTTCATTCAAACTATCACAACTTCTTTATACAGCCTAGGACCACTTGCACAATGGTATCACTAATTACAGTATGCTAGGATCTATTAATCAGTTTCCAGTCAAGAACCTATCCCGCACATGTACACAGGGCAATCAGGGAGAGGCAATTCTTCAAATGAGAAGGTTACATACCACTGCTCCATATATGCCATAGCCATTGGGATGCTCAAATCTCCATTCTTGTTGCAAATCTAGCCTATGATTTAGTCGCCATGACTCTGAGATCCTCACAGGAGGCATCAATACATAGAGGTATTATTTGCAATATTTCAGGAGTCTTATTTACAGCGCCATTTCTTAGTGATGCCTGAAACCCTTCTGCTTCTCTATGGAAAACCTTGTGAGAAGCCAGCGTCTCAGCTAGATCTGGAATCCTCAGCACTCATAAATATTATAACAGATTGCTACCAATAAGGGTCTGGATCTAGCTCTCTTTTGTCAGGTGTTGGGGTTTTCTGCCACATTAGAATTGATTCTCCTAGAAATTATTTATCACTAATCCAGGGAGAAGAGAGAACAATTTATCCACAAGTAGCTAGACTATTAGTTTTCTCTTCAACCACAGCAACTTCTAGAACTAAAAACCAATCTTAATCTTGCCCTTGTTTTAGTATCTCTTTTTCTCCATTTTTGTCTGCCATCTCTTAGAACACAGTGATATTTCTTTATTCTTCTCCTTTAAAATAATTTTCTGATATTATTTGCTCATATTAAAATATAGGTCAATTAACATTATAAATGATTTTAAAATGAGAGAATTTTCTGGAGATTTGTAAATCTAATTTCCTTTCTAGGATTACTTATGTCAGAGAGTTCCATGGTAGCTATCACTGCAAAGAATCTAACTTTCACTGAATTGGTACTCATAAGACTTATACCAAAGAAGCAGAATATGAAATATGAAAGAAGAATAAAAAAATTAAGGAAAGTGGAGAAACCAAATCACAAAAGGACAATAAAATCAAGAAAGTTATTATTCATTAAATTGCTGTGATATTCTTTGATGCCTAAATGTAATAGAATTTGAATAATAATCATCTGTTAGTATCCACAGTGGTTTAATTCTAGGATTACTCCAACATCTCCCCAACACCAAAATACACAAGTTCCTTCAAGAAAAAGACATGCTGTTTACATTTAACTTACATGTGATTTCCACAGATTTCTGTCGGCAATGTATTTATTATAGCTCTATGGATCCTACCCATCAGTCCCATTCCTTGTGCATTCTAGGTAAATCCTCCACTTTAAAGCCTCTAGATATTTAAAATTAGATTGTTTAAAATACAAAACAAAGTAAATGCAATGAATATTTTGTTATGCTTATTTATGTAGGGAATACTGAAATTGAATAATGGTAAAACCTGTATGCTTGATTAGTATAGACGGAAGTCTTTACAGTTCTGTGGGTCAAATTCAGGACCTTATGCTTGAGATACAATTATTCTACCAGTGATACAACCCTGTTCTTTCCGATTACTTCATTTAACAGTAGATTGAATTCAGGAGTTGATAACCTATGCTTCTAGAAGGACCACTGTATGATCACTATGACTTCAAGTGCATTATCTTCTACTTTAACACAGTCTCTACTACTTTAAGGAAAAACAAATTAGGAAGTTTGATCATGACTGACATTATTATAAATTGTGCGAGTTTTATAACTGTTTCCAAGAATTGGAGTAATAAATAAAGTTCAAAGACACATAGTGTGTAATTTATGACAACATGTAGGCATAGCCATCCACCATCAATAGTATTGAACCAGAGAAATGAAATATTTCTCTGGATTATCAACCTGTATAAACTTGTTGATTTTAAAAGCATACTTTATTTTATTTTTTGTAAATTTATTTTCAAATATTTTAAAGTTAATTTTCTGATTTTTTTTTCATGTGAAATGTCATTTCTGGTTAAATTCTAGTTTGGCAGACTGAAATGTGTGGCCCATCTAGTCATTTCTCATTTCATTTATTTTAGGTGGACTGTTGGTTGAATTGACAAGTTCTAGCTAACTTCTCTAACTTTGACTGATAAGACAGATATGACAATAATTTAGGCCAGTACTTTAGAAATAAATTTATAAAGTAGCTATTGTTTCAAAGACTTAGTATGCCCTCTAAAAACTCTTTGTTGTAAGAAGGTTTAACTACAATTTTGACAGAATTAGAGCTGTATCCACATGGTCTTTATCAGTCCCATTTGTGTACTATGATAAGCTTCATTGCCACTTTTGAATACTAGCAACATAAAAGACCATAGAATATATAATGTGCAACTTGATTTGAGCTTTGAGATTATAAAAAATGCTTCTCCCATAAGCTAAGGTCAGTGAATTCTGGCCCAATATACTCACCACATCACTTACCATTTTAATTGTATCTATTTCACTTCAGAGCTATTGTTGCAAATGACACTGAATAAAAGAGCACAATCACAAAGCAACAGTATTCTCAGTGAGTCCAACAGGTTATCCATGTGAATGTGTGTGCATATGTTTGTATATGTGCACATGTGTGTCTGAACATGTGTGTGTGTGTGTGCATTTACAGTCCTACATATATTAAAAAATCTTCTATGACGTCTACATCCATTTTTCTCAATGATTTTCCTATTTCTGTCACTAAGCATTTAGATACTCTTATTTTGCAAATTTAACAGTTATGCTATTTTGAGTCTAAGCATTTTAATACTTGTTGAATAGATTAAAATATATTTTGTCCTCAATTCTGTGACTTTGATGGATAAAGCTTGATATGGGAGTTCAATTCCTCCTGACCTAGCAGACAGCTTGGCTAGAACAAGGTAGTCTCAAACAAGTATGGGACATTTCAAATATATGCAGACTGTTAACCTTCTGTTTGTGCCTTCACACTGTAGAATCCTGTGGTTCTCATGAGCAGCACGAAGGGAACTGCTTCAGTGCCCAGTGGTTGCTATTTGGTTCTCTTGCAGCATGCATGGTTCCAATAATCAAATCTTATTAAGTTTTAGGTAATTTGTTTTGCAAGATGACATGACTTTCAAGGTCAATATAAAGCCATATTCTTGTTTTTACATCTATTTTTATAAGATTAATGGAGGGGCACATCTTTTCAAAATTTATTCACAAATTTTAGCAAAATTATAATATTCTTACATGTTCTGTATTCCAGACATATTGGTTAGTGTAAAAACTATAAAGAACAACATATAAACCAGGGCTTTAAAATTTTATTACTTTGAGAAAATTAACATCCTTTAAGCCAAATAAAAATAGCATTGTGCATCACACATTCTTATTCTCTTAATGATATTTCAGGATCTTATGTGACTAAAATTTTATATGGTTAAAAAAGTAGACTGAATTATGTTTCCATCAGGTACTAGACAAGGGCTCTATGATGGTGGATAAGTTAGTAATCAATATCGTTATCATTGTTGCTCAAATTGTTAGTGGGAGTCAGTTTTATAGGTATATTTCTTACGAGTAGGGTTTTCCCTGCCGATTGGTCCCGCTGTCGCAACTGCCCCCAATAATACACAGGGATGCTGTTGGCCTGGTACTAGTTTCTTTTTATTTTTATTAATAATATAATTTAAAAATTTTACATATCGATCCCAGTTTCCTCTCCCTCAATCTCTGCCTCTTACCCTTTCTTCCTCCCTCCTTCCCTCCCTCTTTGCCTCTCTCCCCTGCGACATACACCCTGGCCACCCTCCCTTCTCATCCCCCCACCCCCATTCCACTTGTAGGGCTATGCTATTCAGGTTGGGTTATGTAAATATGTCAAGTCATTTGAAGTAGGGACTAGGACTTCTCTCCTGTCTCTAGGTAAGGGGGTATCCCTCCATGAGGGATGTGTCCGCAAGGTCCTTTTGTATACCTGGAATAGATCCTGTTTGTACTGTCTGAGGTCTCCCAGACTGATCAGTCCTTCTAGCTGAGATTCATATTCAGGGGATCTGAGTCAGTCCCATGCTGGATTACCAGATATCAGTCTGTAGGGGCCCATTAGATCCTCCCATAACTAAACACTGAGTCGAACTAGAATCCAGATGCAGAGAGAGGAGGGATAGACCAGGTTGGAGAAACACACAAAGACAGCTGACCTGAACCAGGTACTAGTTTCTTACCAGCTAGCTCTGTCTTAATGATTAACCCATTTCTATTAATCTAAGTATTTGCACATGGTCTCATCTTATAGGCCAGAGAAGACCGGCGTTTTGCTCTCTCCAGGTCTCTCCATGCTGACTCCTCCTTCCTACTTCCTCCTTCCTCTTAGTCTCCTAGCCCCACCTATCTTTCTTTTCTATTGGCCAACACTGCTTTATTCATTAACCAATTTGAGAAACATATATACAGAATTACAACTCCCATCATCTCTTCTTTTCTGTCTAAAATAAAAAGAAGGGTTTTAACCTTAACATAGCAAAATATATCACACAACAGTTATCAAATAAGAATCAATGTTAACAATATTTAGTCCATTAACATTTTGTAAGACTTAAAGAAAATATCATCTATCCTATCTTTGTGAGTCTAGAGTCCTATATGTAACTTATCTTTAATCCTAACTAAGAAAAACTATAACCATAACTATCTGTCTTCAACTCCTTCAAAGACCACAGAAGGATAATATATACACTCTAGAAATGACAGAGACAACCCACTGCCTTGTCAGTCACCCAAACTTCTTCAGCCTATCGGCCATAGTGTGTCTGGCAGACTCTTTAGCAAAGCAGAAATCTTTCCATCTGTATTGGCAGTTTGTCAGTCATTTTTCTCTATGTCTTGTAGACTGTCTGGCAGCTACTTCCATGAAGCAAGAATCCTGTAGCAATGTCCATCTTGTTTCAGCAGTCACTTTTCGGTGGGTCCTGCATGTCCAATTTATGCAGCATATAGTCAAACAGTCTAGACAAGAACAGTATCTTGTTTGCCATATTGAAAGCAAACTTTGTAATGAGTTTCTTCAATGTCTATCTTCCTTTCTAACGCAGGTGGTGTTGCCAGGAGCAGTTATGAAAACAACACAAAATGTCCATCAACTGACTGCAATGGGCTATAAAATTTATTATATGCATATTCCCAAATGTGTTCGATTCATCCCTGAATGAATGAAACACTAATCCATGCTATCAATGTTCTTTAAAATATTATTCTAAGAAGGACAAAAAAAGACATGAAAGGCCATTTATCTCACATTCTACATATATGCTCTGTCCAGAATAGGCAACTCAAAAAAGGCAGAAAGTTTAATACCCAAAATGATGCTGTGGGCTGAAAGGAAGAAAGAACTAAGAGTGTTATTGTATTAGTAGGTATGGTAATGGGATTTCTATCTAAGTGAAAAAATGTTTGAAAATCAGATAATTGTGATGACTGACAACTCTAAGAATATGTTTAAAAACCCACTGAATTAAAGATAAAATTTGATGTGTATTCACATTTAAATATTCCTAGAAAGAAAGCAAAAATACAATTGAAAACACAGATTAAATAGGAGCATCAGCATTTTCCTGAAAAACAAGCACAATAGTGTGATGTGTATAGTAGTTAACTAACTTGACTGATCTGACACACAGTGGTGTAATGCATGATTGTTAAAATCAGAAGCTAAGAAGACTGTCTCCTGTCATGAGATGACACTTTTATAATGTTGTTAGTAGTTTTCTCATTTGTAGAATTTGGACTTTGAGTTTTATAAGACCAATAGATTCTAATTTGAAATCCAATGTAATAAAGTTTTAAGCGGATTCCAACATTTTGTTAAACTGTATGAAATACTAATCTATATTGAAATATAAATCACTTTATATAAATTAATTTATACTAAAGTAAACATGACCCCAGATTGAGATAACATTTCAGATTCAGAAAACTGATAGTCATCATCTCTCTGGAGAAATCCATGCTCATATTAATGTATACTGATTATACAATTGAAATCCCAATTTTAATTTAAGTAAATAATGTATGTACTATAGTATACAATATATGCATCAACAGTAATACTTTTATTAAAAGTCTAATATCCTTCTGATAAACTCTGTATAATAAAATAGAATATAGAACATGAAACAAATGTATCCAATGAAAATATCTACAGAGACAAAGTAAGTAACATGGATTTTTAAATCAATTGAGAGGCATACAAATGTAGTAGTTGGAGACATCCAGATTAACTGTCATGTTGAACTAAGACATTACAAGTAGAAATTTCAAATACCCATATTTTCTAAAATACGCCCAATGAGAGACTTGGTTAAATGATATTGGATTACAAAATGTATTGTCTATTTTTGTTGCTTTCTCAATCAGCTGTTCTTTTCTGGCTTGAATAGAAATGAACTACCATTTGTTATATGACAGGCATCACATTTGAGACTTACAGAGTCATGGTGAGCAAGTTAAAAGCTTGCTCCCTAAGGTGCTGTTGATTAACTTCCCTTTCTGTTTTTGATGCTGTGGCCAAGAAAACAAGCCAGAGAAGAGAAAAATTGCTAGCTGTTAAGGATGCTTGCTAGGCAATCATGTGCTCTGAAAATTTAAGATACAAGATTTCTTAAAACCAAAAATAAATAAATGAACCTTAAATATGTAACTCAAAAATATGTAACTCAAAAATATGTTATGCTTATGAATAATGCTCAGATAGTTAGTTTTCATCTAAAACTGAATAGATGACTTTGAATAAGTATAAATTTTATTTCCTGGTCCTAAAATGGACTGAAAAGAAAATGAAAGACTAGTCAATTCCATAGATTTGTTAAGTGGGTGAGGAAATCAAGTTCTTTTAAATGTGAAATGTTGTAATTAACTCCACCTCCTCATGCTTACCACCAAGAGATGGAGTATTAAAAAATAAAAACAGATAAAAAGTAAATAGTATATAAAACTATATTTCTCTTTTTGCATAAATGTTTTAACCTACACATTTGCCACTTACCTAGTATAATACAACAACTACAGAAAGACTGAGTAAAGGTTAATCCATTAAATCAAGGCAGTTCTTAGTGGTCTGGATGGAATCTTGTTCTGTTAGGTTTATGTCTTGGTTTGTCAAATACAGCACATTACTTTTCTGTCTTTGTGTAACATTTAATATTTCTAAGTTGTGTCATATCAAATCAATAGGCTTTAAAATAAAATAAACGTTCTTAGTTTTAAATTTTAAAAAGTTCTAGTTAGTTTCCTGTTTAGGCAATGTGGAGAAGGTTCTGGCTTTGAAAGTGTCTCTGATTAAGAGACAGGTGGTTATCATCCTAAGAGCTGCCTTCCTTTCTGTGGTATTATTCTAAAGTAGAGTCTCATCTTATTTAACATGACATAAACAATCAACTAAAAGTCTGCATTTGTCTTGCATCAAAGTAGTACTTTTGGTAACATGGAAGAGATTGCCTTTATTTACTAGCCAGAGAAGAACCCTTTAATCCTACCCCCTACAAATTTGTTCTGCATTTATTTAGAAGTACTTGGTACAACCCACACAGTTTGAACACTCATCGACTTAACTGTTGTTTGAGTTTCCAGCTTTCTGTTATTGTGTTTGACATTCTGACACATTAAAAATGAAGAAAGAATACACAAGGCTTTTATAGTTCATTTATCAAAGATGAATCATATTTATAAAAGATATAAATCACATAGAAAAAAATCAGTTTTGAAACAGGAATTCAAAGATCTAATATTTTGTTCTTTTTAAAAATTATCTCATGTGGTCTGAAAAGATGGCTCAAAGGTTAAGAGCACTGGCTGTTCTTCCAGACATTCTGAGTTCAATTCCCAGCAAACACTTGGTGTCTCACAATTATCTGTAATGGGATGTGGTGTGCTATTCTGATATGTAGCCATACGTGCTGGCAAAACACTGTATAAATAATAAATAAATCTTAAAAAAATCATCTCATGAAATGCTTTCTACAAAGAAGTATGATATAACCCTCATCATTGACTCTGTCAAGAAAATGACAATACAAGCAGTATTTTAGAAAATTTTAAATTAGAGTTATGTTTAATGTGATTGTTTAATGTTGTAAGACCCTAATTCTGGGATCCTGATGGGCCAGTGGGAGAGCCCCGCAACACAAATACCAAACCAGGAGATGCAACAAGGCATTTATTAAACTAGTGCATACTCGGGTGTCAGTAATCTCAGGGAAAGCTGGACACCCCTCAGAGGGTTCAGGCTTTTTTTTTTTTATAGACAAAGCCCGCAAATCAGTATATATGCATGGGGTACAAGGTGATTGATTACAAAGTATAATTACAAAGTGTAATCTCATGTTTGAGAGATCACCCAGGTGTAACCTGTTCTTCTTTAAAGGAAAAACCACAGAATGACTTGGAAAGACCCCACACTGTCCGTTGGCTAGGTGTGACCCAGACAGGTCCTTTCATCTGGAACGAATTGTTCCAGGGATGGGGCCAATTTCCTTGATGTGTGCCATGACCTGGGAGAAACCAGTTATTTCACAAAGGTTTGATGATTCAGTTACTAGCCATATTTAACAGGATCAGCCTAGCATATGACTACTAGCCCCATCAACATAGTAACTTTTCTTGTTCTCATAATTCCAGATCTTTCCACCCATGTCAAAGTCCATTCTTTGTGATTTTCTATATTCCACTTGCAAGAATTATTCTCCTGCCCCTTTCCCATATCCTTACTCTAAAAATTAAAGTCTTTTATTTCTTTTAATGTCTCCTCTGATTTATGCAAATCTCCTTATATTATTCTGTTTTATTGAATGGTGACAGTTCTCTTGCATATATTTTCCTTTAATTCTGATGTATCAAGTGATACATACTGTATACACACACACACACACACACACACACACACACCATATACACACACACATACACATATGTGTGTGTCTGTGTGTGTGTGTATGGGTGTATGTATGGCTTTTGCTTTATGCTTCTTGATTGTTAAGAAAATAATGATAAAACATGAATCATAAGCTTTGTTTTTCAGATATGGAAACTAAAGCTTACAGAAGCCAAGATATACAACAATTTAGTAGAATAATTATTTAACATGTAGATGAGAACCTGTTTCAATGCTCAGAAATTATATCCATTCATAATGATCTCTGCCCTTTGGAAGAAGATACATTTATTTATATATACTTATATGTCTACATCTACATTTATATGTTCCTAAAACCAAAGAGCACATTTTCTTCTCCAATACAATAAGAAACTCAACTAACCAAAGTTTAGTTGGTTCAAAGAGATTAATTAACTCCCAAATCCTAGAGAGCTTCAAGCACAAAGAACAAGAGTCAATATCTCAGATTCCATGTATCTGACAGGAAAGATCTCTTCACTACCATTGTGGATTCAAAGAGGAATACTAATAAAAGAGGAAATTCCATGAACTGTAATACAAATTAACTTAGATGAACTCTAACATTCCTTGTAAAACACCAGCTTCAAGACTGATTTCAGGTAAGATCAGAGAGGCCCTCTGAGAAGTAGAGCCAGAAAAAAATATTTCAAAGAAATTTATACCACCATTTCAACAAAGAAACATTTTCCTTGAATGCTATGATCATTAAGCACTCTGGTACCAAAATTCAAAGACATCACAAAAGAAAAACAAATGTTTCCAAATCAATATAAAGTACAAAACCTCATCAATAAACAAAATATATATATATATATGAAAATATTAAACAGTCATGTAGATTTACTCCAGAAATTCAAGGTTGAAGAAATAATTAATATAATTAAGAGTTTAGTTATAATAACTCACCGCATACTAGGAATTGTTTTGTGGCCTACTGAGTTTAAGCAGGGCCATCTGTGGGAAAATGGTGTTGGAGATATCCATTAGAGCCTGGTGTGTTCACCAGTGGGTGACACACTGAAGATAATGACTCGCTTTCTCCCCCCTTGGTCAATCAGTAGCTAATAGTTCAGCAAGGAAGGGTGGAGCCCAATGAGCTCCTTCTTTATCAATGACTGATTATTGACAGGCTTAGTCTTCTGAAGACACAGTGGGGGCAACTGTAGCTGTTGCAGTTCATGACTGCAATGGCTGTGTCATGACAAGAAAGCCATCATTTCATAGCCCGATCCCCATGATATGATTACTTTTTTTCTACTCTCTTTTCTGCAGTTTCTTAAGCCTTACAGGGGAAGTGAAAATGCAATTTTTACATAGGTGACCACTCCATTTCACATTTTTAGCACATTTAGTGGTTCAATTTAGACCACAGTACATTCTGTTCCACTGTGACCAGTGACTCACTACTTGCAGGATATACACATAGATTAATTTTAAAAATACTTATTCAATCATGTCATTCTGCTTTTTCTCTTTTTTCAGGAAATAAGAGCATGCTTGATGCCTGTCAGCACCCCCATAATGAATACATTTATGAAAAAGAAGTAAAACTCAGCTAAATGGAGACTGAGTCATAATTTTTTAAGTAGAATATAACTAGCTAAGTTCCAAGCTGATTTATATTATATTATTTTTATGTTGAAAATAGAATGCAAATTGAATTACTTCTAATACTTAAATTTAAAGAGGAGAGCTGTGTATGCATACTGAAAGCATTAACAAAGAATTTTGGTGTTGCCTTGCCTCTGCATGATATAGGTGATTACAGAGGAATAACCCTTTAAAGCAGAAATAAAATGGATGGTCAGAGAAATGGAGGGTGTTTACTCTAAATTGATCTGTTGGTGATGATGTCTGAGGATGGTGTGACATTAGAGTATGTGATATTACTTATAAAAATGTCTACAGCCACTATCTGCCTTTTATATACATCATTTTAATGCACATTTAAGGATGCCGTTGCTTTTTCACTTTCTTTTTGTTTACCTGATCAGCCAACTCAATATTGAAAATTTATTTATTTATTCATTCATTACTTTCTTCTGGAAATTTCCCAAAAGGATCACAGGTAGAGTTATCTAGAATTCCCCTATATGAACACAGATCTTGTTCTTGTTTCTGTTCCACAATTTACTGATGTTTCTGAATAAGAGAACATCATATTCTAGAATTTTGTATTTTATAAGTGGAATTTGTATTTTTTATTCCACAATATTCTCCCTTTAAATCTACTTATAAATTTGATATTTCACTTGGAATTTTGTGTTTACAACTTTTGCATATCAATATTTATATTTGTTTGAATGTCCAAAAAATGAAAAAATTTTCTACAGCGTCTTGTTCTTAAAATATATGATTTTATGAAAAGAAGCTTTTTTAGTGCTAAAAGTAGCTTATGTCTTGGAGAACATTTTAGTGCAGTAAATAAAAGTGTGAGTGCAAGGAAGCATATAAAATTATTAACTGTGAGTATCTGCTTATGAATTCAGATAATTTGAAGGGGCTAAAAGCATAATTTTTTTTAGTGTGGCAGTTTTCAAAAGCATTTTATATTCTTCTTCCAAGCTTATTTAGATATGTATTGCTAAACCCTAAACAGGTTGGACTGTGTTCACTCTGAGAATTTGTCTTCCCAACAGGTTTACAGAGTATAGTGCCTCATCCTAAAACTTTGAGAACCCACCTGTAATAGATTTATGAATGTTTAAAACTCTCTGGCCCTATTATCTTTTCAACAAAGAGGGCCATGAACATTTAATTCATTCTTAGTTTTGACATAATATGTTACCACATGATTTTTCTAGTTTATTGGCATTGAACTTGTTTAATTTTAAAAATTCCAAATATGAACTATTTTGTTTCTAAGATATGAACCATGAGAAGGGGAATGGAAGGCTTATTGCAGCCAAAGTATAGTTACATTTTATTTTCATTTGAAGAAAAAATAATTCATGAGTGGAGAACTGTTGTTGTCATTATATGAGCTGGAGCTCAAGACATGTCTCAGTGGGCAATCATGCACATATTTGTAACACCAGCTATAGACAGAGAGAAAGAGACTGGAGACTGGAGTTGCTGACTGCCAGCCTAAATCCCTGTGCAATGAGAAACCTTGTCACAAGATAGAAGATAGAGACTTACATATCAGGGCACACAATGTCCTCAATACATATCACAGGCTCACACACACACACACACACACACACACACACACACACACACTCAGCAGATTAAATTACAGAAGAATTATAGAATTAAATATTCAGAATTCATTGAGACTGTAATTAAAGAAAATATTTCTCCCTCCCACATACACCCTCTAACTATCCTTATCCTTATCAATAGACTCTTTTTTCATTAATTGTATTTTCATGAATAAAAATTTTCATTTACAAATATTTCTAATAATCTGTTGGGTCAATACAGTGTTATTCACATGTATGTTTTCAAGGATTCCTGCACAACAAGTGGAATACTATGTCTATAACTAGAAATCTACCTAAGTACACAGTACTGATGAAACCATGATTTTTTGCAGAAAAATCTGCAGTATCTAGTTACTAAACCAGCACAGTGCCTGACAATAATCGATAAACATTTTTCCATATACCCATATATACTTGTAGTCTTCACCCCTCATCAGAGAAACTTCTCTTTGCAACAGAGAGACATTGCAGTTTAATAAGGATCAGGATAAACAAATAGGCCTAGACAGGTGAATACCATCAGGTTCCACCGGATGAAAATACTTAGATTAATAAAAATGGGTTAATCATTAAGACAGAGCTAACTGATAGGAAAATAGTAACTGGCCAACAGCATTATACCAAATACAGAGTCTCTGTGCATTATTTGGGGCTGGCGTTGTGGTGGGCCCAGGCCAGCAGGGAAAACTCTGCACAGAACAAGAGAGACAACTACAGAAACCATAACCAACTGAAATGCAGAGTTTTGGATCCCAGTTCCAATGGATACATTCACAAAACACTCCTGTGTCTAAGACTCAGGTAACATTGCAGAATAGGAGGTTGGAAGTTTGTAAAAACAGGGATGAAGAAGTACTTGCAGAAATTGTATTTTCTAGTAACAAACAACTCTATACCCATAAATTCTCACCACTTACCAACATGACTGCTCAAACATGAAAGGATCAAGGATGAAACCAACAAAGATTCCAAACTTCATGAGAAAAAGCCCATGAAGCCTCAGACCTACATAAAGAACTACAGGCACCTGTTTACAGTTGGGAGGTAGACATCATGGAAGATGTCATTCTGCAAATATGTTTCTCATATTGGTTAATGAATAAAGCACATATGGCCAATAAGAAAGCAGGATAGGTTGGACAAGAAGACAAGGAAAATGCAGGGAGAGGTAGGAGGAGATTCAAAATGTAGGACCAAGAGAACAGAGGTCCCGATCCTTTCTCCGGTAAGATAAGACCACATTAAAATACTTAGATTGATATAAATGGGTTAATATTTAAGACAGAACTAGCCAATAAATAATGCTAGTAACAGGCTAACAGCTTTATATTTAAGACAGCATCTTTGTGTGTTATTTGGGGCTGGCATGGCTGTGGGACGAGGCTTGTGGGAAAACTTACCTGTAATATGGAGAGGTGATTCTCCCCAAGGAAGAGCACAAAAGTTTGTTGTCTGATTCTAAATGATAAGTTCTAGAATTTCTTAACTTCCTGTTTATGTCTTCATTTCTTATATTCAGTTTCTGTTTTGACAAGGAAGCATGGGATTATTGGCTTTATTGAACAATTTTCCAGGTGCCTGGTACAATTTCACCATGCATTCTATCTATTCTTTTACACATGAAGTTCAAATATTGTCTCTACTCCTGAAGTGATAGGTTGTAATTTTTTCCTAGTGTGTTTCATTCTAGATATTTCATTATATGTTTTTACTCATCTCAAACAAGTCAACAATGACTTTCAATACACACATCTAATCTTTATTTCCCTCCATCCATAGTTAACTTACACACTGATTCACAATATATATTTAACATAAATATAATGCAAAATATTTATATAATTTTCTTAAGCATCAAAATTTAATGAGGATCATGGTTTATTAAAATCACCTAAAATTTGTTTCTAATAAACATTATTTTAATTTCTAGTTTTCAAAATCTATAATGACTATCAGATTGATATTGAGAAATGAGAAAATTTTACTATAAATAAAATTATCTACTAGAGATATAAAAGAGTCTCAGTGTGTTTGTATTTAGTACTTTAATAACAGAAAAAGAACAATTCACAAACGTTAATAAATCTTGATTTTATGTATTAATAAACTTGTACAAAACAGATTGTTCTTGGCATGTGTCATGAAAATATTTTATTGCCAAATAAATCCATGCTATTTGAAAAGCATACTGTTCAGTATTCCAAGTTTTAGGACAGGGGTTAAGGTAGTATTGTCACTTGGATAACAAAGGCTTATATCTGTATTTCCCCTAGTATGGGAAACAGTTCAAATATTGAATTTGGAGTAATTTGACACACTATTTGAATCATGGTGACTTAATAACAGCAGGAGATTAAGCAGGGATAAATATACTTGGCCAAATAATATAGCTCTGTTGGAGTTACTTTAAATAGAAGATTGTTTACTCATTTATTTTTAAAAAGTTGAAATATAGGATTGAAATCCTGAGATTTCACTTCATGACTAATATCCTTTTTTAAATTTTTGTATTTCATTTTACAGTTCTCCATCCCTCTTCCCAACCCCCCCCCACCTCCCTGCTAGCTCACACCCAGTCCACTCCTCCTCATGAGTAAGGGCTCCCATGAGGAGTCAATATATTCTGTCAGAATCGGTTGGGGCAGGGCCTGGCCCCTTTCCCATGCATTAAGATACTCTATATCGAAAAAGCTGTACACTGAAAAGCGAGGTTTTTACTAACTAGGTTACATTGAGCAAATTAAGAATGTCTTACATTTTTCCCATTTGTAAATTAGGAACAAATTCCTAGTCATATGTACCTCATGGTAACTGAAAAAAAATCATTTATGGAAGATATTTGGAGGCCCTGTTTAGTATATCATGAGAAATATTTCAACTATCTATTATTGTAATATATTTTATACTTTTAATTATAGAAATTACATAAATAATGGAACAGTAGATTCAAGTGAATAAAAACACACACTAGAAAACTACATGTAAACCAGACCAGCGGGTGCCAGTATGATGAATGAACGTGTAACAGAGAGGTGGGAAAATAGGCTAGTAGAGCAGCCTGTGCTCTGTGGAGGGAAATGGACCTGGGCATGCAGGTGACAGCTATGATAGAGGGCTGAGGTCGATGGTAGAAACTGTCATTGCCCAGTGGGATCAATGGAGTGAAATGCAGCAGCCTAAAACTTACACAGATGCGCACAATCATCCCAGGGAAATACTGCCAGCTTAATGAATGGCCCTGGCTCTGGGCAACAACAGAGGGCCAAGGTGTGGGTATGTTCACTCTCTGGAATTGATCTCCTTAAATGACCACTGTGTGTGTGGTATCTCCAGAGGCTATCTTTGTGTCTGTTTCTTGCTGCTGCCATAGGCCATGATCAAGCCAGAAATCCAATCAGAGGTGTGCAGTCTGTCCCATTGACCGAATTCTTCCTTGGTGATACCCTCAGGCATTGCTGCCTTGGGGAGGAGAGGGATGCTGGTGTGAGTACCTGTGTAGCAACTAGAGGCCATCTTTAAGTCTGTGATTCAAGCTGCCACCGAGAGCCACAAGTGGGTTTGATATGCGCAAGGCCATGTTGATGTATGTGTCCCATGTTACCACCCAAGGCCTTGCAGACATGCTGGCGCTGCCGCCTAAATTCATGTTAATGGCCAAGGGCCCTACTACAAGCCAGTGGTCGTGTCTATATGGGTGGCCTGTGGGGCCATCTGAGGTCAGGATAATGTTCATATCTGTGTTGTCTCCTACGGACAAGTCTTTTTGTATCTGGGGATAATGTTCCATAACCTGTGGTTTACCAGAAATCACGTGGAAACCAATGATTAATGTTCTCACTGACTGTAAAAAACGAGGAAGCTACTTTTACAGATACGGAGGATTACAGATACTCTAATGATACCACCTCTGCACCTGTAGCCCCCTGGCCATGCCCTTTTGTTGGTGGTCACAGGTTTGGACGTAACCAGCTAAAAGGAAAAGGACTGGGCCCCTGAAGTCCCTTCATCAGGTTGTAGAGAACATCCTCGTGGGAGGGTCTGTATCCTTGAAGCGGGAGCCTTCAACAGTTACTTGTTTCCAGTGTAAGTTCTTCTCTCCAAATAAACTCCACTTCATCTATACTGGGTCCATTATCCCATGGATACACAGTTGAGAAAGAGAGACATGGAAAGTTTATGTGACAATCCTAGCTCTGTGCCATGACGCCCCTCCCCACGCCCGCCTCACAAAAAATAAGTAACATCTAAAACAGGAAGCCATGTAAGGGAAGTCTTAAAAAGTGTGATAAAGATACTGAAGAGTAACTTACCACAGTTGAAGGCTCCTCGTGGCGCTGCTGAAGGGGAGAGCATTCAGTTTATTTAAGGGATAAGTCACTAAAAGTTTGATCAAGCTTCAGAGAGTAAATAATGCAAGTTGGAGTTTTGGTTGTTGTTTGGAGTGGGGAAGCTCAAGTGTGGGAGAAAGATATGGTAAGACTGGGAAGTGAGTGTAATTGAGGTGCATTATATGAAATTTCCAAAGAATCAATAAAAGTATTATGCTGGGGTTAAAAAGCTATATGTTGAGCCTTGCCTTTTTCTGAACCATTTAAACCAAATAAAGCAAAGGAGGTATTGTTTACAAAATATTCTTATTTAATTATGAACATTAAAGAAAATATATACAGAAGATAATAAATGCATAGCTGTATTTGCATGTGGGAAAAAGGAGGACAAAACAGGAAGATAATATTCCAGTGAATATGCAAATGTTATCAAGTCTCAGGTCTTCTGAGAAGAGGCTTGGGCATAGCTGTGACTGCTTCATCCTAATTTGTTTACCTCAGTCCCATGGAAATTACAAAAGAGACACTTTAAACTGCCTTAAGAAATAGGGGAAAGAAAAATCTATTTGCAGAAAAATAAATATTTTAATAATTTATTTCACAAAGAGAATTTGATATGAATACAAATGAGAAAGATTCAACAAAAGTCTGTAAGAAGAAGATTGAAGCTGATGGAGCACAATTAAGAATATTATCAACTTTTGACAGGCTCTGACATGCAATGGGTTAATATTGTTCTTGAGTTTGGGTTTCTATGTCCAAAAGCCTTAAAATTAGCAAGATATTTGAAAACATTTTGGTCACAAAATTAATCTTTCTTAATAATTGTGATTCATTACTTTGCAATTATCCTTATATAATAAAGAGAAGGAAGGACATCTGGAAAACATGTTCACAAGTTACATCATACAGACTCAGTAGATTATATTTAGGAATAAGTATATAAGCACATACAAATATAAATGGAGCAAAAATTAGGCCAAGGAGCAGTGTATGAGAGAGTTTGGATGGAGTAAAGGGAAGGGAGAAATTATGTAATTATGTTATAATCTCAAGAATAATAGAAAAGAATATGTATAGGAACTTATTAGTATAAGAACTTCCTGAAATATCGACATAAACATATATAAAATGAGTTTAAATGGGCTTACCCTCTCCAAGAAACCATAAGATATCAAATAAGAATCACAGTAGAAGGTGTGAATACTCCTTTTTAAATTGTTGTTCAGTGATTTCACTATGGACTCCTACTGCAAATACAACAAGCTGTAGCCATTGTTTTTAATTACTTTCATTGTTCTTAATTACCTGACAGAACTTGGTGCTAACACTACAATCCCCAGAAAGTGAAACTCATGACTGATACTGTTAACTCTAGCAGAAACCCAGGGCCTTCTAAGTCATAAACCCTAAGGAAGAGCCCTATATATATACTATTATTCTGTTAAAAGGACATAGTAATGAACTTCTCTCAAAGCTCTTATCTTTATATGCATAGATGATTGGTTTATTTCTGAACAATTGTCAGAAAGCTTTTACTTTGTAGTAGATAGTGATTAGTTCACAGACCCACTGCTGGCCAATATGCAACAAGTAGCAAACTGTGGAGTTTTCAACTATAAATATAACATCTACACTTTAGCCTTCTCTTCAAGGATCAAAGATCATCAAGCAAGAGAATATGAAAATGTTGTAGCATCCAGAGGTCCAGAACATGACGAAGACATTGCTCACATTGAATGCCTGCATACAAGCCAGAAACAAGCCAGATGAATTCTCAGCATGGAACTTGGAGAGGTTTCTGAAGGTTTAACCCTAGTCTAGGAGCAATTGACAACTGATGGCTGCTGGGGAAAGGAGGGTAGGATTTCATCAGGTAAGCTGCTCCTGAGAGACTATCCAGGCACCACAAGTAATACTAAATATATTCAATGGATATCAAAAATGAAGGAAGGAAAGAAGGAAGGTTGGATGAAAAGAGGGAGGGAAAGAGGGAAAAAGAGAAGGGAGGGAAAAAGAAAGAAAATCAAATGAACTAGGAGAGAAAGGTAGAGGGTAAAGAGGAAATAGAAGGGAGGGTCTATGGGGAGACTTGATATTCATGTATGAAATTATTAAACATTAAAATAAATATAGTACCAAGTGGGATTCCTTCGAACAGCACAGCCTTGCTGAACTTCTTTGTGTTATTTTTTCTAAGTTATTTGAATTAAAATACTATAGCAATGCAAATAGATCATTTATACCCAGGGAATTAATTATCAAATGGTACATTTTATTAGTTGGTGATTACAGGATTAATTTTGTACTTTTCCACTTTTAGAAGCTTATCGTGTGAAAGACTTTTCAACCTTGACATCACTCATATTTTGGGTGAGAAATTTTGTTGTGGAAGGTCATCTAATGAATTACAAGATGTTCAGCAACAGCACTGACCTCAATATACTGAATGATAGTCCTCACAGCAGAGACAACAATCAAAATGTCTCCAGATATTTCCCAGTATCCCTTCAATAGCAAATCTGCCTCTGTTCCCATTAAGACCACTGCTATAGTGATTAAAATCTCTGGTAAACTTACTGAATTGTACAGAAAATAACAATACTCTGAAATTGAAGAAGCAATATTACAGTTCAATTTTCTAGACTTCTGTAATCTAACCTCTTAGTTTTATAAATAGATTTGAAATGAGGTTTGTTCAAAAAAGATATGAAGTTATAATTGATTTTCAGTAGAAAATTTTTGAACTATAAGACATACATTAGAACCAAAGTACTCATTTGTTTATTTACTTATTTATTTTTTATATATTTATTTCTGTTGCTCTGATAAAAAACACTTTAACAACAATTTAGATGAGGTAAAGTGTTGTTTGGCTTATATTTCTGGCTCATACCCATCAATGAGAGATGTTTGGGCAGGAACTGAAGTAGAAACCCTTGAAGAATGCTGCTCATTGACTGATGCTCAGACACTGTTTTGATACAACTGTGACCTTGTTGCATAGGCATAGTGCCACCACAGCAGCACACTCATCAGTAAAGACAATCCCTCACTGTCCACTTGATAATAAAATATAACCCACTCAGTGAGCAACTAAATCCCACCTTAAACAGAAGCTGTAACAACTAAGAAGAACCTGTGATGCTATGTTATACATAAATGAAGGAAGTGTTTCATTGTCAAGAGAATGATGTTTGTGTTAAGATGTTGATGTTATAACATAGAATATAAGGAAATCCAGGTCTTGATTTAGCATTTGGAAATCCCATATGGCAGTAAAAAATTTGATATTTTAATGTGAGCAAAAGACAGATCAAAGAAGATTCATGAAAAAAATGAAACCACAGTCTGTAGACAGGTTGTGTGAGTGTGTGTGTCTATGTGTGTGTGTGTGTTTGTGTGTGTGTGTGTGTGTGTGTGTGTGTGTGTGTGTGTGTGTGTGTGCGTGTGTGTGTGTAAAATTTGAGTATTTAGTTAAAGGAAAGGAAGACAAGTAGTTTCTAGGAATGAAGCAGACTGGCTGTAATTATTCCTCAAGAAAGAAGGAAAAGCTGGGTCAAGTAAGTAGAAATGACTTATAAAACAGAACATTCAAATAAGCTAAAATAATGATTCTAGAATAATTAAGATAAAATAAATAGGGTCTCCTTCATTGTGTAATAATTTGAGCCAAAAGCAAGAAAGTCCCACACTTAGTACTAAAAGAAACAGTAGAGTACGAGGGTCAACTTCTGATATTTACTAGGAGGTGTGATATTGAGTGAAAATACACTTCTGAATTGTTTTTCTTCTCTTGGCAAATATGTTGTGTGATTATCAATGCAGAACAGGATGACAGTGGAGACCTGAGGAGAAATAGAATCAGAATTCATTTACTAGAAGAGATAAAAGGACTAAATAGAGACCTTAGCAAATGCGTTATGAAGTTAATAGTTTTTCAGCTACTGAAGTCATGGTTCTGTTTATCAGGAGCCACACGAGACTTCAATGAAACATATTTGGAGTGAGTAAAATCAGGAAATAAAGAACATGAGGTCATACTATTTGCTGGTATTTACTTCTTTTGCCTGTCTATATATAATTGACCAAGAATTTCATATTTTTGTTCAGCAAATCAAGACGCTTACCATGCAAGCCTGATGGCTAGACTTTGACCTCCAGTAGCTCCTTAAAAGCTGAATGCTATATACATATATACATACATACATACATACATACATACATACATACACACACACACACATACACACATACACACACACAATTTCATGGCTAAGTACTTTGTATTAGACTGTAATTCAGGGGCTCATCCCTGGGAAATTATAATTCCCCATATTCATTAGATTTCTGTTGTTCTTTGGTGGGAGGGAGCCTATGACATTTGTACTCTGTGTTAGCTTATACTGATATTGACATTGATAAAATTTAGTTTATGCTGAAGAAAAATTAATAAATGATTAAGCTAAATGCTATGGTGAACAGTTACATCCCATTACTTCTTTGATGATATAGAAGGGGAACAGGATTGTCTGAAAACTGTAAGAGCAAAAGACCAAGTATCTGAGAGAATCCAGCATGGCAGAAACAAACATGGAAGGAGAAAACTGAATTTCACATACACTGTGTCATACACAGGACTATATATGCAAAAACACTGAAGTAGACTTTAATCATCACTTGTCTTACCACAATTTACTTTTTATAAAATGTATTATTAACTCAAAAGTGCAATTTTCAGAAAAATGCATCCATGTCACCATTATCTCACTCCATATTCCTCTTGGTGACCCAACACATGTAGCCAAGCTATACGAAACGTAGAGTAGAAGGCAGACATTTTGCAGAGTAAAAAAAGGCATATTTCTAACCAGTAATAAAAGACAATGGGCAAAGGAACCAGTGTGAAGAAAGGAACTGACACAGTGGCAAGATGTTTTGTTAATGTAGAGTTTTGATAAGTTCTGCAATATCATTAAAGTCTCTGGACCATGCTGCTTTTCCAGGGGATTTTTGGCCTGTCCAAGCAACTTAGTCTTTGTCCTTTATCAGGAAGTCTCTTATCAAACAACAGGAGCAGCAGCAACAACAGACACACACACACACACACACACACACACACATGCACGCACACGCACACGCACTCACACACTCACACGCACACTCACAATAAGGATAATGAACAGTAGTTAGGTAACAATTGTTTTCTAATAAAGAAACAACACATTTTACGACTAACTGAAGGAATTCAAGTGTACTGTGTTTCCTTCTTTTGATCCCCACTATTGTGTTTTTCCCTCTCTCTTGCTTTTTAATTTTTCTTTACATCTGCCTTTGATTTGCCTTCAAGAAATTTTACTGTCATTCTTCAGGAAAATACAAGCCTTCCAGGATTCATCAGTGTTCTAAATAAAACCCACAAAGAATAAGGCCTAAGCCTCCTCACCTATGAAACAAACTTAGCCTGTGAACATTACTCAGTTAATTACTATGACCAGCCAATTACTCTGATCAACAAGATAACTGTCTTGACTACTTTCTAGGAAAAGTAAGAATTTGCAGCCTTAAGCTAGACTTCTTGTTTAAGCTATGGCTGTCAGGATAGCCAAGCTTTTTGTTCTCTTATATCACATTGAGAAATAAGGCTTCAAACCAGGAAGACATCTCTTAAGGTCCAAACCAATCAGACTTAGGGGCTCTTTCTGTTTTTAAAACAGAAATCCTGGCTGTAGTGGTCTGCAAGGCTGCATTGTCCCATTGACGTTGCTTCAGGGGGTCTTGCTTGATCAAACCACATTAGTCTGGAAGGAATCCACAGCTTTTCATTTACTGTGGAAACAAAATTAGAATTCATTTTCCCCAGTAACATGTCCTTAGGCTTAAATTTTGAAGTCAAAGCAAAGTATATATATAAATATATATATATAAATCCAGCAGCATTTTTCCTTCTTTTTTATTAATAATATTATTTAAAAATTTTACATGTGGATCCCAGTTTCCTCTCCCTTCTTCCCTCCAACCCTTCCTCCCTCATTCCCTCCCTTCCTCCCTCCAACCCTTCCTCCCTCATTCCCTCCCTTCCTCCCTCCAACCCTTCCTCCCTCATTCCCTCCCTTCCTCCCTCTTACCCACTTTACTCTGTGACATGCATGCTGGCCACCCTCCCCTCCCATTCCTCCATCCCCATTCTACTTGTTTGACTATGCTAGCCAGGTTGGGTCATATAAATCAGTCAAGTCATTTGAAGAAGGGACTAGACTTCTCTCCTGTCTCTAGATTAAAGGGTATCCTATATGGGGGATGTGTACACAAGGTCCTTTTGTGCACCAGGAATAGATCCTGTTTCTTCTATCTAAGGTCCCCCAGACTGCTCAGTCCTTCTAGCTGAGACCCATATTCAGGGGATCTGAGTCAGTCTCATGCTGGGTTCCTAGCTATCAGTTTGGGGGGGCAAGCTTTTCTTATTCAGGTCAGCTGTCTTTGTGAGTTTATGCAACCTGGTCTTGTCCCCTCTCTCTGCATCTGGATTCTAGTTCGACTCGGTGTTTTGTTATGGGTGTTTGCTTCTGTTTTCAACAGGTCCTAGATGAGGACTCCTTGATGGTGGATAATTTAGTTGATGATCTCACTATCAGGGAAGGGCATTTATGGTAGCCTTTCCATGGTTGCTCAAATTATTAGTTGGACTCAGTCTTGTAGTTCTCTAGACTTTTCTTTAGGTTCAGTTTTCTCTTCAGATCAATAATGCTCCCTCTTTTATGTCCCCCACACACACCCTGACTCAATCTATCTAGTCACACATGTTTTCCTCTCCTACCCTTCTCTTTCTCCTAGTTCTCTCTCCATTCACTGCCCCTTCATTTCCCATGTGCTCTGGGGGGACTTGTCCCTTCCCTCTTTTGTGAGGGCCCATATATAAATCACCTTGTATCCCAGTTCGTCTAGTGGTGTGTATTGTAGGGTGGTTATCCTTTGGTCTACATCTAAAATCTATATATATGAACGAGTACATACACTGTTCCTCTTTTTGTGACTGGGTTACATCATTTAGGATGGTTTCTTCAAGTTCTATCCACTTGCCTGCCAATTTCAAGATTCCGTTATTATTTTCTGTGGAGTAGTATTCCATTCTGTAGATGTGTCACATCTTCTTTATCCATTCTTCAGGTAGGTTGCTTCCAGGTTCTTGCTATTACAAATAATGCTGCTATGAACATAGCTGAGCACATGTTTCATGGATGTGGGTCGTTTGGGTATATACCTATGAGTGGAATTGCTGGATCCTGTGGTAAGCTAATTCATATTTTCCTGAGGAACTGCCATACTGATCTCCAAAATGGCTGTACGAGTTTGCGCTCCCACCAGCACTGAAGGAGTGTTCCCCTCTCTACAAATCCTCTCCAGCATAAGTTGTCATTGGTGTTTCTAATTTTAGGCATTCTGACAGAAGTAAGATGTTATCTCAAAGTTGTTTTCATTTACATTTCCCAGATAGCTAAGGATGTTGAGCACTTTCTTAAGTGTCTTTCAGCCTCTTTGATTTCTTCTATTAAGAATTCTTTCTTCCATTCTGTACCCCATTATTAATAGGGCTATTTGGTGTTTTGCTGACTAGTTTCTTGAGTTCTTTGTATATTCTTGAGATCATCCCTTTGTCAGATATAGGATTGGTAAAAATTTTTTCCCAGTCTGTGGGCTGCCGTTTGGTATTGTCACCTGTGTCCTTTGCTTTACAGAAGCTTCTAAGTTTGAGGAAATCCCACTTACTAATTGCTGATCTCAGCGTCTGTGCTACTGGAGTTATGTTCAGGAAGCAGTCTCCTATACCAATTTGTTCAAGGGTACCTCCTACTTTCTCTTCTAGGAGGTTTAGTGTGGCTGGATTTATGTTGAGGTCTTTGATCCATTTGGACTTGAGTTTTGTGCATGGCAATAGACATGGGTCTATCTGCAGTCTTCTACCCACCATCATCCAATTGTGCCAGCACCATTTGTTGAAGATGCTTTCCTCCCTCCATTGCATTTTTTTAAAGCTGTTTTGTCAAAAATCAGGTGTTCATATGTGTGTGGATTAATAACCGAATTTTTGATTTGAGTCCATTGGTCTACCTGTCTATTTTTGTGCCAATATAAGGCTGTTTTCAGAACTATACCTCTGAAGTAGAGCTTTAAGTCAGGGATAGTGATGCCTCCTGAAGTTCTTTCATTGTACAGTGTTGTTTTGGCTACTGGCTCTTTGTTTTTCCATACAAAGTTGATTATTATCCTTTCAAGGTCAATGAAGAATTGTGCTGGTATTTTAATGGGGATTGCATTGAATTTGTAGATTCCTTGTGTCAAGATTGCCATTTTCACTATATTTATCCTTCCAATCCAAGAGCATGGGAGATCTTTCCATTTTCGGGTATCTTCTTTAATTTCTTTCTTTAAAGACACAAAGTTCTTACTGTACAGGTCTTTAGCATGTTTGGTAAGCGTTACCCTGAGATATTTTATGTGTTTGTGGTTATTGTAAAGGGTGATCTTTTTCTGATTTCTTTGTCAGCCTCTTTGTTGTCTGAATAAAGTAGGTCTACTGATTTTTATGAGTTTACCTTGTATCCTGCTAGTTTGCTGAAGGTGTTTATCAGCTGTAGGAGTTCTATAGTAAAAATTTTTGGGCCGCTTATGTAAACTATCATATCATCTGCAAATAGAGACAGTTTGACTTCTTTCTTTCCAATTTGGATCCCCTTTTGTTGTCGTATAGCTTTAGCTAGAACTTCAGGTACAATATTGAAGAGATATGAAGAGAGAGGACAGCCTTGTCTTGTTTCTGATTTAGAGGAATTGCCTTAAACTTCTCTCCATTCAGTTTGATATTGGCTGTTGGTTTACTGTATATTTATTTTATTATGTTTAGGTATGTTCCTGTTATCCCTGATCTCTCCAAGACTTTTATCATGAAAGGGTGTTGAATTTTGTCAAAGGCTTTTTCAGCATCTAGGGAGATGATCATATGGTTTTTTTTTTTCAGTTTGTTTATATGGTGGATCACGTTGATAGATTTTCCTATGTTAAACCCTTATGCAAATAAATCCCTATGCAACCCAGGGATGAAGCCTACTTGGTCATGGTGGATGATTTCTCTGATGTATTCTTGGATTCGGTTTGCAAGTATTTTATTGAGATTTTTGGATCGATGTTCATCAGGGATATTGGTCTGTAGTTTTCTTTCTTAGTTGTATCTTTGTGAGTCTTGGGCACCAAAGTGATTGTGGCTTCATAGAAAGAATTTGGTAATGTGCCTTCTGTCTCTATAGTGTGGAGCAATTTGAGGAGTATTGGAATTAGCTCTTCCTTGAATTTCTAGTAGAATTCTGTACTGAAGCCATCTTGCTCTGGGCTTTTTTTTTTTTTTTTTTTTTTTTTTGGTTGGAAGGCTTTCGATGCCTGTTTAGATTTCACTGGGGGTTATATGTCCATTTAAGTTGTTTGTCTGTATATGGTTTTATTTTGGTAAGTGATAGTTAGGTAGAAATTTGTCTATTTCCTTGAATTTTCACATTTTTCAGAGTACAGGTTTTCAAAGTATGACCTGAAAGTTGTCTGGATTTCCTCTGTGTCCATTATTATGTCCCCCTTTTCATTTCTGATTTTGTTAATTTGCATGATCTCTCTGATTTCATTAGTTTGGATAAAGGTTTGTCTATCTTGTTGATTTTCCCGTAAACCTACTCTTTGTTGCATTGATTTTTTTGTATTGTTTTCCTGGTTTCTATTTTATTGATTTCAGCCCTCAAATTGGTTATTTCCTGGCATCTATTTCTCCAGGGTGTGTTTGCTTCTTTTTTTTCTAAGGCTTTCAGTTGCGCTGTCAATTCTCTAATGTGACTATCCTCTGTTTTCTTCATATGGGCACTCAGTGCAATGAACTTCCCTGGTAACACTGCTTTTAAAGTGTCCCATAAGTTCGAATATGTTGTGTCATGATTCTCATTGAATTTTAGGAAGTCCTTAATTTTTTTCTTCATTTCTTTTTTGACCCAGGCATGTTTAAATTGCACATAGTTAAGTTACCATGGGATTGTAGGGTTTCTGCGATTTGTGTTGTTGTTAAATTCCAATATTAAAGCATGGTGGTCTGATAAGTTACAGGGGATTATTCCAATTCTTTAGTATCTGTTGAGGTTTGTTATGTCACCTAGTATGTGATTGATTTTAGAGAAGGTTTAATGTGGAGCAGAGAAGAACGTATATTCTTTTGTGTTTGGATAGAAAGTTTTATAGATGTCTGTTAAACCCAGTTGAGACAGAACTTCTGTTAGTTCTTTGTTTCTTTGTTGAGTTTCTGATTGGTGGTCCTGTCTAGTGGTGAGAGTGTTTTGTTGATGTCTCCCACTATAAGTGTGTGAGGTTTTATGTGAGGTTTGAGTTTTAGTAGCGTTTCTTTTAGGAATTTGTGTCTTTGTATTTAGGACATACATGTTCAGAATTGAAACTTTTTGTTGATAGATTCTCCTGTGATGTATATGAAATGACCATCTTCATCTCTTTTGATTAATTTTGGTTTGAAGTGTAACTTGTTAGATATTAGGATAGCCACACCTGCTTGCTTCTTGGGTCCATTTGATTGGAAGGTCTTTTCCTAGCCCTTTACCCTGAGGTAATGTCTATCTTTGTAGCTTAGGTGTGTTTCTTGTATGCAGCAAAAGGATGTATTTTGTCTTCGTATCCATTCTGTTAGCCTGTGTCTTTTTATAGGCAAGTTTAGACCATTAATGTTGAGGGAGAGTAAGGATCATTGATTGTTAATGGTTGTTTGTTTTAGATTTGCTTTTGACCGTGGTATTGTGAATTTATTTGTCCTTCTTTACCCTTGGTTTCTGGTGAAGTGGGATTATCAGTTGCCTAAGTCTTTGTGAGCATAGTAAACTTCCTTGGGTTGGAGTTTTTCTTCCAAAGCTTTCTGTAGGGCTGGATTTGTAGATATATATTGTGAAAATCTGGCTTTGTCATTAAATTCTTGTTTTCTCCATCTAGAGATTGAGAATATTGCTGGGCATAGTAACCTGGGCTGGCATCTGTGTACTCTTAGTACTTGTAGAACATATATCCAGGACCTTCTGGCCTTGAGGGTTTCCATGGAGATATCAGGCATAATATGATAGGTCTGCCTTTATATGTTACCTGTCCTTTTTCCTTCGCTGCTCTTAATATTTTTTCTATATTCTGTATGTTAGGTGTTTTGATTATTATGCATCAAGGGGTCTTTTTTTTTCATCCAGTCTATTTGGTGTTCAGTATGCTCCTTGTACTTTCATGTGCATGTCCTTGCTCAGATTGGGAAAGTTTTCCTTCAATGATTTTTTTGAATATGTGTTTGGCTCCATTGAGCTTGACTTCCTCACCTTCCTCTATGCCTATTAGTCTTAGGTTCAGCCATTTCACAGTGTCCCACATTTCCTGGATGTTTTGTGTTAAGGATTTGTTGGATTTCAGATTTTCTTTTGTCGATGATTCTATTTCCTCTAGTTTATCTTCAGCACCTGTGATTCTCTCTTCCATCTCTTGAATTCTGCTGGTTATGCTTGCATCTGCAGTTCCTGATCATTTGTCCAGTTTTTCAATTTCCAACATTCTTTCGGTTTTTGTTTGCTATATTGTTGCCATTTCTGTTTTCAAGTCTTGAACCGTTTCCTTCACCTGTTTAATTGTTTGTTCTTGGCTTTCTATATTTTGTTTAAGAAATTTATTCATTTCTTCCCATTTTTTGTTTGTTTTATCTTCTACTTCTTTTTGGGATTTTCTCACATATTCTTTCAGGGCCTCTATCATTTTTATGATGATAACTTTTAGGTCGTTCTCTTTTGATTCATTTGCTTTGTTGTATTCTGGTCTATTTGGTATAGATTCCCTAGATTCTGGTGGTGTTATGCTGTCTTTCTGATGTTAGGTGTTTTCTTGTATTGCTGTCTTCCCACAGCTTCTTCCAGTAGGTGTTGCTGGAGTTTCTCCCTCTCTCTATGGATTTAGGTGGATCTGAGTTTCGATGTCTGTAGTTCTGGGTAGTCCAAGCTTTCTATAGGTGTCAAAGATCAGGCTCCAGCAGAGGAGAGCTGAGGCCTCTTTGGCAAAGGCTAGCCTGCAGGATGTTTCCTCAGGGAGAGTCTGGTCTATCTCTAGCCAAGGCCTCTAGCCAAGGTCTGGTGTTGGGGGACAAAGGCTGGGCTGATACTCAGGTTGTTTCAACACTGATAGTTGGATCTAGCTGGCACCCTCCAACTGAGTAGGCCCTCTTTAACATAGGTCCTGTGATGGGGTCAAGGACCTAGCCTGGAGTAAGTCAGGGTGGACCTGCAGAGATAGGTGGATCTCTGGGTGGGGCCCAGAACTCCAGTAGAAGACCAGTCGTGATTGTCAGAGACCAGGCAGGTGAAAATTACAGGTGGTCCCACATGGATAGGCCGGTCTATTTTGCTCAGATGGGCTCCAGGAGTTTCTCTGAAGGTGGCTGGATATTGGCTCCACCCTCTGGCTCAGTGCTCAACCAGAGCAGTAGGACAGTGGGCAGGGTTGGGAAGAGCGTAAGGGGAGGGCAGGCTCTTGGTCGTGGTGGGTGGAAGTATATAGTAGCTCTAAGAGTACTCTCAGTGGGAACAGGACTCAGGGGCAGGGAGATTTAGGACCCACCCAGGGATTTCCTAGGGAGGGTGGAGGGGAGAATCTGCTGCCCCAGCGGGCTTAGACCCAAACTCATCCGTAGCCATGGCTTGGTGACAGCGACAAAGAAACAGGCATTATTTCCTAATGTTGAGTAGTATTACATTGTATAAATGTACCATCATTTATTTATCCATTCTTTGGATGAGGGACATCTAGGTTTTTTTTCCAGGTGCTTGCTATTACAAATAATGCTGCTATGAACATTTTTAAACAAATATTTTTGGCATTTTAGAGCCCATTCACTATGAAAAGATATCTTGCCCAGCCTAGATTCATAGGGCAGGGCCTTGTTCCTGCATCAACTTGATGTGTCTTGTTAAGAGAAAACAGTTGAATAACTAATGTTGGATCCCTTTCTTTCTTTAATCCTTGCCTACTATCAAGAAAGAACATTTTCTCTAGATTCTTTAAGTTGGCATTTTTTTTTTTACTATTTGCTCTATCAAAATACAAAGTAACAAAGTGACAACCATATATCTTTTCACTAAAATAAGTTACATGGCCATTGTAAATTTGTAAACATTTTGGAATAGCCAGGAAATAATCCATTATTGACTTCAGACAGCAGGCTCAGTTTCTGCCATGCTGGCTTCAGTACTAGACTAGCATATCTCTGTCTCCACTGCAACAAAATCAATCTAGTTTGGAGATCTAAATGTAGAAGAGAAGCATTCATAGTAATTATGCAAAACAGTTAACATGAAGAATTTGTAGCTTCAGCCCTCATCAGCTCTTGTCAAGGTCTGGAAAGCACAGCTACATGTTAAAGTATCCCCACAATTAGGTCTACTATATCAGTCATTGATATTCTTCCCATGAGCAGGAGCAGTGAATATTGGGACATTGAAGCTACCTCCAGGCAGTTACATAAGAAAATGCCTATAAACTGTAGAAGCATCAAGCCATGTCATTGAAATGAATACATACTGCAAATCATATATTGTTTCAATTTTAAAATAAGTAAAGAACATGAAACAAGAGGTGATAGCATAGAGGAGAATAAAAATATCAGTCAATATATCATTAAGTTACTTGTACACACATTTATCATGATATATAGTGGAGTGTTATTAATACACAAAGGGGAATGAAATTATGTCATTTCCCAAAATACATATGAACCAGAGATAATTATGTTAAACAAAATAAGCTAGACTCAGAAAGGCTAAATTCACATGCTATCATTATTGCAGAATATATAAGCATTTATAAACACAATGAAAGTAGTAGAAGGACAGCTCAAAAAGAGACATTGAACCAGGAAAACAAGGAGGGAAAAAAGGAAAAGTGCTAATAGGTATGCAAATTCACCAAAATTGTTTGAAAAATATAGTGACAAAGACATAAGGTAAATTACTGTAGTCCTGCAGACTAATTAATCCTTTTCATGGCAAATTAGTCAATGTTCTTTATAAAAGTTGAATAATATAATTGTAAAGAGCTTCTGCTCTATGGTAAATTTTTTGATGACCTACTAATAGATAATGAATATTTCACAATTGGTTAAGTTATGTGAATGCAAGAAGTTCAGGAATATGCGTGAAGACTAGGGGATACTTGGAGCAGCTGATTAATCAGGCCTGAACTTTCTAGCTGTCTTTTACCCTATTCTCCTAAATGTTTATTTCACTTTCTGATACTCATGATAGAACGAGCTGTTAAATAATCCCTCTTCTACTTCCTAAATCAGCATGGCTAAAGAAGGGACTCTGCCTTAATGTAATATGAGAAACTGAGGGGGGGAATATTGTTTGCTTGAAATATGGAATTTCTGATGAAAAATGAATTGTCAATACAGTGTGAGAAAAAAACCATAAAAATTGAAAATAAAAAAAGAAAAATGTTGTTAGTATCAACAGAAAACAAAAGAAAGAGTGAAATTCCAAGACAGAAATAATTATCTACTAAGGACCTCTATTTAGGTCACACTCCACTTTTCACTAGATAGAAGATTTTAATTAGGTCAAATAACCACTTCCTCTTCTTTTAATATAAAGAGCACAATAAGATCTATTCCCTCACAAACATTAGGTAGCTATCAAATGATTGTTAAGAGTATGTTTTCCCCTGCCGGTCTGTTCCCACCACAGCACCAGCCTGAAATAATACACAGAGTCTCTGCATTTGATATAAATCAGTTGGTGTGTTACTAGTTTCTTATCGGCTAACTCTGTCTTAAATATTAACCCATTTCTATTAATCTAAGTATATCCACGTGGTCTTATCTTACTGGAGAGATGAGCTAGCATTCTGCTCTCTCAAGTCTCTACATCTTGACCGCCCCCCCCCCCGCTACTTCCATTCCATTCTCCTCGTCTCCTTGTCCCAACTATCTTGCTTTCCTATTGGCCAATAGTGCTTTATTCATTAACCAATAAGAAAAACATATTTACAAAATGACATCTCCCATCAAATGATGATGTGAAAATATGTGAGAAACATTGATGGGAGATGTTATTCTGTATATATGTTTCTCATACTGGTTAATAAAGCTCTGTGGCCAATGAGATAGCAAGATAGGCGGGGCTAGGAGACAAGGAGGAAAGAGGAAGTAGGGGGGAGGGGTCGAGATGTAGCCCAGGGAAGATGCAGGATGCCGGGCCATGGCTCCCCGATAAGAGGACCACGTGGAAATACTTTGATAAGTAGAAATGAGTTAATAATTAAGGCAGAGCTAGCCCATAAACAGTAATGGTAATTGGCCAACAGGATTGTATCAAATACAGAGTCTCTGAGTGTTATTTGGGGCTGGCGGGCTGCGGGCTGGCAGAAACACACATGCTACAGATGGCCCCCAACGTGGCTATAAGAACTTTCACTTAAAACTAAAAAGAGCTTAAGAAATGTTTTAGAAACAAAGGAACAGAGACTAGCAAGACTTCTTAGTAGCAGCATTTTCTCATTTGGATTTGTTTTGCTGTAGACAGAGATTTGCACGGCTCCTTTAAGGGAGGTTTCCAAAATTAGCATAAGCGGCAAGAAAACCGCTTTGCTTTTAAAGAGCTCTGCTAACAATTCATTGGTGTGTACGAGAGCTGCAATGACGGTTTACACTGTGTTTTAAAAAATACGCTGGCTTGGGAGAGAAAAAGAAACGGGATAAAATGGTTTAAAAAAGAAAAAAGAAAGTAGAATGAATGGGTATAATGGCACACGCCATTAATCCCAGCACTCGGCAGACAGAGGCAAGCAGATCTCCGTGATTTCAAAGCAATGAATTCCAGGTCAGATAAAAGTTAAACAGAGAAACCCTGTCTCAAAATATGTAAAAATAGAAGTAGAATAAATAGAGTAATATAAAAGCCACGTAAAGATCAAAAACACAGAGAAATTTTGGATACTATACGCGATTCTGTTGCCTTTAAATTATTTGATTGCTGAGAAAATAACAACTGCTGATAAAAGAAATGCTGCTGGATTAATTCAATATATATATTTTAAAAATGCTTTGACTCAAAAATTTAAGCCTAAAGACAAGTTACTGGGGAAAAGGACTTCTATTTTTGTTTCCACAGAAAATGAAAAGCTATGGATTCTTTCCAGACTTATATGGTTTGATCAAGCCAGACCCCCTGAAACAGCTCCCCAGGTGATCCAACATTCAAAGCAGTTGAGACAAAGCCTTGCAGACTACTGCCAAGATTTCTGCATCTTCTTTGGATCCCCATGACAGCACCCTCTACCAGCAGGAAGTAGTTTGGAAAGAACGACGCCCAAATTCCCAAATATTGTTTATAAATGATTGTTTTCATTTAAATGGACTTGGTTATAAATGGCTATAACCACAAACAATCTTTTTAAAGGTAAAAAGGGAATTATGGTATAGATATGAATACTTTGCTTTGAAATGGATTTTCTTTTATTGATACAATTTAAGGTCAATTTTGTGACATGTATATTTCTCCTCTTGTTTAGGTATTGTGTATATATAGCTCATTTATAAATGTAATGTATAATTTAGTACAGATTAGAGAATTACCTATGATAGTTAAAACTTGGAGTTAAGTTAGTTAGGATTTCTAGATATGCAGAGATGTATTCGAGATGGATAGGCATTCTTTAAACCTTTCAAAGACCTACAGAATATGGCATTTAAAATGGTTTAGGGTTTTTCTTGACAATGAGGCACAACTGCTCCTGGTAACACCACCTACAGAAGAAAGGAAGATGGACATCGAAGAAACACATTATGAAGTTTGCTTCTAATATGGCAAGACTAGCCATTTGGGCAAGGTACTGCTCTTCTGGACTGTTTGACTTTATGTTGTAGAACTGGACATGCAGGACCCACAAAAAGATGACTGCTGATGCAAGATGGACATTGCTACAGGATTCCTGCTTCATGGAATAGGCTGCCAGACAGCCAGACAGTCCACAGGACACAGAGAAAAGTGACTGACAAACTGCCATTACAGGTGGACAGTTTAAAGTTTCCTGCCTTGTTGAGGAGTCTGGACACACACTATCGCCTATGGGCTGAAGATGGAACATTACAGAAGAACTTTGGGTGACTGACCAGGCAATGAGTTGTCTCTGTCATTTCTAGAGTTTATATATTATCCTTCTATGGTTTTTGATGGCGTTGAAGACAGGTAGTTATGATTATAGTTTTCCTTAGTTAGGATTAAAGATAAGTTACATATAGGACTTTAGATTCACAAGATAGGATAGATGATATTTTCTTTAAGTCTTATAAAATGTTAATGGACAAAATATTTTTAACTGTGATTCTTATTTGATAACTGTTGAATGGTATACTTTGCTATGTTAAGGTTAAACCCCTTCTTTTACTTTAGACAGAAAAGAGGAGATGATGGGAGATGTTATTCTGTATATATGTTTCTCATACTGGTTAATAAAGCTCTGTGTCCAATGAGATAGCAAGATAGGCGGGGCTAGGAAACAAGGAGGAAAGAGGAAGTAGGGGGGAGGGGTCGAGATGTAGCCCAGGGAAGATGCAGGACGCAGGCCGCATCTCCCCGATAAGAGGATCACGTGGAAATAATTAGATAAGTAGAAATGGGTTAATAATTAAGGCAGAGCTAGCCCATAAACAGTAATGGTAATTGGCCAACAGGATTGTATCAAATACAGAGTCTCTGAGTGTTATTTGGGGCTGGCGCAGCTGTGGGCCCACGTGGCGGCAGGACCGGGAGGTCGGCGGGGAGACCTGCTGTAACAAAACATTTCTAATGAAATAGCATAAGCCTTAATTTTACTGTAGGTTCTTTTTATACAAATAGTATTTTAAATATGATACATGCTTATTCATTGATACATTATTTCTTACTATAATGAGCTTATATGCAACAAATTTGCTGCCAAGTAGAAATGAGAACATTAAGTAAGCATTATGTTGCCAAAGGACAAATTGACTGCATTGGACAGCACCTAGGATTCTATGACAGCATGCTAACATCAAAGGCAGAAATGTCATAAAGTGTCTGCACAAGTTGAGGTGTCTAAAAGGATGTGGATGGCAAGTATGTGAGCCCTAATGCTGTCCTGCTCTACAGAAATGTGCCATTAACAATTGACACCACCACCCCAGAGCAAAGATACATGAATTGGTTTGACATTATGACATATCATATAATTCAACAAAGTAAGTTAATCAATTTGTGTTTCTTTAAAAAGCTCAGTATTTTTCTGTTGCTAGCTGCCACCATGTTTACAATTATATATGTATTTTTAATCTTTGTAAAATCATATACTATATGACTATAGATACTATTTCTAATATATGTACAATAAACTATCCCTCCCATGATTGTGCTTGCTTTTAATTGAATATTTAAATATGTTTTATCCCAGATTAATAATTGAGTCTTTGTAAATAATTTGGTAGTGTTTACAACTGGATTTTCCTAATAAATATATGGAGAGTGGTTAAATAGAAAATATGTAATTAAAAACTTATTTGACACCAATGCCTTAGGCATATACTGCAGATGGTATTGGGGTTAAATTAAAACTTTAATAATTTGTAAGATGTAATGACCTTGCTGTGAGAAATGAATTGACATTTCTGACATATTAGTAAAAGTTAGCACATATATTACTTGAACAATTTTAATAGCAATATTCATTTTGTTCTAAATTCATGATGCAAATATGGAGACAAATATCACAGTTGTGAAGAGCTGAAAGTATTATTCAAATGTTTTTGTTGTCTACATCTTTTTTAAGTATCAGATTCTGTTTGATATGCTTAATTAGAATACCAAAGTCTTGATTGATGGGAAGCTCCAATAAGCACAATCCTTGGTATTTATTCTTCTAAATATGAAGCAATTGGAAATGTGACATATTGAACTTCCGATGATTCCTGCTCATGACAGCATTATGAATGAGAGAAGAAAATGGAAACATAATACATTATCCTGACAAAGACTTCAACTGCATTACAAATGGAAACATTTCTCATTCCAACTTATTCTAGGTAGTTAAAAAGTTTTTCAGCAAGGACAGAACATCAGAGGAAAGCAGGTGGAATTTAATTAAACTTTAGGTTAAGGTCCAGACAAAAATATATATGTAGAGCATTTAACATTTTTAATATTGTGTAAACAGTCATCTTATAGAAGAAACATGCATATAATAGTTTTCCTCAAATTACTGCACACTACTTTATTTGATCTTAAAATTCTCTATATTGATAACCTACATTTTATTGTTAAATTATTAATTTTTGCACAGTATGCTTAGTAAATGTATAAAAAGTGTTTAGATTTCTCTGGTATCTCCTTCATTCCATTTTCATCTCCCAACTCATTGAGGGATATCACATTGTATTTTGTCACCATGTCCTCTTAGACAATTTCAGTCTGTCATTGCCTTAATTTTTTTCATTGCTGTGACATGAGACTAATTGGGATTTTTGTTTAGAATGTCCTTCCAGGAGTACTTGACCATGGTGTTTATGAGTAAATTAAATATGCTTATTTAGAAAAGATTTCACAAATATGGTATGCCCTTTCAGGGATTCCTATCACTGATGGCAATTGTCATTATTCAAGGTATTAACATTGACAACGTGGCTAAAATGGTGGCTATCAGAATTCTCCAATTATCAAGTAAGGATTTCTCCATCCTCATTAATAAATATTTTGTGAGATCTATTTTCAGATGGTACAAATAACCTATTATGCTTAAACTGTCATTCTAATTACATAAATAAAAATTTGTTCATGCATATTTAGTTTTGATTAACAGCAACTCTTTTACACACCCTCATTTTTAAGTTTTTTCCCTTTCCTCTCTTTTTGTTTTAAAATTTAACTAATATTTTTATATTTTTGAGAATTTCATGAAACACATTCCAATCATAATAACTCCATCTTCCCAACATCCTTCCAGACCCAGTCCCACCTTCCTACCAATCCTGCTTCCCATTGTTTATCTTGTTATTGTTTTAATCCATAAAATACAGTTTGAATTGCCCAAATATTCTTCAGGGTTGGAGCCTATACCACAGAAGGTTGCCATGTCAACCTTCCAGAGGTCACATGGCAAACTAACTTCACTTTCCCAGCAGCCTAGTTCCTTGACTCAGGCTCAGTAGCAGACACCCACAACCTTATCCACCTGCTAGGAATTTGTCTGGATTGAGCTTAGTTCTTATGCATTCTTAGAATTGGTTTATGCCTGCCCTGTTGTGCCTGCAAACACAGCTTCCTTGCAATTATCCACCTTCTCAGGATCCTATAATTTTCCAAGAAGACCTTGGGTTTGAGGGCATGATCAATATATCAGATTAATACATCATTCATTCCTCATCCTAGAAGACTCTTCTTGCAGTGGATGGTATTCAACCAAGACTCACAACTATTCCATGTACAGAGAGTAAGACAGTGAACAGTGTTAAAAACACCTCCATTTTCCACAGTAATTAATTTCTAGAATCTTATCTTAGTAGAGCAGAAAAATAACTCTTGGTAAATTGAATAGAATGTCTGGCCTATGCAGCCGACTCCCATTCCTGGCAGGTTGTGCCAATCACTTTCATAAAGTGGCCATGTCTAGGAGCCCATCTGAGCTATACTATAGAGATAGTTGGACTTATTAGTTCTTTAATGAGATATTGTACCTTTCCAGAATCTTTACTTCTAGTGTATAATAGCTTATGGACCTAAACCACACAGGATTTAACATCTACCAATTTTCTGAAAAACAGAACTTCTATTATTCCTTTCAAAGCATGCTTTCTCTAGCAGTAAAACACCCCTAGATTTTGAATTTCATTACTCTTCTTTTCCCCTGCCCTGTAACTGTATAATAATGTGTCTGACCATAATGTCAGTTTAAACAGCATGACATTTTCCTTCTCTCCTCTATTACCCTCTTCTGGGATCCCTAGTTTCCTCTCTGTCACTTAGGGGATGGTTAAAGATGCTATTCAACTTTGTAATTTTTTAAGTGACACTGACTTTAAAGTTGACTTACAGTCTGACAAAACTGTATGCTAAAACAATGAACATTAGAATATCTACTTAATTTCTTTCATTTACCTCAGTAAAATATGAATGATCATATATACTATGTATCTGATCAATGTGTAGGAAATAACTTTCTTGTCAATTTGGTTTTGGTTTTTTTTTTTTTTTTTTTTTTTTTTTTGATACAGGGTTTCTCTGTGGCTTTGGAGATGTTCTGGAACTAGCTCTTGTAGACCAGGCTGGCATCAAACTCATGGAGATGCCAATGCCTCTGCCTCCCAAGTGCCGGGATTCAAGGCATGTGCCACCACCACCTGGCTTCTTGTCAATTTTGTAGAAAGATATTTTGATAGCCAAATAAACTTTAATCCTATGCAGAAGTATATAATCCAAAAAAGTCTATTAAAGTAATATTTCTATGTTATAATTATCTCTGAAGCAGAATTTACATTAACTATTTGGCTGATACATAAATGTCTAAATTTTTCATTAAAATATTTACTGATGCCAAATATATTTCAGATATTTTATGTGTACTTTGAACTAAATATCAAAAATTGTTAAAGTACTTTATAAAACCTATAATATTCCATTTCTCAAAACTGTTTTGAGAGAAGAAATCAATAAGTTCTGTCTTCATTAACTTAGCCACTATCATTTTCTTTATGAGAAAATACAAAGAAATTTTTAAAAACTGGCTACTGATGTATAATATAGCTGCTTAATAACATTAAATGCATTGATTGAACAGTTGCAAGTCAAGAACTAAGAAAAAATAACTTTAATAACCCTCCCTTTATCTATAGAGGCAGGCATGTTTTATTCCACAAATGAAAATGTTAATCTATTATCATCATATTAAGTAATATTAATTCTTTTGTTACAGGCTTGCATTTCTCAACTTCAATTAAACTTTAACATAACTTTGGGGCATAAGGACATTCATAAGGAAACTCAACTGCATATTTTTGTTAACCACACAATGTTCCACAGTGTTATCACCAGTGATTTTATGTATTGTAACACAGGTTTCTGTGCCTATTAGTGCTCAGCTGATACAGAATTTATTTTTATGCCTAATGGCATGCTCTTATACAAACTTCCCACTAAATACACAAAATAAATAAGTGTAATAAAAACTTTCCAAGAGAAAAATGTGTTGCTTAAATGTTTGCATATAAATATAAGCTATACAACACATATCACAATTTTGTTACTGATTTTCATACATGTATACAATGAAATATAATCATCTCCCCGCCTCATTCCATTTTCATTGCCTTGGTGTTCTTTTTGCTCCCAGAATTTCCAACTTAAATTATTTCTACTGTTTCTCTGCTTCTTCTATTAAAGCATTTTTCCCCTTTGTGTTTGTTTTCCAGCCACATGGTTTCCTTTATAATTTCCTGAAACGTATTCATACTATCACAACCTGGATACACATTTAATTGTTAGGAGCTAGGATCTGAGTATAAGAGAGAGGTAACATAGCATTTGTCTTTGAAACAATGTTACTTCAATAATGTAGTCAATTTATACCCACCTTCTTGAAGATTAAATCAAATGTCATTCTACTGGACATATAATATTACCCAAAACAGGACAAAATCCATGTCCATTTGTATTCTAATACAGATAAAACAGAGCCATCAAAAACATTTAAACAATAGCATGGCTCATGAGATGAAAAACATTTACAACTAAGTCTAATGTCTTGCATTCTATTCTGAAAAGCAACATAATGGAGGGAGACAAATCAAGATTTCCTCTGACCACTACAGCCATAGCATATGAATAACCACATTTATACATACATGCACACATACAGTAAGCATATGCATAGATATTTAAAAAAATTTGAAGCTTGATTATGTTGGAAAAAATTAAAATTGGTTCTAATTAGAAGCTATAAAAACAATTTAAGTTGAAGCAAACAATCAATAGAAATTAATGTAGACAAAAAAAATTTACAATAATAAAGAGAAGTGTGTTCTTCAACAACCACCATTCTCTGACAATTCATCTGATCATTTTCAGAGTTTGGAAGAAATACTAAACTCTCATAGTTGGAAGTTGCCTATAACTTCAGGAGTGTTTGGTGCCATATAAATCCTTTCCCAGAAATTAAAAACAAGTTTATACACCAATCTCCCAGAAAGTAAGAATTAGTAAAGAAGCCAAAACTGCTTCATACTGAAATCTTACAGAAAATATTTTACCTTCTTATTTTTAAAGAAAAATTCTATTCATGCAAAATTCATCACTAACAAAAGGCATCATACCTGACTTTTGGTATCAATATGCCTTTAGCATATTTTATATTCAATTGATTTCAGTAAGTTTCCTCATTGCTATTGTGTTTTCTGCATTCTAAAGACAGAAACAAGAATGCACTTTTAGAATTATGTGTAGCATGTCATTGAGCTATTTATATTTGTGCTCCATTTCTAAGAAAGAAAATCACAAAAGACTTTCTATACTGTAAGAGAATTGCAAATATCACTATCATGCATAGCATATAGTTTGGGCTCTGAGCCCTGTTTCAGTATTTATAATATAATGCCCAGAAGATTATCCTTTATGTGAATGCTGGCATTGCTCTCCTTATAAGGTGGGCTGATCACCAAGTGGAACAAATTCTTTCAGGACAGCAAAAGTGTAGGCCTGGAAAGACACATCAGTAAAGCACAGTTGCAATGCTAGCAATTTCCACTCTATAGTAAGCACTGAATTGCTCCTTTTTATTTTTAATAATCATTTAAAGTAGTGTGGGCCCTTGGATCACACATTTTATTGTTTAAAAGCAAAGACAAACACAACATGTACAGGTAGCACTTTGTAAAATGAAATTTGATGAGATCTAAAAAAACTAGCTGTAATAAGATTCATTACCCTTACACACTACCAAAAGAGAAACAATAAACACTACAAATTAAATTACTTCTGTTTCATCTCTTCAATTAACTTCCAATTCCCCTTTTTCTTGTACTGCAAAAAAGAAACAACTTTGTGATGAGAGGGAATATATAAGACTCAGAATAAACCTAAAATATAGTTTTAAAGGAAAGTGTTCAACACCTTGTGTACATCATGAGATGTTACCTTTCTGATGTATGTTGCTACCCTTCAAACATTAGAAGCTGAGGGCTACTTTGCTAGAACACCCTAAATGTTCCTTACTGTACTTGAAACACTAAAATCACCTCATATTTTCCTGAACTGTTAAAAAATGTTTTATATTTTATAAAAGATTTTATATGAACCTGATTGTATTTAGTATGATTGCACTTGAACACTGAAAATGTTTTCAAAAAGATGAGAAAATGAAATTCCACTGCTCATAAACACATTATTAATAGCAATGAAAACACAAGGGTTAATTTTATTGTTATGCTTCTTCATTTATCAAATCAATGTTGGTAATTTTTTCAAATAAGTATACATGAATGAGTCCTATTACATCCGTCTACTATTTTTAGCTACAAGTAATTAAATAATTTAACATATATCATAATTGCTAAATGAAGTTGCATATGATAGTTATTACTGATGGTTTTTTTTACTCTGTGGTTATAGCATCTCAACTGTTGCATAAAACACTTTCAAGGAACAATATAAAGAGGAATGTAAATTGGGATAATAAGTAACTAGTGTAGCTAGTACAAAAGTGCTTAGAACTAAAGTGGTATTTTTTATTTTACACATCAATCCCAGTTCCCTCTCCCTCTCTACAACACCACCCTGGTCCCCCTAAAAGTGATTTCTTAACTTGCTGTCTGGTTTTTGTCAGCTTGGTAAACTTGAGAAAAAGGTACCTCAATGTAGAAATGGCCTCTAGCATATTGTTTGTTGTCATGTCTTGGAGGCATTATCTTAATTGTAAGATGGGAGGACCTAGATTATTGTGGGTGGTGCCATTCCTGTGCAAGTAATGCTAGATGATTCTAAGTGCACCTGGGAGATCAAGCCAGTAAGCAGCATCCCTCCATGCTCTCTGCTTCAGTTATTGCTTCCAAGTTCCTATCTTGGGTTCCCTCCATTATGGACTGCAAAGTGTAAGCTAAATCAATACTTTCACACTAAGTTTCATTTGATTGGTTATTTTACCACATCAAACAAATTAAACTAGGACATTACATTTGTAGCCAAATATTTAGTTTATGATTGAAGTCATTGGAAACAGGCTTCATTAAGCAAGATGTGTCTATTCCTTTCTGCTCGGAACATGAGTCATCAAGGACTGACTTCTGTGCATCAGGGATTTATCACTCTCAGTAGAAATGTATTTTCTTCACTTTCTTTACAGGCTGAAAGTCTTACAAAATTACTGAGTAGGAGATTAGTTTTGTGGTGTTTATCTTGATTTGTTATCTAATCTTGACTACTAAATCTTTCTTAGAGGTATTTCAGAGTTATTTAAATATGGTAGACCCTGGTATTGGGGCAGTTTGGAATTATCACTCAGTACATTGTGTGAACCGCAAATGATCATTGAGGTATATAAGAACAACAGTTCAAATCAGGAATCACAAAGAATCACAAGTCTTACCCTTGATTATCAATTGCTATAGACAGTAACAAATTATTAAGTCTTTATATGTTTCAATATCTTCACTTTAAAATTAAAATAATAAAACATTTCTTCATATGCTTGCTGATGACAAGTAAATAAAGGTTTACTTTGGTATCAAGTGCACTTCTTATCCCATTTTCACTTTCTAATCTTCCTTATCTCTTTATTCTTGTGGATGTTGTTACACTATTGTCATCAGATGGTCCTCAGTAATAACAGCTGCCAGTGAGTCTGCCATGGACTCTGAACTGGAAACTTTAAGTTGTTATCAAGCTTACCAAGCCAATAAACAATTTTACTAAATTATAAGTGGACAGAAGGATACCCAAAGAATAGTCAAGTTCATGACTACAGAAAAATGTGGAAGCATGTCAGTTTGTAGTATTTTCTAATATAACATAATAATGCTATCCGGTACAGTAAAATACAATCCATTTGGGTATATAGCTTCTTGCTACTGGAAAAAAAAGGAATCTTTTTATCAGATGAGTTAATTTAATGGAAATAACTATAGGTTTCCTACCAAACAGAACTCATAATGCCATCATAACAAGTTAGCAATAATAGAAATAGAATACATGAAAGGATATCAAGATGAGGTCATTTTGAAAAGGTGATGCAACAAGCCCAATTTAGGACAAAGTGAGTGTGCAAAGTATTGTTAGGACTCAACGTGAAGTGATGGAATCTGCAGTTTCAAAAATGAATCAAGAATATGAACTATACAGAAGTATTACCTGAGGGTATAAATGTAAGAAATTTGTGCAATATGGTACTCAAATCATGAATTTGTATGTCAGAGGTGTGAATAGATAACAATCTAAAAGAGGGTCACTCTGTTCTGAAGTTCTACAAATTCCAGCTGGCACCAACCTGTATATGCATAAATATGTATGTACAGATGATCATAATAACATATAGTAATCAATGAGGTTTTAAGATCAATATCTCATTTGTAAATAAAATGAAAAAAGATTTATTTGTTGCTTATCCATTGTGAACAAAGGTAAAAAAGTCAAAATAAAAGTTGGCAGTTATTTGGATGGCAATTAACTAAATAAGTATAAAATAAGAGAATACAGGAGCAAGATAACAAGAACATCTATTTTATGAAAGCCTTCAAAGGATCAATGCTTCTGCTTACCAAAAATTGATTATGGACAATTTCTTATATAACTCGAGTAAACAAAACTTTAAAAGCTAAAAGGTGAATTGTTGAAATACAAATGTTCTTATGAAAATTTAACATTCTTACATCAGAGGTATACAACAAATGTCCTGCGTTAGTTCAATATTTTCATTACAGATTTTTTTTGTGTTTTTACCACTAACAGAAGTAAAATGAAAAGGACATTTTATTTAATTTGAGAGGAAACTGTTCAGACAAAATCATAACCATTGCTTTCCTAGTTCAATTTTATAGAATATTTACTGAACATCTGGTAGATCCTTGTGTTCAAACTCTTTACTTTCTTTTACTTATCATCCTCAGTGTTATCTATAAAATATTTCACCTGTAAGTAAAACATAAAAGCCTCCAAATAAAAATTTGTTTTACATTGATGTAGGAGTTTTCATGATTAAGAATTTCAAAAGTAGTTTTGAAACTTTACAAGTAAAGCCATTTCATGAAATACTGCATTTCTGTTTTTGTAAAGGTATGTTATGTTTCCACCAGGAAACAATTAGACAACTATAATAATTAATAAATCACCATATTTAATGAAATGAGTCCTAAAATATTGAACAAACTTATTACTGCATTGAGTAATGTATTCTTTTTTATGATATTATTTTTTATTCAAATTTGAAACAAGTTTGTTTTATATGCCAATCCAAGTTCCCTCTCCCTCTCCTCCTCCCCTGCACCCTCAACCCCCATTCCATCCCCTTTCTGCTTTCTAGGGAGGTTGAGGCCTTCCATGGAGCATCTTAAAAGTCTGTCATATCTTTTGGAACAAGGCCTAGACCCTCCCCCATGTGTCTAGGCTGAGAGAGTATTCCTCTATGTGGAATGGCCTCCCAAAGTCCATTCATATACTAGGGATAAATACTGATCTACTTCCAGAGGCCCCATAGACTGCCGAGGCTTCCCAACTCACACCCATTTCAGGGGCTCTGCATTGGTCCTATGCTAGTTTTCCAACTATCAGTCTGGGGTCCATGATCTCCCCCTGTTCAGATCAGCTGTTTCTGTGGGTTTCTTCAGCCTGGTCCTGACCCCTATGCTCATTACTCCCTCACTTTCTGAAACTGCATTCTGAGTAAATTATCAGCAATTATCTTCAAAGTTGATATTTGCCTTTACACTAACGAGTTTGAAAGTATTACATAATATAAAAACATAAAAAATGGGAAACCCTGCACTCTTACTGTTGTAATTCTGTCATCTTAACTTGTATCATGTGTTTTGCATGTGCTACACACTCATACAAATTCTTATATATTATGCTCAAGGTCAACTGTCAAATAATCAGGAAACTATAAACAACTATAAATAGCTCTGGTTTGTGGACATCTAAAACCACCCCTATTCTCTTTCTGGCTTGCTATTTCTCTACTTGTTGAGAGCACAAAGGTTCTTATACTCACAGGGAAGCAAGGAATGTTAAACAATCAGTCTCTTTGAAAATAGGATATATAAAACCTATTTTCTGTCCCAAAGCCTAGGAATGAAGTTTAATAGCTTGGGTGATCTCTGAGCTATATTAGGGCCAGGCCATATTTGTCTGCCCCAGGCTCATACAAGTAGTAAAGGTAACTATTTTACTATCTGTATAAGCATTGGATCCCCCAAACTCCCCCATATATGAGACAGTTAATACCTTCAGCTTGTCTTGAGAACTCATCTTTATGGAAGAAATGACATAAACTTTGAAAAGATTTACAATATAATTATGCCTCATTGTGCACACAGGATTTTGTTACACCAGGAAACTTATTTACAAATGGTACTGTACTTAAATATGCCTAAAATAAACTGCCTGGTGTCACTCTAGAAGTGTGAAGGACTCCCAAGTGTTGGATTGAATGTCCTTCTTGCCTCTGTGGACTGTTACTCTGTCACCCCTATTGTTTGCATAGCACCCTACACACCTACCATTTCTCTGAACTTGCAATATTTTCCACAGTTTCAAACTTGATTTTTTTAAAATCATATTACTCTCACATTGCCTTTTCCCATTAAAGGATAAAACAAAAGCTCAAGTATTAAATTTATTGCATTATTTCTGAACTCTTTTTTTGTTTGTTTGTTGTTTTGAGGATTTTGGAGACAGGCTGTCCTGGGACTAACTATGTAGACTAGGCTGGCTTGATCTCACAGAAATCCCCTGCCTCTGCCTCCCAAGTGCTGATATTAAAAACATGCCCCACCACTGCCAGCTCTTACTGAACTGTACAAATCTTGCCTGAGGACTCTTATTGCATATTTTTTAGTGTCTGTTGCCTCCTTTCATAAAATGCCAGTTTATTGTCATTATAATGAAATTAAGGAGGCAACTCACCTATTTAAAAAAGAAAACAGAAAATATTATTTTCTGTCTCAATGTCCTGCTGCTATCAATGTGAGATCAAGTTTCTTCTTCACTTTAGACTTCTGATGAAGGCCACACTTCCAGATAGTGCTCAACAGCACACAGCTAGCTCATTCTGCTATGCAACAAAGAGGAACATGAGGAGATGAGTTTCACCATATTCATCTATTGCAATCTTCCAGGAGACTAAGAATATCTAGGTGAGGCAGGACTCCTGAACATTTTGACATCTTAGCAAAGCTTTCCTGGGGACCAACCCTTTTATCAGTGAGACTCTGTAAACCCTTTCTACAGATCATCACATTTTATCACCACTCTGAGTTTTTTATAAGGTTATGTTGTATCATTCTATGTTCTTATAAAAATATGTCCATTTTAGTTACCAATCTTGACTTTGATTTCCAGTCAAACTGGTTGGTAGAAAAGTTTTGTTTTGATTTTTGTCTTGTTTTTCTCTTTATAAATACTGGTGTTCTCGGACGTGTGAAGAATTGTGTAATTTTTAAAACATCAATTTGTTTTATACCACATAGCACTTGTGTGGTTAAATAACATCCAAGAAAGATATTTTCCTGTATGCTTATAGATGATGCTCCACGGGCACAAAACATTGTCAGCCAAAGTGATTAGGAAGTACAGGGAAAAAGAGAATTTCAATTGAAGGGTTCTCACATCCCTGGGTTGTTTAAAGAGAGAGTATAGAGAATTAATTCATCAAAATAAAGTAACATAGCTTCTGTAATGAAAAAAAGTCATGGATTTTAATTCATATTGTGCCCCACATTCTCTTTGCTCTATTTATATTTTAAAATACTATGACTTAATATTTTGTTACTCATTATTTTGAATATTTGCTTAAACCATATCCCTCATAAAAATGTATTTCTAACATTAAGAAAGATGCAGTAGTGTGTGTTTGTGTGAATGAGAGAGAGAAAGAGAGAGAAACAGAGATTAGTTATGCCATCTTTAAATTTTTTGATTTTTAAATATTAATATATTTCAGATACCATTTAGTTGAAAAGAATTGTTACTGGCAAAATGTGATAGTTATTTGTGAGATGTTTTCTGAGAGACACACTTTTAGTTTGGAGTCATGATTAGTAAATTCTTAATCACTTTTCATTATAAGAAATAACATAATATTAGAATTACAGAGTCACATTATTTATATTTGAAATTTAAAGGGGAAGTGTTAGTTAAAATATGGCCTCTCTTCCATATCTGTGAAAACCTAAGTAAGTTAAGAATGTGAAAAATAAAACAGGACAGAGCTTCAATGTAAGAAAATCCAGTAAACATAACTGAATTAAAGAAAACAGTTAAAACATAAAGCAAACTAAGATCTTAGAAACACATTTAAATTAACTTTCAAATTAAATTTTCTAATCTCTAAATTTCTAGCATTTTTAATAAAATCAATAAATGGTATATTTTAATGTTGAATGATTTGTGATATTTTAATTTCCCTATCCAATTACTATATTGTCATTGAATGTTAGTAGTAGAGACCACATCAACAGCATAATGTAGCATGAGATTTCCTATGTATTATGAAACTTTCCTTTGAAGAAGATTAAGTCACATTCCTAGAAGTTGGATTTCTGAGACATAGCATTTACATAATTTCCATCCTGTGAGATAGTAGGAAATTGTTTTCCAAAGTTGTTGAACAAGTTTTCCTTATTGTGATATGGATACATACTTCCACATAAGCTTAGGTACAAAATGAGTACAACATGATGCAGCTCATTCTTAGGAAATTAAACATTTCTTATATCATTGCTGTTAATAAATATTTCAGAAAATGAATGAAAAGAAGAAACATTTTTTTATCATTTAAATGAAAAACAATCTTATTTTACATACCAATCTTAGTTTCCTCTCCCACTCCGCCAACCATCTCCCATTCCAGCCCCTACCCACTCCTCAGAGAGGGTGAGGCCTCCCATGGGGGATTATCAAAGTCTATCACATCATTTGGGGCAGGACCCCTTGCTTCTATGTTGAGAGAGTATCCATCCATACGGAATGGGTTCCAAAAAGCCAGTTCATGCACTAGGATAAATACTGGTTCCACTGCCAGCAGCCCCAAAGTCTGCCCAGGCCTCCTAACTGTCACCCATGTGCAAGAGACCTGGTTCAGTCTTATGCAGGCTCCACGACTACCAGTCTGGAGTATGTGAGCTCCCACTTCTCAGGTAAGCTCTTTCTGTGGGTTTCTTCAACATGGTCTTGACTCCTTTGTTTATCTCTTCTCCCTATCTACAACTGAACTCCAGGAGTTCTGATAAATGCTTAGCTTTGAATCTCTGCTTCTGTTTCCATCGGCTATGATGGTATTTAAGGTAGTCATCAATATTATTATAGGGAAAGTTTATTTAAGGTAGCCTCTCTATTATTGCTTAGATTCTTAGTTGTGGTCATCCTTGTGGATTCCTGGGAATTTCCCTAGTTCCATGTTTCTCGTTAACCCCATGATGGCTCCCTCTATCAAGATATCTGTTTCCTTGTTCTCCTTTCTATCCTTCCCCCAACTAGAGCTTCCTGATCCTTTACATTCTCCTCCACCTCTCCTTTTTTCTTCCTCTCTCTTCTACCTCACTCACCCTCCCACTATCCTCTCAATTTGTTCAGGAGTTTTTTTCCCTTTTACCCCCTTCACAAGGAGACCATGTATGTATGTCTCTCTTAGCATCCTCCTTTTTCCTAGCTTATCTGAGGTTGTGGATTATAGGCTGGTTATCCTTTGCTCTATTTCTAACATCCTCTTATGAATGAGTACATACCATGTTTGTCTTTCTGTGTCTGGGTTACCTCACTCAGGATGTTTTCTTTTTAGTTCCACCCATTTGCCTGAGAATTTCAAGATGTCATTGTTTTTATCACTAAGTAGTACTACATTGTGTATATGTACCACATTTTCTTTCTCCATCTAGGTTAGTTCCAGGTTCTGGATATTACATATAAGGCCTCTATGAACATAGTTAAACAGATGTCCATGTGGTATGAGTGTGCATCCTTTGTGTATATGCCTAAGAGTGGAATTGCTGGGTCTTGAGGTAGATCCATTCCAATATTCCTGAGAAAGCACCATACTTATTTGAGTGGGAGAATAAATCTACAAAGTTTTATTAGAGATACTTGGCCTATGGAATACTAAATTTACTTTTCAACCCTGCTCATTAGTTATTTTTTATTTAATATAGATTTATGAATAATAATATATTTACGAATTAGTGCTTTTGTGTCCTTAAAATGTTGAAAGAAATAAAATATAAACTAAATTGTAGCCATTGCTACACCAGTAATATTAAAATAATATGATTATAATATTGAATTTATAAAAGGCAAAACTAAGTTCTAAATTAGCTTTTTGTAATGTGTGTTTGTGAACCAACAAGTATGTGAGTATTAGAATGCACAAAAAACATACATATGTGCCTATTCAGGTGGAGCTTGCCTCTGGACCCCTATTACCCCCTCACTCCAAACACGGCTTATTTTCAGAAAGCCCTCCAAAAGGCAGCTCCTCTCCCAGAGATGTTAAGAGCATACATACAGAGTATGGCGAAAGGAGGAACATATGGGATTGTTTTATTCATTAAACCTGGATTTTTAATTCTTAGTTCAGGTAGTTTTAGTTTGCTGCATGTGGCAGAGATTGGGCTACCCCCGTTCTGGGTTTATGTTTTAAGAAAAACATGTCATGTCTTCATATTAGAATGCAGAAGCTATTATTAGTAAAAGTAAGAATATTTTGAACTCAAGAATTTTGAAAACATAACATTTATGCTTCTAAGTGTAGCATGTATGTTTCCGCCAGCCCGCCCGCGCTGGTCTGGCGTCCTGGCCCCCCAATAACACGCAGGAGACTCTGTATTTGATACAATCCTGTTGGCCAGTTACCATTATTGTTAATGGGCTAGCTCTGCCTTAATAATTAACCCATTTCTACTTATCTAAGTATTTCCACGTGGTCGTCTTATGGGGAGCCGCGCGGCAGGCTTCCTGCTTCTTCCAGGGCTACATCTCGACTCCCCCTACTACTTCCTCTTCCTCCTCCTAGTCTCTTAGCCCCACCTATCTAGTTTTCTATTGGCCACAGGGCTTTATTAACAGTATGAGAAACATATATACAGAATCACATCTCCCATCATCTCCTCTTTTCTGTCTAAAGTAAAAGAAGGGGTTTAACCTTAACATAGCAAAATATACCATACAACAGTTATCAAATAAGAATCACAGTTAACAATATTTAGTCCATTAACATTTTGTAAGACTTAAAGAAAATATCATCTATCCTATCTTTGTGAGTCTAAAGTCCTATATGTAACTTATCTTTAATCTTGACTAAGGAAAACTATAGTCATAACTACCTGTCTTCAACTCCATCAAAGACCATAGAAGGATAATATATAAACTCTAGAAATGACAGAGACAATGCATTGCCTGGTCAGTCACCCGAAGTTCTTCTGTAATGTTCCATCTTCAGCCCATAGGCCATAGTGTGTCTCCAGATTCCTCAACAAAGCAGGAAACTTTAAACTGTCCACCTGTATTGACAGTGTGTCAGTCATTTTTCTCTGTGTCCTGTAGACTGTCTGGCTGTCTGGCAGCCTCTTCCATGAAGCAGGAATCCTGTAGCAATGTCCATCTTGCATCAGCAGTCACCTTTTTGTGGGTCCTGCATGTCCAGTTTCTACAACATAAAGTCAAACAGTCTAGACAAGAGAAGTACCTTGCTCAAATGGCTAGTCTTGCCATATTAGAAGCAAACTCCATAATGTGTTTCTTCGATGTCCATCTTCCTTTCTTCTGTAGGTGGTGTTACCAGGAGCAGTTGTGCCTCACTGTCAAGAAAAACCCTAAACCATTTTAAATGCCATATTCTGTAGGTCTTTGAAAGGTTTGAAGAATGCCTATCCATCTCAAATACATCTCTATATATCTAGAAATCCAAACTAACTTAACTCCCATAGGTAACTCTCTATAATCTGTACGAAATTATTACATTACATTTTCTAATGAGCTATATAAACACAATACCTAAACAAGAGGAGAAATATACATATCACAAAATTGACCTTAAATTGTATCAATAAAAGAAAATACATTTCAAAGCAAAGTATTCATATCTATACCATAATTCCCTTTTTACCTTTAAAAAGATTGTTTGTGGTTATAGACATTTATAACCAAGTCCATTTAAATGAAAACAAACATTTATAAACAATATTTGGGAATTTGGGCGTCGTTCTTTCCAAACTACTTCCTGCTGGTAGAGGGCGCTGTCATAGGGGTCCAAAGAAGATGCAGAAATCTTGGCAGTAGTCTGCAAGGCTTTGTCTCAACTGCTTTGAATGTTGGATCACCTGGGGAGTTGTTTCAGGGGGTCTGGCTTGATCAAACCATATTAATCTGGAAGAAATCCACAGCTTTACATTTTCTGTGGCGACAAAAATAGAAATCCTTTTCCCCAATAACTTTTCCTTAGGCTTGAATTTTTGAGTCAAAGCATTTTTAAAATATATAAATTGAATTAATCTAGCAGCATTTCTTTTATTAGTAGTTGTTATTTTCTCAGCAAGCAAATAATTTAAAGACAAAAGAAGCATGTATAGTATCCAAAATTTCTCTGTGTTTTCCATCTTTACGTGGCTTTTTTATTACTCTATTTATTCTACTTATATTTTAAACATTTTGAGACAGGGTTTCTCTGTGTAACTTTTATCTGTCCTGGAATTCACTCCATACCAGGTTTACTTTGAAATCACAGAGATCTGCTTGCCTCTGTCTGCCCAGTGCTGGGATTAATGGCATGTCCCATTATACCCATTCATTCTACTTTCTTTTTTCTTTTTTAAACCATTGTACCCTGTTTCTTTTTCTCTCCCAAGCCAGCGTATTTTTTAAAACACAGTGTAAACCTTCATTGCAGCTCTTGTACAAACCAATGAATTGTTAGCAGAGCTCTTTAAAAGCAAGGCGGTTTTCTTGCCGCTTATGCTAATTTTGGAAACATCCCTTAAAGGAGCCACGCAAATCTCTGTCTACAACAAAACAAATCCAATGGAGAAAATGCTGCTACTAAGAAGTCTTGCTAGTCTCTGTTCCTTTGTTTCTAAAACATTTCTTAAGCTCTTATTAGTTTTAAGTGAAAGTTCTTATAGCCACGTTGGGCGCCATTTGTAGCATGTATGTTTCCGCCAGCCCGCCCGCGCCTGGTCTGGCGTCCTGGCCCCCAATAACACGCAGGAGACTCTGTATTTGATACAATCCTGTTGGCCAGTTACCATTATTGTTAATGGGCTAGCTCTGCCTTAATAATTAACCCATTTCTACTTATCTAAGTATTTCCACGTGGTCGTCTTATGGGGAGCCGCGCGGCAGGCTTCCTGCTTCTTCCAGGGCTACATCTCGACTCCCCTACTACTTCCTCTTCCTCCTCCTAGTCTCTTAGCCCCACCTATCTAGTTTTCTATTGGCCACAGGGCTTTATTAACAGTATGAGAAACATATATACAGAATCACATCTCCCATCATCTAAGTATCTGATGGTTGGGTAGCATGTGGATCACAGACATTCTGGACAAGGCAAAGACATGTTCTGGGCAATTTGCAGGGAGATAGAACAGGACTCTATTAATGCACTCAAAATGTTCCATGATCTAAAACTCACAAATTGTTTATTATTTGAATATCTAACATTTTATTATTTTTGTAATTTTTTTTATACATGAGTATGTCAAATTAGCAACATTTCCTGCTCTTACTCTCCCACTCCCCAAAGCCAAGCAAAGCACAAAACCATCTCCCTTTGACTTTCAGGCCTCTTCTGTGTTTGTTATTATTATACTACTTAGCATTTCTGAAAAGCTGATGATTACCAGAAAGAGAAACTGGAGAAAATGTTGCCCTCAAAGTAGTTTTCTTTGCTCATGAATTAGTGTGGCTTATTTTCCCCAGGACAGGATATTTTTTTATTTCTTTGGTTTTTTTAATCAGGCAAAATAGCTCAGACCAGAGACAACTAATAATCATTTAAACAGAAATTTAACTCTGTGTGTCACCCAGCTAGTTTGAATTTGGGGTACCATTTTAATGCTGGCCCTTAATTATTGACTCTCAGATATGGTTTTTACTCAAGCATAAAATAACAGAAAGAATTCTTGCTGTCACAGACAATTTACTGGCATTAGGTAGTAAAGCAATGCTATGAAAGAACAGAGTGACAAAAGTATATGAAACCATAGTGGTTTCAGTACGAGGCTTTGCAATATGTCTTGAGATCTGGAATAGTAATCTCTCTGCTTTTGCTATCAGGATATGAAGGATCATCAGAGAGGGGAGCAGGCCACAAACACTATGATCAGTGAAATGGGACTAAAGTTGTGAGGGGTAAAAGTACAGAGCAAAAAGAGAGGAGGGTAAGATCAGGTAAAGTTGTCTGAAAAACTTATAAGAAATCATAACATTAACTATTCACCTAAAAAAATAACCTTTTATACACATATAAACTTTTGATGAAATTCTCTTATCCAGTGCAAATACAGGAACCTCACTGTTCATGTTTGCAAATGAAAGAAGGTACAAAGCAATCATGTTTGTCAGTGAAAGAAGACATACACAAACTTGCTCTAGTAAAAACAATTAAACATAACAAACATAGACAAATATAAAAGTGTGCAAAGCAGTTGCTTTCAACACAAATTTCTTCATATTAGAATTTCCCTAGTTATAATGACCAACTGTTAAAGAGATTATTGTATAGAAAAGTATTCATTGTGTAGAAAACAGAAAATAATTTCATGTCAAAAGTTGCTAATTTTTTCTTTTAGTGTTCATTCTTACAACATGGTTCAAATATTAGTAGGATATGTGAATTTTAATTAATTAAACATCAGCATGTGTATATACAAATACATAATGCAAAAATATGGCCAACTTTGCTGTAGATAAAGTATTTCACATAACAAAACAAAACATTGAAGTTCATAAATCCAACATACTAGATAAATCATTGCTAAGAATTATTTCTAAGTCAGATGCCATTTTTCTACAGTTTTCATTGTTGTTTGTCCTAATAAGACCACGAGAACTTGCATTTTAATTGTGTCTAATGTGATGAAATATATCTGTATGTGGGAAAAACAAATTTTATAAATCACAAGAATCATTTGGTATGCCAGAAATTCATTATAAACATTGTTTTGATTTTGTGAATAACTTTTTTATTTCTTCAACTATAAAGGTATAACCAAAAGGCAATGAACAAATCTGTCAAGAAATTCAGGAGATTTTGTTTCAAAGTAAAGGTCTTGCACATCAGAGACAAAATGAGGGAAAAGTAAGTGCATTGAAATGCAGTACTTGGCTGACTATAATGGAACATGCCTATAACACCAGCTCTTGGGTAGAAAAGGAAGGAAGACCAAGAGTGAGTTCAAATTCAAGGTCAAATTATGCTGCGTGGGATCTATGTAAAAAATAAGCATATATTCACATGTATGTACTCACATATACACTAATATATGTATTAGTTGATTATCACTAATTTCTAGATATTGTTCTATGAAGCTCAATAATGTGTCCTTCTGTTTGATAAAACTGTATACATCAACAAAATGTCACCGAAAAACAAAATGCTATTTCTTCCTTGTGAAATGGTGAGAGCTGGGAATCATACATCCTTAGAAGTTGTGAAGAAGGAAGCAAATGAGTTCATTGCAACTACATCTAGCACAGAAAAAACAATAGAAACGTGAGTACTTTAAATATGTGTAAAGCCACCCACATATTTACTTTCATATGTGAACACCAAAGAATTAAGATGCATTTAAAGTGTATAGCTTTCCACATTCATTAGACTATGGGTAGTCCAGAGCATCATTAATTTATACTAGCAGACACTTGGCATTTTCAACATGAAAATCCGAGGGAAATTTATATATATAATTCCCCTTACCAGAATACAGATGAACTTTTAGAGAAAAATCTTGGCTCAGCTCTTTCAAGGTGAAGCAGCTGCTAAAAATATGCTTCTTTATATGCATAATTCCTGAGAGTGCAGAGATGGTTTAAAAAAACTAAAATAGAAATGGGACTTCCAGCACATTTATCTGTTAAATGTTTTACACACACACACACACACACACACACACAGAGTTCACAGGTACAGGTAATTGTTAGCTTCAATTACAATGCTTTTAGAATTATTTTTCTTATCAGACTTTTTTATGAAAATTGAATATATATTAGGATCAATCATTTATTTCATACTACATTTTATGATATTTGCTCAACATCATCAACTCTACTTCTGTTTAACACTATGTTTATTGAACCAATTACATGCCACACAATTCACCCATATAGTTTAAAATTCAGTAGTTCTTTCAGGTTCACATTTCATAGAACTACCAATATTTTGATTACCTATAAGACCTCTGAAATTATAATTAACACCAATGCTCTTCGTTCTAAATCCACTATTTATAACCCACATCTAAAATCCAGTAACAGGCTATGATGTGCAAGTTAGCTCTGCATGTTTGTCAATTCAACATGTAAAAATTACCTCTTTTCTAGAGTTGCAACCATCTCTCAATTGAAGAAAATTTCACTGCTTTTTAAGTATGCACAGTGTTTCATTGTATATATTTCATTTTCTTCTCTCTATTCATATGTTGATGGACATGTGAATTGACACCATTGTCTTATATAAGTCATGCTGCAATGGCAATGGCTGTACATGCGTACTTCAAAATGTTCATTCATTTTCCTTCCGACACATAAATAATTGTGGACTTGGTGAGTTTTTAAATTTTGAGAACTTTTATTGTTTATTTTATAAAGATTTTACTAATCTAAATTAATTTAAACAGTAAGTTACTTTTTTGCATATCTTCTTCAAACTTAATTTTTATATATGAAATATTCTAGTAGACATACAGAGACATACAGAGAGTTACAGAGAGACAAAGTGAGACATCTTGTTATTTAACTTATACTTTTTTGATGTTTTGTAATGTTGGACATTATTTCATAAAACTGCTGGCATTTGCATGTCATCTTCTAAGAAATGACTACTAAATTCATTCATTTTAAAATTAATTGCTTGCTTTCTTATCATTCACTTATTTGATCTTAGTTATATATATTTTCACATTAATTACAAAAACAATATAATAGATTCAATTCTTTCTCCCCCTTATGTAGGTCATTTCCTCACTATGTTGTTTCCTTTCTTGTGGCAAAGATTTTTGTTTTGATGTAATCACATTTTTTTTTTTACTTTTTTCCATTTCTTTTTTATGGCCCTATCCTAAAATGCATCACTAAGTCCAACATCATGAATAATTTCCCCTCTATTTTTATAAATAGTTCCTTACTATTCAGTCTACTTTGAATTTATTAGTATACAGATGGTGTGACATACAGATTATACCATTATCATTAATTGAAGACACTTTTCTTCTGCAAGATGCACTCTGGGGTCTATTATTGAAAATGAATCTTCTGACAGTATATTGGTTGCTTTCTATCTTCTGTTATAAAATATATACTTAAGGATATCATTTATGATAATATCATGTTCTTGGGTAGCAATAACTTCACACTATGTGTTGGTGTATATGGTGTTGCTAAATCTTGACTTACTGTTTTACTCAATATTGTTTTATCTACTGGGGTATCTTGTGGTTCTATATGAATTATAGAATTTCTTTATTTCTATAAAATATATCTTATATTTTATAGAAAGATATAATTGAATTTACAATATAAATTACGTTGACTACTTAATATGAGCATGTAAAAGTACCACTTGATTGTATATCTACTTCTAAAAATGTCTAACAAATTAAGACTCTTTTCTAACTCTAGCAAACTTTTCAAAGCTCCTTGGTGCTGGCGGGGATGTCCTTCTGTATATATGCTTCTCTTACTGATTGATGAATAAAACACATATTGTTCAATAGCCAGGTAGGAAGTATAGGCAGAGTGACCAGACAAGAAGAATTCTGGGGAGAAAAGGCTGAGAGCAGCAGCTGGGGAGATGCCGTGTAGCTGCCAAGGAAGAAAGGGGACCAGGCATCACCAGTAAGCCCAAGACTATGTAGACATACATATATTAATAGACAAAAGTTAATAATTAAGAGAGAGGTAACCAATAAGAAGCCTGAGCCATCAGCCAATTTGTTATAATTAATATAACCTTCTGTGTGTTTGAGGCTGAATAGCTGTGGGACCAGGTCGAAAAGAAGTTCAACCTACAGTTGTCTCTGTATACTTAAAAGATAATGCATTTCCACATATATTAACAAACACTGTGTTTTATTTATAATTATTTTCTTTACCCAGTTGCCCAAAGTAGGATATTGTACAGACTTGAGACAAAAGTCTCATTAGGTGAATAAATGACACTGTAGATTTTATAGTGTAGGACACATATTAAATATTTGGTTTGTAAAGCTATTATTCAATGATTCTCTATGTTATATATCATACAATAATATTCCCTTTTAATAAGTGGCCAATGTCACAGTATATTCCTATGGGGGGAACTCTGTACTTCCCTTTTGTGTATGACACTAGTTACCCTACCCATTGTTGTGCCTCCACTGTCCTCAACAAAGGCCATTTCTGTTTAAGGACTTCAGCAATTGCCATTTATAAGAAAAATTTTAATGGTATTATTAAGCCCTCAGTGACTATTGTGGAATTATCTTTTTGTACATGGTGAAGATGTGTCACTCTTATTGGTTTTAAAAAAGCTGAATGACCAATAGCTAGGCTGAATTTTCTGGTATAGAGGACACTGGGAAGAAGAAAGGCTGGAATACCAGATGCAGAGAAAGCAGCATGGCCATTACAACCTAGCCATGTGAAAGAACATAGATGAAAAGGTATGGGTTAATTTAAGTTGTAAGAGCTAGTGGGATGACTAAGCTAAGGGCCAAGCTTTTGAAATTAATAAAAAACCTCTGTGTCATTATTTGTGAGCTGGTGGAACCAAAAAAAATCCAACTATGGAGAACTATGCAGGTTTCAATATCAGCTATAATCTATACCCTCTACTGAAAGAAAAAAAGAAAGGAAGAAGTAAAGAAAGAAAGGGAGGAGGGAAGGATCAAGAACTGAGAATAATATATTAAGTCCCATTGTAAAAGATGAAATCAAGATATGAAGCTGCTATAAAGTAAAGGAAAAAACAAAAGAGAGTGCTAATGTGAAAGAATGTATCTGCCCCAAACAGATTTTACTATTTATTGAGCTAAAATAGGGAGCTGAAAAAGGTGGCTGAGTAGACACCACCAAAATATGAGGTTCTGAATTCAGATTCCCAGAATCCATCTAAAAAGCCAAGCATATTAGTGGATGAATACAATAGTAGTGTTGAAAAGTCAGAGATAGGACTTTTAGGCTTAAAGTCCAATTAGTCTTGAAAAATTAGTGAACTCCAGGTTTGGGGAGATGTGCTGTTTCTTGAAGAAAAAAGAAGAAAGCAGAGAAGAGGAGAACCAAGGATAATGAAGAAGAGAAGAGAAGAGAAGAGAAGAGAAGAGAAGAGAGGAGTCAAAGAAAAATTCATCAATAGAGAAAGTTTTCTCTCCTAGTGCTCTCTCTCTTTCCATTTTTCCCACCAGATTCCCCTGGTCTCTTCCCAGAGAGATTCATGCATACCACCTTGAGCATTTCTTATTACTTTGCTTCTCTGGGTCTATGGATAGTAGTATGATTATCTTTCACAGCTTACAGACACTTAAGCTACTATATATCTTGTTTGTCTTTCTGGGTCTGAGAATCTATGAAATATTTTTTTAACCATACAAACACAAAATAAATGATATGTAAATAGTAAAAGAAAATTGTAAAAACTGGAGTCTAATCAAAAATTAAAACAAAGTAATAGTGTAATTTCTGTCAGGAACAATTGAAATTCAGAATGTATCATACACACACACACACACACACACACACACACACACATTTGAACTAAGCAAAATGTATTTATATATTCAAAAATAAATGGGTCAGGGCCCATGACTTTTGTTTAAGGAAACAGGATCTATAAGCAAAATATTCTAAATGTGTAAGGACAGGAGAAACAAAATCTGTGTAAGTGGGCTGATGATAAAAAAATGCTAACCTCATTTCCACATTTCAATCCTTAGGCCCATTTTTCTAGCCCTTTGGGATACAGTAAATTGCACTGATTACTGCTTCAGCACTTTGAAATATATGATCTCAAAAAATTTCAGTTTTAGATACAGATGTCACCTGAAACATGAATGATTGATTTGTGAGACTTGATAATTGAAATCAAGATGCAGTGTGATGAGACGATGGTACTAAAGCACAAACATTCATTATAAAAAATGTGATGTGTATAATCCCATGCCTGTAAATCAGGTACTTGCTTCATAAATCTCACTGTTATTCACTGGTGATTTTTCTCCAGAGCTCTGTGAGCAGGGAGAACAAATGATTTAACCAATATGAGAAACAGAATGACATCTCCCATCAAGGGGGTGGGGATACTGTTATCTTAATCTATAATGTCAAATTATATACATATATAATAAATATGTATAATTTTAGTAGGCATAAAATAATAATTCCCATTGACTTTTTAAAACGTCCTTAGTTTTACTTATCTCCTCTCCTTTCTTTCCTTATTTTTTTGTGTAGCTAAGTTTATCCCAACTATTTTTCCCATTCCCTCATATCAATTATGTTCTACTGTCCCCTGTAACTCATACTCCCAATATATTTTATCCATTTGTGTTAAGTATTAGATAATCAATCATCTGAGTCTAGCCTTTCTTTGTGTAATAATGTAGACACTAGAAATTTAGTTACATTATTATATGAACAATTTCACTTTTATTAAAATTTCTTCACACATAGGCTGTAGCAGTTTTATCAAACAATCTCATCATATAAGTCTATTAACATGAGATGTTAATTTGGATCTTTTCTTTAACTTTTAAAGTTTTTGGCCCCTTCTCTTTTTCTTTGTTACACTCAACTGTCTTCTCCAAACATTATCATTGCATTCTGTATTCATGTTATTACTTGCTTTCCTGATAACTGAATTTTGCAATTTCACTTTTTAAGTTATCAATATTGTAGATAGAAAAATAAGAATTTTGGGGACTAGAGATATGGTTCATTGGTTAAATACCCAGGGCACATAGAGAAACAAGCATTATAGAATAAAGTAATGTATTAAAAGAGATGAAGAGGATTTTTTTTAGAATGGCTTACAAGCTGTGGTCTAACAATAGCTGTAAACACTAATGGAAGTTCCAAACTATAGTAGTTATTCTGCTGAATGTCTCAGCTTGTCTTTAATGTGTTCCAGAATCTAAAAGAACTAGGATCTAATGCCAGTGAAGGAGTCATTTTCCAGTGAGATCAAGATCTCAAGATCAAACAATCAAAGAAATCAAGCTTAGCAAGCTTCTCTCTTCTGCATCCTTTGTATAGACCACCATAAAATTGGGTCTTCTCACTTTAAATGATTTAATTAAGAAAAAATAACCTACACGCATGTACCTAGTAGCTTGCAGCTTGTAGTCACATATTATTTATGGTTTGTTAAAGCTTGCCTAAAGATTAAGAAAGCAAAGCCATAGAAGCCAGGCACACACCTTTAATCACAGCAGCCAGAAGCAAGGAGGTGGTGGACTCAGGAATAAGATGTAGACAGATCTCTCTGAGTCCAAGGCCACCAGATCTACTCCAGAATGATCCAGTCCTAAAGAGCTTAAGCAAAGATGACCTCAGAACCTGGGATCAAAAGCCTTTAATTCCAGCATTAGGGAGGTATATAAGATAGGAGTAAGGAGTCAGTAGAAGACATTAATTCTCCAGTCACATTGAAGATGGAAGGGATTCATTTTCCAGCCACATTGAAGATACAGACATTAAAGTCTCAGGTTTCTCCAGCCACATTGAGGAGAGTCCACAGGATCAGCCCATTCAGCCTGAGGTAGTGGTAAGAGCTAGTGGCCTGCTACTTGGATTTTTTTACTTTCAGCTTGAATTTTGATCCCCAGTATCTGTCTCTATGTCATTTATTTATCATGTTACATATGTCTGAGTTTGAGTATATATAACTTCAGTAGTGGGGGTTTGGTGTTTAAATATGTGTACATTTTCTGTTTTCTATTAATTCTTTAAAATTTGACTAGTCCTTCCTTTTCTCAACTCTAAAATTACAAGTACATGTATTTGACTATGAGTCTACATTTATCTCTGCTTTAACTATATTTCCAGAAAGACATACAGACAGATCAGCCTTGTATTTGATGGTTACTGACTTATTGGAATCTCTCAGCTGAAATTACTTACCTACTTTTGTATGGTGTTATAAGAATTTTAGTGAAAGTTTTTAAATTGGTTATTTAAAATAATATCAGTGTGGCTGACATTTCGAAAAAGGTCAAATCTAATTTATTTTCATACTTCTAAATATTGAAGTGTGTGGCGTATGTATGATATATAAAAGTTAAATTATATAGCAAATATAGTGCTGTTATCATAGTTTTGAAAAATTAAAATAGTATATTAACAGAATGATTTTGAAAAATATAGGTGTGAAAATCTTAATTAATCAAGACTATTTTAATGAAGTAAAAAGATAAGTATTTGTAAGTTACTGACCTGGCTATAATCAATTGGGCACTTTGTATATATTTAGTCTAGTTTTAAATCAATGACTACTATCTGTCATTTAAGAAAATATGCCAGCAGACTCAAGAGGACTGAAATTAATTTAATTTTCATCTTCTCATTATAGGGAACAAATAAATGTAACTGTAAAGTGCTCAAAATTAAAAGTATGGATTTGATCATGAGCTTTGAATTAACCAAATCCCAGTAATATAGTCCTCACATATTTTACAATTGTTGTATTAAAGAAAATAAGTTGTTCCCATCCCAGTGTTTCATCTTCATTCTGATGGATATAACCCTCCTCACAACACTAAGTTCTATAATGGGCAAATGCCCCGAAGAGAGTAGGAAAGGTATAACAATTTTACCCTTCAAACTTTCAAATGTTGTTAAACACACATCCTTGATCTTGAACATTTGTTTTATCTTTCCTCAAAATAAAACATTAAAATGAATACTTATTTTGAACACTACATTTCTCATATTGGATATATGATCTGTGAAATCTTTTGCAAGCATGGCACACCAGTTATATTCCTTTTTGTGTCATCTAGCAATGCTTAGAGATTTTATTATTACAGAGAGAAATAAATATTCCATTTTGAAAGAATGCTTTGTAATTGGTCATAAGTATCCCAGTTATCATTTCTAGTTCTTATCTTTTCTTTTGCTGGGAGAAAAAAAATAAATTTTAGTATGGCACTTACATCTATTTCATAGAAACCTCTAAAAGGTAAGGCTACATAAAACATGGGAACACAGACTTTAACATTAATTTCTTGACATGATTAGTGATTTTATTGCTTTTAGTTTTAATAGGTTAAAATTTGTAATGGTCATTTCCTTTAAGCCATTGTCCTTTTATTCCTGAAAATTCCATTTTTACTATTGATGAAGCACTAAATATGAATGAGGGCATTGCATTTGCATAATATTAGCAGCTTAAGAATGAGGAAGAGTGCTTGAATAGTATCTCAGGCTTCATTGCCATCTTCTGACTACAGAGATTTAAGTAATGTTGGTGAAATTAGATAAAATGACAAATGTTGTAAAGTTTTACAACTATGTTAGCTAAAACTGAGTAAGCAGATAGATTTTAATCCTAAGAAAGTTCTAGAGTGCCAAAAGATGTGGTAACTGAGGGTGCCTGCCACAAGAAGAAAATGAGGTAATTGAGTCCAAATAGAATATAAGATGAATTTTTACTACTAAAAAACTTTCATCATTATTGCTGTCTCTAACTTCCTAAGGTTGACTTCCACAGTAAAATCAACAATGGCGACACTTGTGATAGCTGGTACTCATTTCCACTAGTTTCTGAAAACATATTTTCAGTTCTGACCCTCCTTTCATGATGTCAGACAGAAGTCTTTTAGTCACAAAATGTTCTTATGCTCTATGTCAAGAAACTTTGTCGTGACCATCAACCACACTCCTTTCTGTACTTTCAGAGAAGGATAAAAGACGTACGTTTTCTACATTAAATAAATTTATGCTTTAACTTCATGTGTTACAGCAGGTTCTTCCCGCCGGCTGCAGTGGGTCCTGCCGCCATGGTCCCGCCACCATGTGAGCCCCAAATAACACCCAGAGACTCTGTATTTGATACAATCCTATTGGCCAGTTACCATTATTGTTAATGGGCTAGCTCTGTATTAATTATTAACCCATTTCTACTTATCTAAGTATTTCCACGTGGTCGTCTTATCAGGGAGCCACAGCAGGCGTCCTGCTTCTTCCCTGGGCTACATCTCGACCCCTCCTTCCCACTTCCTCTTTCCTCCTTGTTTCCTAGCCCCATCTATCTTGCTATCTCATTGGCCAAAGTGCTTTATTAACCAGTATGAGAAACATATATACAGAATAACATCTCCCATCATTCGTGATTATGTTAAATATCACACAATTTAGAAGTTACTGATTTCAAAAGACATTTTTTTGTCCTATATTTGCTGAATGTCTTGCAGTTACTGAAACCAAAATATTATTCATCTGTAACTTACTAAAACTAAATATCATACATCTTCTTTAAGTAGCTTCAAAATTAATTTTCATTTTATGTGTAGTGTTGTTTTCTGTGTGCATACCCATGCACCAAATGATGAACCATTGCCAGTGGGGTCCAGAATGGAGCATCAGTTTCCCTGCACTCATATTATACACAGTTGTATAATGTGGTTTCTAGGATTGAACCTGAATGGAATAAGAGCACAAAGTGCTTTTTTTTTTTTTAAACATTGAGCCATCTCTCCAGCCCATTTTAGTAAATTTAACTTTTTTTCTTATTTACTTTTTACATTTAGTATATTTTCTGTAGATGCTTCCTTCTCCCCAAGTCCCCCAATATCCTTACTAACTTCTTATACTTTAAGTAGATTTTCCTTTTAAAACTTTTTACTAGATAATTATCTCATTTTCTATTTATTTTTTTAAAGCTTATTTATGTTCCAAGTTATGAAGTTCTTATCAAATTGATAATATTTTAAAAATAGTCTTCAGTCCTCTGCCTTAAATTTTGTATTCTATTTAGTGAACTCTTTGGATATATTCATAAGATGTGTCTCATAAATAAGTATCTACAAGATCCTTGTCAGTTTGTCATAGATTACTTACACTGCCATCACAATGTCTCTCACTCATTAATGAAACTATTCCCAGGACCTGTAAATATGATCAATTGTTATAGAAGAATATTCATTTCACAGTAATCTTATAAATAGTCAAATTTGAACTTTTCCCTTCTGACACCAATGATTCACTAACTTCCAAAGATTACAGTAGATCTGAAATTCCTTCATATTGCTAGGCAAGCTGTGTTATTCTGATGGGAGATGTTATTCTGTATATATGTTTCTCATACTGGTTAATAAAGCCCTGTGGCCAATAGGAAACAAGATAGGCAGGGCTAGGAGACCAGGAGGAGGAAAGAGGAAGTAGGAGGAAGGAGTTAGGTTGTAGCCCAGGGAAGAAGCAGGACGCCTGCCATGGCTCCCTGATAAGACGACCACGTGGAAATACTTAGATAAGTAGAAATGGGTTAATAATTAAGACAGAGCTAGCCCATAAACAATAATGGTAACTGGCCAACAGGATTGTATCAAATACAGAATGTCTGAGTATTATTTGGGGCTGGCGTGGCTGTGGGCCCTGGCTGGCAGGCTGGCGGAAACATACACGCTACATTATTCTGTAAGTTTTTCTTCCTTCTCTAAGGCTCATTGATGACCTCTGCTTATTTTTCTTGGTGTTTAGATCATAATAATCTATTCTAAAACTTTCTCATGTCTGCTTGTTCTTCATTCCTTCCATCCCTTTTCTCCCCTACACATTTTATTTGACAGGGCTTGAATGTCAGCTATCAAGATGAAATTCACATAAAATGTAATTAATCAGTTTAGTGGGAATAATTCAATGCTGGGTTATTTTGGGTGCTAAGTCTAAGTCTAAGAGATTCATGAGGAAATGTCTTAATCAGTACTGATGTACCCTTGTTATTAGGTGTACCTGTAATGCCTGTGATTCAGTAGAGGACAGAAAAAGGAACCACTCCAGAGAAACTTTCAAGGAACATCACATGCTTTATTACACATGTGCAAAAAGTGATACAGTGGAAATCTACCAATTATGGTTGGCTAGTCAATACATTTCTACTTATTGGAGAGATAACTCTCTGAGTGGTGCTTAAAAGGTGGTTCCAGTGTAAGAATTGATGTGGACTGAAACATACACCAACTATTTGGGACTATATATATATATATATATATATATATATATATATATATATATATCATGTTCTGAATGAAAAAGTTCAATGTTTAAATAAATATCTAGCATTACTCTCCATTCCCATCCAAGCTTATATTCTATTCCATAGTATCTTCATTGCCATAAATGTGTGCAATGTGTCATTAAATGATAATTTGTTTATTTTATTTGCATAATCTTATATGTGCATGTAGTGTGTGTGTGTGTGTGTGTGTGTGTGTGTGTGACTTCTAAGAGTTTTTTCATTTACATTTCTGTTGTAGGGGTAAAATCCATGGTGAAGGTAAATTATATTACAGCATTCTATATTGTGTAGAGGAGAGATGGTTCTTTTCTTCCACTTTGATTGTCTCATATTAAAAATTGCCCCAATAGGTAACCCTCCATTTCACTGAAGAAAACACTCTTTTGTCCCTCAAAGAACAGATGCAGAGAGGGAGGAAAAGACCAGACTACAGAAACCCACAGAGACAGCTGGCCTGAACAAGGAGGAGCTAATGGGCCCCCCCAGACTGATAGCTGGGAATCCAGCATGGGACTGACTCAGACCCCCTGAACATATGTCTCAGTTAGAAGGCTTGAGCAGTCTAAGGGACCTCTTACAGTGGAACCAGGATATATCCCTGATGTAAAATAGGACTTTGGAAGCACATTCCCCATGGAGGGATACTCCCTTAATCTATAGGCAGGAGGGAAGGCCTAATCCCAACTCCAAATGACTAGACAGATTCTGTTGACCCCTCCTGGAAGGCACCACCCTTTCTATGGAGTGGGAGGGAATAATATGAGAGGGTGGTCATGGGGCTTGGGGGGAGGGAGAGTGAGAAGGAGGAAGGAAGAGAAGAGGGAAGTAGGATAGATATTTAAAATAAGAAAAATAAATAAATACATAAAAACAACTTCAAGAAAGCACTAAAAAACACAGAGTGTACATTGTACATTTTCAATTATTTTTTATTTCACTTATCTATTTCCCCCAAACCACCAAAAATAGATCTGCTTCCATTATTCCATAAAGCAGCTCCCATTACTTCTGAGGAAATGGGGTTATTTTGGAAAGCACACTTGTAAGAAATATAATAATCAATGAATAGGTTGTATTATTGTATTTTGGAATACATATGTATAAACATACATGTATGTAACAATACAATAATGATGCCTTGAATTTGAACGATGGCATGAAAGGGTGTATAGGAGGTTGTGAAAGGAGGAAAGGAATGGAAGAAGTGATATAATTATGTTATAACTTCTAGAAAAATAATTTTCAAAAGCTAAAAATACTGTATAAGAATTTTAACAGTGGAAAGAATGAAGTAGTCATTGTCATTGTCTTCAAGATTAATACTTTGCTGTGTGCAATCATCATCTTCTGTAGATTTTTATGAAAATAAAGACTCCTTGTTTTAAAATCATTCTATTAGCTCATCCTATCTCTTTAATTTTTGAGACATAAATTAATTTATAATTAATTAGAAAGAATTTTATTACTTTAAAATAATTTCCCTAAACAAGTTATAAGATATTTCATATAATAGATAAAAAGCATGGAGCTTAGTTGATAGTAGAGTTAGCAATTGGCATTGATTCATAAATGCATTAGTTATTATATATCAAAATGTATTTAATAAATACATTAATACTCATTTTTTGCAGAAAAAAATAGAAGAACTGTAGAATAAAGCAAAATTAAGACTCAAGAAGTCGAATTCCTGTCACCATATCCCAAACAGTTCATGCCTTAGAGTAAAAATATGAAATGAGAAATATGTTGGCCAGCTTTTATTTCTCAACCTCCCACATAATGTATATTTATGGCAGTGAAAAAATGCTTCCTTAAATCTAAGCTTGCAGCACCAATTGAAAGCTGCCATTAATAAACTAATTGTCTTTGAAGAACAATACCTTCTATATTTGCAAAATAACAAACACAAATTCCATTTAAAGATATGACAAAGACCAACTAAGTAAACACAAAAGATGTTCTGGAACAAAATAAACATAAGTGTATTATTAATATAAAAGTGTCTTATATAAATATCACTATAATTGATAAATAAGAATTTATCAGCACTATGATTATTCTTCTGGGTTATCCCATATTGCACTAATAGAAAGTTAAAGACATAGCGAAATGATAGCATCAGTGTCACACATTTTGGTTAAAAATAATGTGGAATTAGAACTCATGTCTTAAGGGATTTGTAAACAAGGAAATAATAACCATCACTTTTATCATCATACTTATATTTCACTTTTAAAAAACACAACAGCCATGTACATACAAACAACAAAAGTGGACTCAGCAGATTGTGTGCGTGTGTGTGTGTGTGTGTGTGTGTGTGTGTGTGTGTGTGTGTGTACCCAGGCACACACAAGTATAGTCAAAGAACACAAAGAATGTGTTCTTGAAAGTAGGGGTGCATTAGAGGTTGTTTAGGAGCAATTGAAAGGAGGAAAGGCCGAAAATGATGTAATTCTATTCCAGCTCAATCGTTTTAAAATTATAGTGATTTTTAAATTGATGTGTTTAGAAAATGCATATATATATATATATATATATATGCATTTTCTATATATATGTATTACTTTTTTTCATTCATACAAAGACTTTCTTTTTATAAACAATATTTGTGAATTTGGGCGTCATTCTTTCCAAACTGCTTACTGCTGGTAGGGGGCGCTGTCATGGGGGAACCCTAAGAAGATGCAGAAATCCTAGATGTAGTGGTCTGCAAGGCTGCATTATCCCATTGATGTTTCTTCAGAGGGACTTGCTCGTTCAAACCACATAAGTCTGGAAGGAATCCACAGCTTTTCATTTTCTGTGGAAACAAAATTAGAAATCCTTTTCCCCAGTAACTTGTCCTTAGGCTAAAATTTTGAAGTCAAGCAATATATATATATTATATATATATATATTATATATATATATATTATATATATACATAATTAGTTATATATATATAACTAATCCAGCTGCATTTGTTTTTTTATTCCTTCTTTTTTATTAATAATATAATTTAAAAATTTTACATGTGGATCCCAGTTTCCTCTCCCTTCCTCCCTCCAACCCTTCCTCCCTCCCTCCATCCCTCCTTCTCTCCCTCCCTCTTTCCCTCTTTCCCCATAACATGCACCCTGGCGACCCTCCCCTCCCATCCCCCCCACTCCCATTCCACTTGTAGGGCTATGCTATCCAGGTTGGGTCATGTAAATCTGTCAAGTCATTTGAAATAGGGACTAGGACTTCTCTCCTGTCTCTAGGTTAAGGGGATATCCCTCCATGGAGGATGTGTCTGCAAGGTCCTTTTGTGCACCAGGAATAGATTCTATTTCCACTGTCTGAGGTCCCCCAGACTGCTCAGTCCTTCCAACTGAGACCTATATTCAGGGGGTCTGAGTCAGTCCCATGCTGAATTCCCAGCTATCAGTCTGGTGGGGGGGGAGCATTAGCTCCTCCTTGTTCAGGTCAGCTGTCTTTGTGAGTTTCTGCAACCTGGTCTTGTCTCCTTTGCATCTGGTTTCTAATTTGACTCAGTGTTTAGTTATGGGTGTTTGCTTCTGTTTCCAACAGGTACTAGATGAGGACTCCATGATGGCAGATAATTTAGTTGATGATCTCACTATCAAGAAAGGGCATTTATGTTAGCCTTTCCATGGCTGCTCGAATTATTAGTTGTGGTTGGTCTTGTACTCTAGACATTTCTTTAGGTTCAGTTTTTCTTCAAACCAATAATGGTTCCCTCTTTTATGCCCCCCCCTTTCTCACCCTGACTCAATCTATCTAGTCACATGTGTTTTCCTCTCCTCCCCTTCTGTTTCTCCTAGTTCTCTCTCCATTCACTGCCCCCCCCAATTTCCCATGTGTGTGTGTATTATAGGCTGGTGATCAATATATATATATATATATATACATATATATATATATATATATATATATATATATATTTATATCATGGTGGGATTAAATAGACTAAATACCATATAAATGTACGTGTTATATTAAATGAAATATATAATCTATGTTTGTTTGGTAATTGATAGATAATTAAGTTAAATAAGTGAGCTAGATGGTTCTATAAAGCAGAAAATAGCAAATATATAAATATATGTATTTTGTTAAAAGATGTTCAGTGCTATGGTTCAGTTTTCTCCTATCACACTTTGTGATATTTTGTTTCAAGCATGATATTTTAATTTCATATCTTTCTTGGATAACAAACAAGTTAGCTTCACTAGATAACTGACATTAACCATTTTTTTTTTTTTGCCTAGTCCACTAGTAGGCAATCCTAAAATGAGCCACATATAGAACATATGGGACACACTGCAGAATGTTAGGAAGCTCAAAAGATTTTTAGGTCTCCTATTTCTATAAATCTTGGAACTACAACAGCTAAACTGCAGGATAAATTTATGCAGTTGCCCAATGTATTTTTAAAACACAATATGTATTTATTCTCGAGTATGGTACTGTTATGCTCTGTTTGGCTTAAATCAACCTTAAAAGGTATGTTAATAAACATTTCCATCCTCTAATCCTCCTCTTATTTTACTATATTTTGCCTATGGTATTTTCATAATGAGGTTATAGTCAGATTTGCATAAATTGTTTAGTTAATCCTACTAACATCATTAAAAGTAATCAGTTCCATTAATATTTCTAAGAATATAAATATAACTACTTCACAAAAGTGAAACATTGATTGATATCATTATAACTATCATTTAACATTTAATTTGAGTCTACTTACTGTATAGTTTTCAGGCATGCAACCGAAAAGAAAATTTTAGAACTGATTCAGACAACAATTTCAAAATTATAGCTGCTATATGTAGATCAATACCTCAACACATATTTCATTGTCTATTTCATAAATAAATGCAAATTTATACTGTCATAGGAAAACAAAAAATATAGATTTATATGATTAAATATTTGAGACTAAGAAATCAGAGCTATAGAAATTTTCAGTTGTAAAGAAGGATTGATAGTTTTCAATGAGTTAATTTTTTCAAAATGACTAGAAACAAAAGTTTAATTACAAAAATAGGATACACAAACAACTCGGAGTAAATCATTGTCTTCTGCCCTTTTACAATTTGTTTGTGTACTGCATTGCCAATTTATCACTGTCACACTATTTTTTCTCATTAAAAATGCAGAAGCAGAGAGCATGATTATCAAAAACATCAAAAACAATGTATGTCACCTATTCTCTTTCAATCTCATGTATTCAGGAGTCTGGTGACAAGAACAATGTGGGGCTGGAAAAGAAAAACTAATGATCATTCAAGAAGATCATAGTCTGCGTTTCATATGGTTTTTTTTTTTTTTGACTGAGACAAAGCTGTTTTTCTTTATAAGTAAATTAATCTAACAGATAAACAGCAAATATTGCTGAATAAAGATCAATATAAGCATCTAGGAGCCTGCAATAGTGCCTCACCAGATGAAGTGGTTCCCTATCTTTATGAAATTATGAAACAGGACTGTTTTGCCACTGCTCTGGCAAGGGAAGTGGTATTGCTGGCCACCATGATATTTAGGGAGAGACCTGCTTAAAGGCAGTAAAATCTAGTGTATATCTTTCTTCTCCAATTCCAACAAACTAATCATTAACATTTGGGTATGCAATACCTGAACAAAATGCATCACTATGAATATAAATAGAAAATCTAATATCTAAAATATGATTACAGAAGGATGGAAAATAAATGAATGGCAAAATAAGAAATATGTGAGAGGGAATTTCCTTGTAATCACTCACTTTGTTTTGCTTTTTCAAGTCAGAGTTTCTCTGTGTAGCCCTATCTCACATTTCTTAATATCACAGCACTAACAGCCAATTTTCAGATAAATTTATACCCTACGATAATATGAAAACATGGTCTTCTCTCAGACATTCTTAGTCATGACAAGAAACACAATCCTTCCTTACTGAGAGATAGTCATAATTTTCTCAGAAATATTCATGGATGTTTCCTTAAAGGGGAATACAGATGAATCCCAGAGGCCACCTGTTCCTCTCCAATGATGCACCTGTTGCATAAGGAGACAATATCAGCTGTCCTTTTCATATGCTGTGCAAAATGATGTTTCAGGAAGCTGTTAATTGTTTAGTATTGTTGTAGGCAAACTGTTACCTAAATCCATTTTGGCTCCTTTCTTTTTATTGGACAAATCTGTAAATTAGTGCAAAACCAGTCCAACAAAACAATCACAAAATTGCTGTTAAGGACAACTTTATTGCTTGATAGAAATGGCATGAATAATATTTCATAATTTAAAATATTAAATTTCTGGAGTCAAAACTAACTAATTACCAGCTTACCCGTGTGCATGTATGTGGTGAGGTCTGTTTGTTTATGTGGGTGTCTTCCTGGTTTTCTGTATTCCATGCATATGTATGTGCAGGTGTGTGTGTCTGTCCACTTTTTATATGGCTAAAAGGAAAATACATTAGATATCTCTTCTCTCAGTCTATGCTTTGCTACCTTTGGCAGTATCTCTCACAGACTGAAGCTCATGATTTCACACAGGACAAAGGGCCAGTGATCTCCCAGATACATACTGGTCTTTGACTCTCAGTCGTGGGTATACCAGCTGTGCTTTCATGCCTATTGTTGTACATGTGTGCTGGGGATTTTAACTTGAGACTCCTGCTTGCACTGCAACTACTCCAAGAAGTTATCAACAACCGTCCAATCAAAGGATGTAAGTTAATGATGCATTGCATATGTACTTCATTAGAACGTCAGCTAGTACAACACAGGATATTTTCTTTTAATTTGAAGTTCACTATGCAACATTGTCACCAGCTATTAAATATCTTATTCCACCTTTGCCAAACACTCATTTGTTTCTGTCATTAGCCCTTGTTTCATAGAATTCTGTACTAGTGGGATCATACAATATGCATTATTGTGATTCTGCATCATTTTAGTTGGCATGATACATGTTCAAACATACCAGCAAGTGTGCCCTTTATTTCTGGATTATATGATATTGTAATGATACATCACAATTTGTCTATGATTTCAAACTTGGGGGATATTTGTGTTGTTCCAAGTTTTCCGCTAATATTAAAAATCATATTAGAATACAAGCTTGTGTACCTTTATAACCTCATTTTCCCTCAGAAAGCACAGATGGATTAGTTTGTTGAAAAGTGGATTTTTAAGCATCTATCCATCCACAGATAATCCATTTACAAAGTAGATGACTTCTGCATGACTACCATAAATGTGTGTGATAATTCCAATTAATGCAACACACTCATCAAGACTTGTTCTCTTCTGATGTTTAAAACTTAGCTAATTAGTTATTCTAATGGATGGGTAGTGGCATCTCCTTGTGATTTCAGCTAGCATTTCCCTCATTAGTAATTATGTTGAACATGTATGTCATTTCACCTGTTTGTTTTTTTATGTGTACAGATATCTGTGCAGGGTTCCTACTGTTCATCTTCTCAGGATTGCTCAAGGTTTTTAGATAAACAAATATATGATTCTTAACAATATTTCATACCTTTTTAAAATGTTTTATGGATACTTTCATTTCTGTGATACCAATGATTCTCATATTTGACTATATGGAATCCTTAAAATGTGGAGAAATTTGGGTATTTTTAATTTTAAATAATTTTTTGTTCTTTATGTTAACACAGCTTACTGTTCTTTGATTCTGTAGTCTACATTTGACAACTTTACATTGTACATTCTTATTTAGTTTGTTAAAGAAGATGAGTTCTCACTATTATCCCATACTAGCTTTGTATTTTTACCTTCTTATTCCAGACACTAGGGTTATAGTTGTTTCATGGTACTCTGGAAGAACAAACATACGTGTGTGTGTGTGTGTGTGTGTGTGTGTGTGTGTGTGTGTGTAATGAAGGAATTTATTACCGTGGCTGATAGGTCATAATTCATAAAGTTGAACAATGCCTGTCTCCTCCTGTATGTTTGTAGTCCACAAGATTAGATGACACGTTTGGTTTTCAGCTTATGTGAGATGTTGAAGAAGTAGGTTCAAATGCCTTTAAAGGAATGACTCAGCAGCAGGACAAATGAATTTGCCAGCAACCATGTAAGCAATCAGGCAAAATGAAAATCTTCCTTCATTTGCAAATTTTGTGCAGACTCCCCCAGAAGGTGGGTACCATAGTTAGGGTAGGTGCTCCAATCTAAAATGACATAATAAAGAAACAAATGCTTTAACCCAGTGAAAACTCCCAAATATCACAGGCAACTACCAACCCTATTATTTACTCTCCACACTAGGGTAAGGTCCTATTGCTGAAGTCAATAACTAATACACAAAAGTTGAGGTGGAACCTAAAGATAAGTCTGTAAAACGGTTCAACCTTACAGACTATTATTCCTGATATTAACAGGTAGCCTTCACACTCCCAAATGAGAAATATAATAATACCAGCTACACTACTTGCAACCTACAATAATGGCACAAATGGTATGGAAGTAAACAACCTCTTTTTATTGAATTTGTGACTTACTCCAAAGATAGAGCCCCAACTGGTCAATAAATTGATACTAGAAGAAACCCTAATATTAACATTCTGTTAAGAGAATGTATAATGACTCCTCATGACATTCTGCTATATCCATAGACAGTGCCTTCATTAACTGTCATTAGGGAAGCTTCTTTCAGTAGATGAAAAGTAATGCAGTGACTCGCAACTGAATATTGTAGAGAGAGTGAGAAACTCTAGTGCATACAGTCCACAATGGGATGTCTTCCTCAAAGTCTTCCTTCAAGACTCAGAGATATACGCTAAAGAGAAGGCATAAAGATTGTAAGATCAACTGTGAAGGAAGATGGGGACTTTGTACTGAGTAGGGAAGTGGACATAGGTTCACCCACTCCCAATCAAGAAGCTGTCTCTGCCATTGTTGCCAACTGGCAAATAGAAGATCAGTTTTCTCCAGTAAAGTATTATTGGCATAGTATCCACACTTCATGTCAGGCGCCATGCCTAGGAAAGTTGGGCAATAGAACCAGACTCAATATTGTTTTCGTAAACTGTTTTTTCACACATTGCTCATATTGCTGTGTTTGGGCATTTGTTGTCTGATTGGTCTTTTGCTTATTTGTTTTGATTTCTACATTTTTGTTTTTGTTTTGGGCATTGTGTTTCTTAATTTTTTGTTTAGTTTGTTTTTAAAAAGATAGAAAGAAAGCATATTAGGTGGGAAGGTAGGGGGTACGGGAAGAATTAGAGAAAGGAAAAACATGATAAAATAATATTTAGGGAAAATTGTTTTGAAGAAACAAGAAAAATCCCTCCCAGATGTGCCTAGCTTCTAGGTTTTAGTGAATTGCATATGTAGACAGTTGACAGCCACAGTTAGCCGCCAGAGTTGTGTCCCACCATGTATAGCATGTAATGAGACATTATTGATAAAATTACTTTTCTTAGACATGTGAATCAAACTTCTGTTATATTATATTGTCCTTCCATCACAGTCAGTTTCCTGTCCCAAAGGAACAAATAAAGATAATTTATCCTTCTCTAGGGTTCAATTTTGCAGGCCCACTTTGATCTACTACATAAATGGGTAACTGGATTGCAAAGTTGTACTTCATGAATTCTTTATATTAGCACCTTTGTGTTAGGATAAATTATATTAGAAGAATTTCTGTCTGTACCTCTATTTCTCTTTCCCCTTCTGATTCTTCTTTCTAAAATTTTTCTCTTAGATTTTTCCTCTTACTCTCTGTCAATTAATTTAGGTTTTGAAAATAATAGAAATTTTATTTATGTGTTCAAAATCATCTTTAACTCTTTAATTTAAGAAAACTACAATATTACATTTTAACTTTCTGAAGTTTTTGAAAATAAAAAAGAGTATAAAATATGTATTGTTTCCAGACACTTTACTGGATATTTTAATGTACTATACAGAATAATATTTTTAGTTTATATGTACATAGGTTCTTATGTTGTATATTCTTGAAATATATTTAACTCTAAATGGAAAGTAAGTCATACTTTATTTAAATCATATCAGCACAATTCAGATTAGCATTAGACTATTAAAGTGTGATTTTTGTTTGACTATAATGGTCATTAATAAAACTATTAATGTCTCACAAATTTATTATCAAAGTGATTGCTAAATTGTTATTTAAATTTATTATCTTTTACAAATGCCCAAAAATTTTTAAAAAGACTATTGGATTTTTAATAGAGAAAGCTGAAGGAAATGCTTTCTGTACACTTTTGTCTATGTTGAAAAGTCTTTTTTTAATGTTAACTAAATAAAATCATTAAAAACAACCTACTATCTCTACTTTCTCCTTGAATAAAATACAAACAGCATCTTTTCATGCAAAATATTTTTACATCTAGTGAATAGTAAAATTTTCAGGAATTTATCTGCTAAAACTTGAAATGGTAAGGAGCAAAATAAATACATGGAGATATTATTTTATAATTGAAAATATATTTATCTCTCATACAATACATCCTGACTATGGTTTCAAATCCCTCCCTTTCTCCAAGCACCCATCACCTACCCTTTTGCCTAGATCCACTCCCCCTCCATTTCCTTTGAGAAAAAAAGCAGGCCTCCAACAACAAATCCCAATGAAGCAGTATACAATAAAACAAGGCAAACACCCTCATATTAATGCTGGACAAGCAAACCAGTGGAAGTAAAAGGAATCCAAGATCAGGCAAAAGAGTCAGAGACATACTCACTCACCCCCACTCTTAGGAGTCACACAAAAACCAAGATAAAAGCCATACTATACAGGCAGAGGACATGAGGCATTCTATAGAATATAGAAATATGCAGTAGAGTACTTGACAGTTGTCACAAAGGATTTATATGAGATTTTTCCAAGTAAAAGAAAAAATTCTTTGATCTTTGTCCAAGTGATCTCAGATAAAAATTATTAGGAGAGTGGATAGAAAGGAAAAATAATTTCTGAAGGATACTAATACCTACTGGTGAAATGATAATTGACTGTAGTGTCTTTAATAAAGATTATAGAGTAGCTGCCTTTGAACTTTGAAAATTTAAATAATTTTCCACATTCTACTTTTTCTTTTATGATTTCAGGTTGTGCCATATATGTACTAACTGGTATGGAGCAGTCGAGCAGTTGTCCTTGTGTGTAATTGTGATGCACATATATTAAACTACAATACGCTGTCCATTGATTCTCTGGATTGCATTGCTTTTTTCTTTTTTCTCTTTTCTTACTTTACATATCTATCCCAGTTCCCTCTTCTTCACTCTTTCACTCCCTTCTTTCCTCTCTCCCTCCCTCCCATGCCAGCCACCACCCTATCATCACAATCCCCCCCCAACACAATACAAAGGGAGGGTGATGCATTCCAGGAGCGATAAACAAAATCTGTCCAGTCATTTGGAGTAGGATCTAAGTCCCCCTTCTTGCCTCTAGGTTAAAGGAGTATCCCTCCATGGGAGATGTACTCCGAAAGTCCTTTTGTGCACCAGGAATACATCCTGGTTCCACTATCAGAGGTCCTTTAGACTGCCTAGGACTTCTAACTGAGACTCATGTGCAGGGTGTCTGATTTGGTCCAATGCTAGTTTCCCAGCTTTCAGTTGGGGGGGGGGTCTATTAGCTCCTCCTTATTCAGGTCAGCAGTCTCTGTGGGTTTCTATAGCCTGGTCTTATTCCCCCTCTCTGCAGCTGGATTCCAGTTTGGCTCAGTGTTTAGCTGTGGGTGTCTGCTTCTGTTTTTATCAGCTACTAGGTGAGGGCTTTATGATGGTAGATAAGTTAGCCATCAATATAATTATCAGGGAATGGTATTTATGGTAGCCTTTGTACTGCTGCTCAAATTGTTAGTTGGGGTCAGTCTTGTAGGTCTCTGAACATTTCTCTAGAGTCAGTTTTCTCTTTAAAGCTATAATGGCTCCCTTTTTATGGTACCTCTCTCTTTTTTTCTCTCATCTATTCCTCCTCTGAATCAATCTTCCTAGTCCCACGTGCTTTCCTATCCTCCCTTTCTATTCCTTCTAGCTGGCTCTCCACTCACTGTCCCCCCATATGCTCAGGAGTTGTTATTCCTTTCTTCTTCTGTGACAGAACTTATATGATATCTTAGGTTCATCCTTGTATCCTAGTTTCTCTGGTGGTATGAGTTATAGGCTGGTGATCCTTTGCTCTAGGTCTAAAACCCATATATGAATGAGTACATACCTTATATAGGATACCTTATTCATGATGATTTCTTCAAGTTCCATCCATTTGCATGCGAATGTCAAGTTTCCATTGTTTTTTCTGCAGAGTAGTATACCATTGTGTAAATGTGCCACATCTTTATTATCCATTCTTTAGTTGAAGGGCATCTAGGTTGCTTCCAGGTTCTTACTATTACAAATAATGCTGATACAAACATAGTTGAATAGATATCTTTGTTGCATGGATTGGATCATTTCTGTATATGCCTAAAGAGGAGATTGATGGGTCCTGTGGTAGACTGATTCCCATTTTCCTAATGAACCACCATATTGATCTCCAAAATGGCTGTAGAAGTTTGCATTTCCAGGAGTAAGATGGGATCTCGGAGTTGTTTTGATATGCATTTCCCTGATAGTTAAGATTTTTAACAATTTTTTAAGTGTCATTCAGCCTTTTGATTTCCTCTATTGAGAATTCTCTCTTCAGTTCTGTACCCCATTTTAATAGGGTTATTTGGTGTTTTGGTGACTAGTTTCCTAAATTCTTTATATATTTTGGAGATCAGCCCTCTGTCAGATATAGGATTAGTGAAGATCTTTTCCCAGTCTGTAGGCTGTCATTTGAACTTGTCAACTATTTCCTTTGCCTTACAGAAGCTTCTCAGTTTGAGAAGGTTCCATTTATTAATTGTTGATCTCAGTGTCTTTGCTAATGGTGTTATGTTATGGTACAGGAAGTGGTCTCCTGTACCAATTTGTTCAAAGAGACCTCCCACTTTCTCTTCTAAGAGGTTCAGTGTGGCTGGATTTATGGTGAGGTCTTTGATCTGCTTGGACTTGAGTTTGTGAATGGTGATAGACATGGGTCTATCTGTAGTCTTCTACACACCATCATCCAATTGTGCCAGCACCATTTGTTGAAGATGATTTCCTCCTCCCATTGTATGCTTTTAGTTGTTTTGTCAAAAATCAGGTGTTTGTAGGTGTGTGGGTTAATATCAGGATATTTTTTATTCAATTCTATTGGTGTACCTCTCTATTTTTGTGCCAATACCAAGCTGTTTTTAGGACTATAGCTCTAGAATAGAGCCTGAAGTTGGGGATGGTGATGTCTCCTGAAGTTCTTTTATTGTATAGGGATTTTTTTTTGACAATCCTGGGTCTTTTGTTTTTCCATATAAAGTTGATTATTATCATATCAAGGTCAGTGAAGTGTTGTGCTGGGATTTTGATCAGGATTGCATTGAATCCATAGATTTCTTTTGGCAAGATTGCCATTTTTTTACTATGTTTATCCTACTTATCCAAGAGCATGAGAAATCTTTCTACTTTCTATATCGTCTTTATTTTTTTTTTAAAGACACAAAGTTCTTGCTATATAGGTCTTTCACTCGTTTGGTAAGTTTTACCCAAAGATACTTCATGGTGTTTGTGGCAATTTTGAAGGGTGATGTTTCTCTGATTTCTTTCTCAGCCATTTTGTCTTCTGTCATCTGTATATAGTAGGGATTCTGATTTTTTTTGAGTTTATCTTGTATTCTGCTAATTTTCTGAATCAGTTGTAGGGGCTCCCTGCTGGAGTTTTTGGGTTGCTTATGTAAACTATCATATCATCTGCAAAGGAAGAGTTTGACTTCTTCCTTTCCAAATTTATTCCCTTGATCTCCTTTTGTTGTCTTATTACTTTAGCTTGATCTTTGTTTTATTTATTTAAGTATTTTCGCCCAATATAGATTTTTACTTTCCATATTCCTTTTTGTTTTTTTGCATCTAAAATTTTTTATATATTTTTAAAATTTAAATTAGAAACAAGATTGTTTTTTATATCAATCTCACACTCCTTTTCTCCCCTGTTGCCCCCACACCCCATACCATCACCTTTTAGCTTTCCAGTGAAGGTAAGGCCTTCTATGGGGCATCTTTACATTTTTTAAAAAAAGATAATTCTTTCATGCTAAGCCTAGACTCCTTTGTTCAATATCAGTTGCTTATCTCTCTGTGTGTGTCTCCTACTTTTCTTTATGGCATTGATGTGCCTGCTCCTCATGTGTTTTTTGTTAAGTTCTTTTTGTTACTTTGCTAATATTACCTACTTTGCCACAGCCTCTTAAAAACAACTTTTTAAATTTAATAATATTTTCTACAAATTTACTTTCTTTTGTCTGTAGCATGTTGGCTTGATAAAATTTATGATGTAATTGGATTGAATGCATAAGTAAATACATGAAGAAACAACTACCGAAATTGATGAATCTCTGTTCATAACCACGGATAGGTTCTAGTTATCTCTATGGGCTATTTTCTAAAGTATGTATGTATTTATTACAACTCGTTTACACTGTTTATTTCTAGCTCAGTTCTCCTGTTGTCTTTAACATACATTGTATGTTTATATAACATTCCATGTTTAGGCCTAGGTTATGATCTAAACCATGTCTTATTGGTAAAATGTTTGATTAGTTCCTGAAAAGCTATTTTAATGTTATTAGAAGAAATTATGAATTTGACTGAGTTATTAAATAGGATTTACATAATTTAATTTTCCAAGTTGTATAATTTTTAATAGAATAATAACACTAGTTTTAGAAGAATAAAACTGTTATGTATTTATTGACACAAGATATATTACTATTACAAGATCAATTGAGATTTTGAAAGATGGGATATAAAATTCATTTTAATGCAAGGTATAAATATTTTTCTAGTATGTATCATTGCAGCTCACAAGGCACACAGTAAATAAAAATGACAAAATTCCCTTTTATGATTTGATTGGAGAGAAAAATAAAGAAAATGTGGTGAGATAAAGACGGCATAGCAATATTTATGGGGAAATGACAACAAAACCACCCACTATGATTTGAAAGTTATCTAAAAATCAGTTAAGCAGTTCAGAAACTCACAACATTGAAATTATCCTCTATAAGTTCTTGAGGTCCATAGGAAAGTCATTCAAAGAACAAAACCATAACCTGGACTTGTCTAGATGACCCCATTAGTCTTTTATAATGACAACTGAAGTTTTCCTAATAATCTACTAACATTTCTTGGACCGCTAAATGTGCCCTTTCATGAATTCCTCTTACTTTCATGTCAATTTGAATATATATATTAAATTGTTAAATACTACCCACTCAGTTACTGTTCTGAATGTCATCCACAAGATCTTTAAGTTTCCAGAGGTCATTAACGTTAAAAGGAATAAATTCTTACAGTGATTCTATTTGAGACACATTTCTAAAAGGCAGTTGTAATATGCTTAAGTATTCATATGCCTTGCTTTGAAACATATTTTATTTTTTTGTATTCAGGTCTTCCTTAAAGTTATACAAAAATATTTTTCGGATTTTACTATTTAGGTTTAATCGTTTAGAAATGGTTTAGTTATACCTCCCCTCATTACAGCTGTGTAAATTGTTTTAAATGAGAGAAAGAAGTTTATTATAATTGGAATGCTTGCAAACTTGTATTATTAAAAACTACATATGTACAGGTATAAAACATAGACCATAGTAAAACAAGAAATTTAATTCATTAAAACTTCACAGTGGCAAGATTACAAAATGCATAAAATCTTTTAAAAAAATAAAATAAACTCTGATTCTTTTAACTTGTAACAACTCAGAAACCTCAGGATGACAGACTATAAGGAAACTGTAATTTCAATGAGTCTTCCAGTATTGAAATAAAGATTGAAAGGATTTTTGGAGGAATATCTAGAAGTTCATGAGAGAAGTGATGCTTAATTAAAACTCTTTATTTCCTTTGCTATATATTTGATTAATTTGACTAAGTCTAAGTTTTTTATTCAATTATCATTTGGTGAGAAGTGCTTGCCCAACATTGATAATGAGCCCTGAAGGTCATGTGGTAAAAATTAACTATGATTAATAAGGTCATTGTTCTCTTTAACACATCCTACAAAATACTACTTTTTCCAAATGTATAGTTTTTCCCACTAATATTGGAAGCTTTTATATACTAAGATCAATACATTTGTGGAATGAGACAATGAATTCAGCTTTGTTGGCTTTTTAAGGGTTGAATATTGTATCATAAAGCCTAATATTTTAATATTTTGCAAATTAATATCTGTTTTATTCATTTTAGGTATTACCACATTTTTCTATTTTTTGTTATCTACACTGTATAATAAGTCATTGTGTATATTTCTGCAGGTATACATTAATATGCTCATTCAGTCTTACTTTCTACCCTTTACTCTTCCTTTCTTCTCTCAGAGAGTATTCTTTCTACATCTATCTGGTTTTTGTAAACTAAATTATGTATATAAATGAAAACATATAGCAACACTGTTTAACTCTAACATTCTATTGGAACAGGAAAAATTGCAAAGTAACACTAAAACATTTCAGTTTTTAAAACATTATATACATCATAGAAATAAATATTGCAAATTTTTAAATATTTTCTTCATGTTGGGAAAATAAAATGAGCCAATGGGAAATAACAATTGTTCTTTATATGTACTGTCTTAGTAAAGGTTTCTGTTGTTGTGAAAAGACAATGACAACAGCAACTCCTATAAAGAAAAAAAATCTCTATTTCAAGGGAAACCATTTGGACTCTAGTCTGATAGCTGGAAGACCAGCACAAGACTGACCCAGATTCCCTGATTGTTGATGTTAGTTAGGAGGACTGGGCAGCCTATAGGGCCTCTGGTGGTAGATCAATATTTATCCCAAATATATGAATGGACTTTTGGAGCCCAATCCACATAGAGGAATACTCCCTCGGCCTAGACACATGGTGGAGGGGCTGGGCCCTGCTCCGAATGATATGACAGACTTTGAAGACTCCCCATGGAAGGCGTCACACTCCCTATGGATCAGAAAGGGAATGGGGTGGGGTTAGGTTGGGGAAACAGGAGAGGACGGGAGGGTGCAGAAATTGACATTCATGTGTAGAACAAGCTTGTTTCACATCTAAATAAAGAAATTATATTTAAAAATGAAAATCATTTAATTGGATAGCTTACAGTACAGACGATGAGGGCATTATTATCGTGATGGAGCATGGCACCGTGCAAGCAGAAATGGTGCTAGAGAGGTAGATGTGAGTTCTATATCTTGTGCAGGCAACATGAAGTGCTCAATTTCACTGGGCATAGCTTGTGCATACTTGAGACCTCAAAGCCCACCTCCAGAGTGACACACTTCCTCCAATGATACCACACCAACTCCAAAAAGGCCATGACTCCAAATAGTGCCACTTCCCTTGAGGCCATTTTCTATTAAACAACCACATGTACCATATTTTAGTTATCATTAAAATGTTGATGGACATATATGCTTAGTAAAATCACCATGAAATGTTATTTCCTTGTAAAGAAAGTTAGTTATAAAATTTGCAGATGATAGGTTGACTTGAATAAATTATATGCAATAAAGTTAACCAAAGAGATATGTTCTCTGATGTTTGTGGATCATAACATTTACTTTCTGACTTTTGGTGCTTAACTTAGAGTAACTTTAGAGCTAGAAAAACATTAGTCATTTGGAGAGGAAAACCTTAGGGTATGAGATAGTAAAGTAGAATATAAAAGTATGATCATACTGGGGTTGGGAATACTTAGTAGGGAAGAGGTAGGGGTAAGGATGACAATTCTATGGGGAGAGTTAACCAAAATGAATAGAATGTTTAAAAAGATGTGGAAATCTACCCTCTCCCTATCACATTAAAAAATATACTTAATATAAGAAAAGGAGAGTTTAAAGGCAGATACCATGCATGGCTGGCAAAAGCTGCTACCAGAAGCTGTAGATGATTCAACAAAAGGGGTCCCATAAATAATATAGGCTCCTATCATTCCTCTGAGTATCCCACTAAAATTAGATGATAAGATGTTACTGCTGAAGAGACCACACATCTTATTCTCATAATATAAACAAAACTAGCTATAAGGTATATGTCAGAGGATACTGTAAAGACTTATGGAAAAGGAAAATCACCAATAATCTTGTCAAGTTGTGTATCCACAAAAACAGTCTTCCAGGCACATTGTCTACCTGTTCAATAAGGGAAGTGCTGCTATAGGGGATAACAAACTAGTCTCTGATTTGTTTTCAATCTGCTTCACAAGAGGGAATCTATGCTTTCAAGGAAATTAATAAATGCTGTTTAACAAAATTGATGTAATGTTAACTGCCTTCTAGAAATGTTTACACATTCAGACCTTAGGGCTGAAGGCTGAATGTCTTAGGGTCATTCTGAAGGGTTCTCAGTTGTACCCCATCTTTGGATATCTTTGCCAGCCACCAAAGTTCCTGTGTTAGGGGGATAGAGCATCAGAAAGGTGTCAGTCTTTGACAAGCCACTGCAGGGAGAGAGATCCTCATTTTTATGGGAGACAGAGCCTTTCTAGATCCCCAGCTGGGGCTGCTCAAGGGTCTTGGTCCAAAGGCCATTTTGGCCCTGGGGAGGAATTGTGCCTGTGCAATCTAAGTTGGGACTGGGAGTGTTAGGTAAATGCCACCTTTCCTGTTGTCACCATCTCTCATGGCCAGGCTTTGGTAGTAGATTTGAATTGGTTTTGTGGCAAGGCTATCTACCTGTTGCTTGATAAAAATCTGTCAAATGCATAAAAGACCATGAGCCAAAAGAAAAAAGCAATATAATGACAAAGGGGTATAAAAGACTAGTAAATAAAGTTGATAACCAATGGGAGGTCATTGTCTGTTATATGGATGCCTGGTATTTTTCATTATAGGTCACTGAAGGTGAGCTGGATATTTGCTAAGGGGAAGGAAATGTAGGTAGAGATAAGCAGATTGTTAGCAGGGGAAGAGATCTCAGGAGTTGCTAAATAACTGTATAAGGAAGGGTTAAGGAAGGGTTACTAAGTAAACTGTCTGCAATCTTGTAAGACCTAAATTCTACTTCTCAGAAAGTTGGGGAGGGGGAGAAGGTAGATCAGGACTGAAAGTAGCTAACTTTTAACTCAGGATATTCTAAGAAAAACTGGCAATTTCTAAGGCTTATGCCACAATCATTCCTGACAGTACCTCTCCTTATTTTCCAGGTATGAAAGTGGGCTATTGACACTATCTCACCACAGTAGGAGCAGGGATCCTCACCCCCCTATATGGTTATGCGACATATATCCTGAAGCAAGCTAACAAAGTCTTCTCAGATGAGATTGCACAGGCCTGCCGCAATGCCTTTTTGAGGAAGAAAGGGCTTTTCTGACATCAGCCTTCATGCAACCAGGTGTACTCCTATGCCCAAATTCCCAAATAATGTTTATAAATGTTTGTTTTCATTTAATTGGGCTTTGTTATGAATGATTAATGACCACAGCCAATCTTTTTAAAGGTAAAAAGGGAATTATGGTATAGATATGAATGCTTTGTCTTGGAAATGATTTTTCATTTATTGATACAAATTTAAGGTCAATTTTGTGATATGTATATTTCTTCTTTTGTTTATGTATTGTGTTTATATAGCTCATTGAAAAATGTAATGTATAATTTAGTACAGATCATAGAGAGTTACCTATGATAGTCAAAATTTGGAGTTAAGTTAGCTAAGATTTCTAGATATACAGTGATGTATTTGAGAGGGATATGCATTCTTCAACACTTTCAAAGACCTACAGAATATGGTTTTAAAATGGTTTAGGGATTTTCTTGACAGTGAGACATTGCTGCTCAGGGCAATACCACTTACATCAGAAAGAAAGTTTGCTTTCAATATGGCAAGACTAGCCATATAGACAAAATACTACTCTTGTCTAGACTGTTTGACTATATGCTGTATAAACTGGACATACAGGACCCACAGAAAAGTGACTGCTGAAACAAGATGGACATTGCTACAGGATTCCTGCTTCATGGAAGGGGCTGCCAAACAGTCTACAGGACACAGAGAAAAATGACTGGCAAACTGTCAATATAAATGTACAGTGTAAAGTTTCCTGCTTTGCTGAGGAGTCTGCCAGACACACTATTGCCTATGGGCTGAAGATGAAACATTACAGAAGAACTACTGGTGACCGACCAGGCAGTGAGTTGTCTCTGTCATTTCTATAGTTCATATATTATCCTTCTGGGATCTTTAAAAGAGTTGAAGACAGATAGTTTTGGTTATAGTTTTCCTTAGTTAGGATTAAAGATAAGTTATATATAGGACTTTAGACTCACAAAGATAGGATAGATGATATTTTCTTTAAGTCTTACAAAGTTTTCATGGACTAAATATTGTTAACTGTGATTCTTATTTGATACCTGTTGTGTGATATATTTTGTTATGTTAAGGTTAAAACCCTTCTTTTTATTTTAGACAGAAAAGAGGCGATATTGGGAGATGTTATTCTGTAAATATATTTCTTATACTGGTTAATGAATAAAGCAGTGTTGGCCAATAGGAAAGCATGATGGGGGGCTAAGAGTCAAGGAGAAAAGAGGAAGGAGTAAGGAGTAGTCAGCATGGAGAGCCTGGAGAGATCAACATGCTGTCACGTCACTCCCTGGTAAGATGAGCCACGTGGAAATACTTAGATTAATAGAAATGGGTTAATAATTAAGAAAGAACTAACTGATAAGAAGCTAGTACCTGGCCAACTGCATTATATCAAATACAGAGTCTGTGCTTCTTATTTGGGGCTAGCGTGGTGGTGCGACCAGACCTGCAGTGGGGCAAAACATACTTGCTACAGTGGCTGCTTCATTGCACTCACACAAGGTACACATCGGTGGGAGATGTTTTAGTTTTGTTCATAGCAGAAAGAGGTTTTCCTGGGAAGTGGCTCTCTTGGTCATGGGTTGTCATCTTCTAAAGGCTCACCAAGACCACAATCCTTGAGGTCAAGCCTGTGATAGTGTAGTTGGATAGGATTTGCTATCAGGGAGTTGATATGTTGGCTGATAAAGACAGTTAGCCTCTTATTAGCCCAAGGGACTAAAGCAAGCACAATTAAGAAGCCAGTAAGGAGTCCTAAAATGGAAGGGACTAGGTGGTAAGCCATGATGAGGCTGAGAGCCAATTTTGGAACCAGCATGGTTCCTATTCTTGCTGCCTCCTCCTTTTTTCTAGCCCTTCTCTGACCTAGGCCAAACTGTCTCTTGCCACACCTGTGTGATCTGTATAGAAACAACATTCCTCCTTGAGTATTGAACAAATTCCTCCTTGATATGAAAGCAATAGTCCCAAGCCTTGCCTGTTCTGAAGAATGACCACTGAGAGAGACTGAAAGAGAGAGAGGGTTGGGGAAAGAGAGAGGGGTAGGGAGAGGAGGTAATTATGCTCCCAATTTCTCAAGTTCGATTTTACTCTGTTCCACACATCTCACCAAATTGTCTGGCAGCTACCAGGCTTTATTCTCTTCCTAAAAGAAAAAACAAACATGCCCTTTACCCCCTTCTGCCCCATATTAGGACTGGGTCATAGTCTAGTGCACAGATCTTTCCATTTTTCTTGAGTAACAGTCTCTTGAGTTCCATCATGCCAGAATCTGTCTACCATAGATTGTTCATGGGCACCCACATTCAAAAAATTTAAAAAGAAGGGTACATGATTTAATGCATCATATGGAAACTGGAGGCATGACTCCCTTCTCCTTATAAGTTGCATTTTTAAGGAGCTATGAGCGTGCTCCATAATTCCTTGCCCTTGAGGATTAAAAGGAATGTCTGTTATGTGTTTAATTTTTTATTGGGCACAAAATTGTTGAAATGCTTTACTAGTATATCCAGAATCATTGTCTATCTTCATAGTGTTTTGAAACTCCCATGTAAGCAAAACATTTTATTTTTTCTTTTTATTTATTTATTTTTTCTTATTTTACATATAGATCCCAGTTCCCTCTCCCTCCCTCCTATCACCCCCTGACCACCCTCCCATCCCATTCCCCCCCAACAATTCACAGGGATGAGTGATACCTTCCAGAAGGGGTCAACAAAATCTGTCAAGTCATTTGGAATAGGAGCTAGGCCCTCCCTCCTGCCTCTAGGTTAAGGGAATATCCCTCCATGAGGAGTGTGCCATCATTATCCACCATCATAGAGCCCTCATCTAGTAGCTGATGGAAAGAGAAGCAGACACCCACAGCTAAACACTGAACCAAACTGGAATACAGATGCAGAGAGGGAGGATAAGACCAGGCTACAGAAACCCACAGAGACAAATGGCCTGAACAAGGGAGAGCTAATGGACCCCCAGACTGATAGCTGGGAATCTAGGATTACACCCATTGACCCCCTGAACAAGGATCCCAGTTAGAAGGCCTGGGAAGTCTAAGGGACAGTTTTTAATCCAATGTCAACACAGATCCATGTTTAAACATTTCTTGAAGACACAATTATCTAGTTGAAAGTATTGGTATTTAATTTAGGGCATCACAAATATAAGGAAATGAGCTACATGAGTTCCCATTGTCCAACTGAAAGAAATTATTTAGCATCCTGATATTTCCCTTCTAATGTTGTATACTTTCCTCCCAAAGTACCTGCCTATAACAGGACAGGATCATTTTATTGGAAATGTTGACCTGGAATATTTAATAAAAGTAAATGCATAATATATTTCTTATCACTGACTGTAATGACAATTGTTGTGACAATATTAACTATAAGAAAAATTGTAAGAGCAGGTATACAGCAGTTGTCCTATTATACTTCACTGTCAGTAATTAACATTGTGCTATGTATCTTCCTTTCATAAAATCACCTTTGTTTTATTTCTAACAAAATATTTCATATGGAAGTTAGGATATGTTGGTTTGTTGGTTTTAAGCATGTTCTAGAGTGACATTTGCTTCCATGAATGGCAATTATATACATAGATACAGCAAAACCACAAATGAATATGGTAGAATTATTAAGCTGTATAAACTTGGAAATTAAGTGGCATCATTTCCAGAAAGCTTTTCCTGCAATGCGTTTTTGAATTTGTAATGACATTCAATTATAGAAACTTAGCAAATGTTTAATGAATGAAAGGATAAAAGTGAGTGTCAGTTTGAAACAATGAACATAATTAGATTCTGAGAGTTGGGTTAATTGAATTTCCTTGGGCTATTAAAAAGAATCAGAATCTGGGAAATCAGAGGTTCAGTTCAAATTTAACTTATGTTTAGTTCATAAGCCATTTGCTGCCTCAAGTCACTTCATTCCAGAAGCCATTTTTCGAAAGTGAAAGACAGAGAAAACAGTTTTGAATGTAAAGTATTTTAAAATATATTATCTGTAAGTATGTAAATTTTACCTTATCTTCTTACATGCATATAAACAGTATTGAAAATAAAATCAGCTTCAACACAGTTTAACAGAATGCTGCAGTAGTGCGTATGCAGTCCTAGCTGTATAGGGTGATAACAATCTGTGTGCACTGAAAGTCAAATATTTCCTTTTCTTGACAATTTTAAAAAGAGGTATTAGCTCACATATATGTGTGTGTGTGTATATATATATATATATATATATATACATATATATATGTGTGTGTGTATATATGTTTGTGTATGTATGTATATATATATATATATATGTGTGTGTATATATGTATATATATACATATATATGCTATCAATCTTAAATTTCTATGAATGGCATCATAATTGATTATAACATTTAAATTAATAGGTTTTTGTTTGTGCTTGGCTATTGCTGTCAAGCACCTGAGCCTTTAAATGCTATGACAACAAATTAACTATCAGCACAGAATTTTAAAAAAAAGCTGATGAAATATGACTGAAAATTGTGAAGTTATGCATGCACTTAATTTAACATGTTTTAGTATTATGGGAAGTAATTGTTTTTTGAAAACCATAGTTAGAGCACAGAAACATATTCACAGTACTATGAATGATTGCAATTTTGGAAAGATAAATTCATAAATAATTGTGTACCTTTATTCATGTTATTATGATAAAGATTCAAAAAATTACCACTCAGTGAAAAATGGCTTTGTTTCAAAATGTTATCCAGCCAAATATTCCTCTTTGTCTTCCTACAGAAACAGCTAAAATGATAAAAACATAGAACTAAATGCTAGACCATAAGTAAATAAATTTGGTTGAAATATCACAAGAAAAATATATACTATTTACCCATAATTCAAAGGACTCTGTAAGTGGAACTCAAAGGCCACGGAGTTGGAGATATTACCCAAATACACAGAGCAGAGTTTTTTCATAGTTGCATGTTTGTTCCTCTCAGTGAGTGAGATCAAATCCTGAAAAGGGCTGTGGTGGCAGCATCATAACGTTTGCCATTTTTATTTTGGGAATGTGGCATCACAAGACCCACCATGGCTCAGAATTCTTGTGAACCAATCTTTTGTTCTAATAGGAGCTTGTAATTCCAAGACAGTAACTAACATATGTTCCCAATTGTTTTAACCACTTGGCTTGAACTATCATGAAGGCATGATGGGAGGTTTCAAGGGTTGGTCCCATTGACATGGTATACATGCTAATCTTACTGTTCCAGAATGCTATAAATTCAAAGTATGCAATTTAATCATTCATACAGATTTGTAATCTGCAAGCTGTGAAGGAGATGTACTTCAGCATCCAATATCTCTGGTTGGCATCCAAGGCAAGTATTAATAAAATAAAAATCTGTAAGGATGTAATATATGAAAAAAGTAATACTTCTTCCTTTAATAATTATTTCATTAAACAGAAATGAAGGGAAAGTGTTGATTCATTATCAAAACTTTACAAATAAATCAATTAAAATATAAAAAAGTTTTTTGAATCAACTAAAGAAATACATTATCAAATCTCTTAATGTGATTTTTAAGATATGTTATTGACTTAGGATTTGCGTGTTTTTTAAATTACTAAAATTTTTCAAGTTGTTAAGCTTTAATTATTTTAAATAAAATTTTGTTTCAATGAACTTGTTAGAAAAAACAATTATTCAGATAAACTAGCCTGAAAATTAATATATAATTTTGTTTTTTAACTAAGGATTTTATGTACCATATGAATATAATATTCAAAACGGGCAGAAAGAGTCATTACATCTTCTGGAACTGGAAGTGCAGGTAGTTGTAAACCTCCATGGGAATTGCATTCAAAACTTATGAACCTAGTTCTCTTATCTATTGAACCAAGTCTTCATCACCACTACCACCTAGAAATCATTAACATCTTATTAGCTGAATATGTTTTGTTTACTTTCTCACTTCAAGGAACTAGTTTCAATAAACTAAGTAATATGAAAAATAAGAGTAACACTATAGCATAATATTAAGTTATCAAAAGGGTAACAGTTCTAATAAATGCAAGACTATCCACATGGTTGATTTTCCTCATTATACACTACTTAAATTTTGTAGTGTATAACACAATATTGGTTCACTCTTGAACATCTTCCTTACATATTGTTATGAGTAGGTTTTTCCACCTGCAGGTCTGGTCCCACCACCACGCCAGCCCCAAATAACACACAGAGACACTTTTTTGATATAATGCTGTTGGCCTGTTACTAGGATTTTATCGGCTTTAGACCATTGAATGTGAATGATAAATGCCAAGAAGGGGTGAATTCAGGTTCTATGTTTAGAAATATACACATACTAATAAGCATTCTTGCAATGTTTGGTTAGAGTGACTATAATCTATGTTTGTCTGGGACATTTCCTTTATTGGATTAGTGCTATAGTAATATAATTAACAGTGATAAACAACAGCCAATTTTTCTCAAATTCTCTGAGTTTGAAAAGTAAAGTGCTAAGATATTTCATGAGAAAAATATTTGTGTTGTTCTACTGTTAATTCAACTGAAGAAATAAATAAAACCTGAAGTTCAAATTAAGATTGATGTGTAGCACATTTACCTTATTATTTATGAAATGACTACTATAACTTATTTATAAATGACTACTATAATATTGTCAAAGTATAGTAAGGCATATAGACTATTTTAGATGCATGCAAGTAGGAAATATTCAGAAATACCATGGGCAATATTGGTTCATTCTTGAACATCTTCCTTACATATTGTTATGAGTATTTTTTCCACCTGCAGGTCTAGTCCCACCACCACGCCAGCCCCAAATAACACACAGAGACACTTTTTTGATATAATGCTGTTGGCCTGTTACTAGAATTATATTGGCTAGCTCTGTCTTAAATATTAACCCATTTTTCTTAATCTAAGTACTTCCACGTGGGGCTGACATTCCCTCTCCATCCTCCAGGTTGAATCGTCTCCCTACTACTTCCTGTCTCCTCCTTGTCTCCTAGTCCCACCTATCTTGCTTTTCTATTGGTCAACAATGCTTTATTCATTAATGAATGCAAGAAACATATTTACAGAATGACATCTCCCATCAACATATCTTACATAGGAAGACAGCATTTACTGACATATGTTACAGTCAGGTTTGTCCCACAGGCCCACCAACCGGCCTGCCGCCGGTCTGGACCCACAGCCACACCATCCCCAAATAACACTCTGAGACTCTGTATTTGACACAATCCTGTTGGTTAATGACCATCATTGTTAATGGGCTAGCTCCATCCCAACCATTAACCCATTTCTACTTATCTAAGTATTTCCACATGGTCATTTTTATGGGGAGCCACGTCCTCCTTCCTCCCTGGTCTTCATCTTGACACCTCCTAACCACTTCCTCTTTCCTCCTCCTGGTCTCCTAGCCCCACCTATCTTGTTTCCTATTGGCCACAGGCTCTATTAATTAACCAATATGAGAAACATATCTAGAAATCCTAACTCACTTAACTCTCAGTTTTAACTATCATAGGTAACTCTCTATAATCTGTACTAAATTATACATTACATTTTCCAATGAGCTATATAAACACAATACTTAAACAAGAGGAGAAATATACATATCACAAAATTGACCTTAAATTGTATCAATAAAAGAAAATCCATTCCAAAGCAAAGTATTCATGTCTATATCGTAATTCCCTTTTTAACTTTAAAAAGATTGCTTGTGGTCATTAACCATTCATAACCAAGCCAATTCAAATGAAAACAAACATTTATAAATAATATTTGGGAAATTGGGTGTCGTTCTTTCCAAACTACCTTCTGCTGGTAGAGGGCACTGTCATTGGGGTCCAAAGAAGATGCAGAAATCTTGGCTGTAGTTTTCAAGGCTTTGTCTCAACTGCTTTGAATGTTGGAACACCTGGGACATTGTTTCAGGGGGTCTGGCTGGGTATTATTGTGGTTTAATAAGGGTCAGGATAAATAAATAGTCTGAATAGATGTTTATTAAGGGAGAAACAACTCACAACACAGACAGATGAACACAGCAGTTGGAACTGGATGCTCCTCTCTCTGTGTCCCACCAGTAAGAAAGCATTCCCGGCCTCCTTCAGAGCCCTAGTCCCACAGGTCACTTCTGTCCCTGGCTCCACCCCTCAATGGGTGTGGTCAGTGCCACAGAAGCAGACACAGTGAATATCCCACTACAATTCTCCTTTTAGTCTAAAGAAAAGATTTAAGCTTGATGCAAAACTATATACCAAACAATGAATAACAAGTGTGCTCTAAGAAAAGGAATATCGAGAACAAAACCACAAACATATCTAGTCCTAGGGTGAAGGCATAAGGGAGTTTACAATAGAGATGTCCTAAGCTGGAAAGCTTAAGTCTAGTACCTAATATATCTAACTAGGAAGAAAGAATAATACATATGATAGTTTAATCTACAACCTCATCAAGACCTGAGAAGGAAAATAATGATACTAGGGTAGACAGGAAGTGTGGATGGGCAACTTCCAAAAGGTACAGCGAGGACAGAAATAGTAAGCTACCTGGACAGTCACGCAAGGTCTCACAGCAACGTAGGTACACCCAGTTTTGGCTAAGGCCAGGAGTATTTGACAGACAACAACAAAAGCAGAAAGGTAGAAAGGCTGTCTTACCCTGAATTGACAAGGTTCAGCAGTCTTCTATGTTTGTCTCCTGCAAGCACATAGGACCGCATGTCCAAATCAGTGGTCAAGGTTGAGGCAGTTCCTTGCCCAAGAGGCCTTATCTGAAGCGGGGATGAACTCCAGAAGGAACAACAACAGTGTCCAACATACTTTCAGGAAAGTGCATGGTGCTGTCAGGAGAAACAGTTTCTCATGTCAACAGAGTACTAATATAAAAACATTTAAATGCCATGTTCTGCTGGTCTATGAAGTGATTGAAGATTAAGCATCTATGTCTGACTAATCCCATAGGCAAAGGAAACATGGGTGAGGATAATCTGTAATACTCAGGAACTTGGCTATAAAACCTGAATAAAACTTCCTTGAATAAGCAAGGATAAATACCTAAACAATATAACTATGTACATACTCACACACACACACACACACACACACACACACACACACACACGTAAATTCCTAAAGTAGAGGTAGAGTAAAAATGTCTAAATAAGAGGTAGCAAGACAAATATCCCAAATTGTATCAATATACAAAATATCTTGAACACAAGCAAAAGTATACATACATAGAATATGGCAAATATAATGTACATAAAACATCACAAATGGAAAGATTTCACACAATATAACAAATATAACATACAATTCTTCCAGGAAGGAAATAAACTTAATTTTACATAGGTTACCACAAATTTTAAGCAACCAAATTTCTCAACAGAACTGGCTGTAACATATGTATGTAGTCATTGTGTGGCAGAAAATGCTTGACTGGAATTCTACTTGAAACTCTGGCCAGGTTGTAATAAGAAGGTGCACCAATACAGCTAGCTAGTCATGAGTTGTTTCGAGAAAAGCTGTCTCTAACCGGTTTTAGGGTGAAGTTTGTAGTCCAGATGCATCAAGTTGAGTCAAGTGGAAATGTCCAATTGGGCCCCATCTTCTTTCCAGAATGTTCAAAGATTGCTGTTAAGAACTGTTATATTCCTTGTGGAAAACTTAAGTACCAATATCAAAGTAAAAATTTTAATTTTTATGGTATGCATTAGGGAAAGGCAACAATAAGTATTAAAATGTATATGAGAAAATTAGGATTTCAGAGAGAAAATTGCAAATAAGTGAATGAGTCCTTAGACTTTCTTTTCTTCTGCCTTACACCAATTAGCTTCTTGATATAAGGCAGAAACTGTGAATTTAATCTTAACAACATGCTTGAATTTAGAGAAGGAAAGCCAAATCCAACTCCAAAGCCAGCATTGGTTTACATGAATCGGAACTACAGAAATATTAGATAGCAAAGAGAAATAGATTTCAGTATAGAAACAGTTTACTAGACTTAAGTATTCTTACCATAAATCAGATTCCTATTCATTAAGTGATTCTGGAGAGCTGTCTTCTCTTTGCTGTTCACTTGGTGTTTCTTATGAAACTCTGAGGCTTCTAGCACACTTCCTATCAATAACCAATAAATTTCATCATTGCCTTGTGCTAGAGGACCTGGCAGACCCATATGGGATCAGTTGTGTGATATATATATATATATATATATATATATATATATATATATATATATTGATGAATCCTCTTTCTGATAGTATCTTGTAACTGTATAAACAATGAAATTAATTCTGTATCATCAGGAATAAATTATTCAGTCTCGATGTGTATGACTACTCTCTATGCATATTGAGAGTCAGTAACTATGTTGAGGGGTTCTATAAAATCCATAAGTACCATGAGAATGGCATAGAATTCTGCCTTTTGGAAAGAATTGTAAGGTCTTTGAACTACTTTGCTTATTTCTCCTGATTTATATCCTGCCTTACCAGATTTGTTTGCATCAGTGTAGAATGTAGGAACTCCAGAAATAGTTGTTTGTCTTCCAATGCATGGAAGAATCTAAATCGTCTTTTTTATGAATTTGATTCTTTCACTTTTGGGATAATTATTGCTAATTATTCCCCCCAAAATACTGCATGCTCTCTGCCCATATTCATTATCTTTCCATAAGGAGGAAATTTACTCATTAGTTAAAGGTACTATAATTTCTGCTGGATTCCTTCCTGTTAGTTGATGAAGTCTTAATTTACCTTTTAAAATCAAGTCAGAGATCTTTTCTATATATGTTTTTAGTTTTTTATTCTGTTTATGTGGTAAGAATATCCATTCTAATATGATGTCTTCTCCCTGCATCAAAATCCCTGAAGGATATTCTCTAGATGGTAATATAACCAGAATACAGTCTAGTTTTGGATCCACACGGTCCACATGTGCTTCTAATATCCTCTTTTCTACCCATTCTAATTCCTTTTCCACTTCAGATGATAGTATCCATGGACTATTCAAATCCTTGTCCCCTTTTAGGGCCATTTTCAAGTTTTTCAAATCATGCCCTTCAACTCCAATAATGGTTTGCAGTTGATAAATCTCTCCTAGTAATTTTTGAAGATCATTAATAGTCTGGTAGCAATCTCTCCTGATCTGTACTTTTTGTGGTCTAATATTCTATAGACCTATTTTATATCCTAAGTAGTTGATAGACTCTCATTTTTGTATTTTTTCAGGTGCAATTTGTAATTCCCAGAGAGGTAAAACTTCCTTCACTTTCTCAAACATTTTTTCTAATATTTCAGCTTTAGAGTCAGCTAACAATATATCATCCATGTAATGATAGATTATGGATTGTGGCAACTGTTTACGAATCATTTCCAGTGGTTTTTGTACAAAATATTGGCACAGGGTGGGCCTATTTAGCATTCTCTGTGGCAAAACCTTCCATTGATATCTCTTCACTGGTTGAGAATTATTGTAATTAGGTATCGTGAAGGCAAATTTTTCTTTATCTTGTTCTTGTAAAGGTATAGTGAAGAAGCAATCCTTTAAATCAATAACTATAATAGGCCATTCTTTAGGTATCAAAGAAGGCAAGGGCATTCCAGGCTGTAAAGTGCCCATTGGCTGGATAACTTTAGTAATGGCTCTCGGGTCTGTAAGCATTCTCCATTTACCAGATTTCTTTTTGATAACAAAGAGAATTCCAAGGGCTGGTTGATTCCTCGATATGCCCAGCATTTAGCTGTTCCTGAACCAAGTTTTCTAAAGCTTTGCACTTCTCAGAGGTCATAGGCCATTGCCCTACTCAGACAGGTTCCTCTGTTAACCATTTTTGGGGTAAGGCTTTTGGTTCCTCTGTTTTTTCAGCACTTGCATTCTGCCTTTGTACAGCCTGGATATTTGGTGTCTGTCTTGTATACTACTTTATAGCATTTTTTCCACAATCATGAGGTCGTTTATGGTTCCTATCTAATACTGGAGGAATGTTAACCTGTGTATTCCATTGCTGTAATACATCACGACCCCATAAATTTATCACTACATCAGCCACATATGGTCTTAACCTTCCTCGCTATCCTTCTAATCCTACACATTCAATCCATCCCGTGTTTTTGTTTTAACTGAGACAGGGTTCCAATCCCTAAGAATTGAACATTAACCTCTCGAAGGGGCCAATTTCGAGGCCAGGCTTTATTAGTTATGATAGTTACATCCGCCCCTGTGTCCAGTAAGCCTTCAAACAGTCCATTATTCATTTTAACTATCAATCTAGACCTTTGACTGTTTACAGAGGTTTGCCAAAATATACGTTTTTTATTTCCTTCTATCATGTCTGATTCAACTTCTGTCACTAGTTTGTCATCCAGAGCGGTATGAGTTTTTACAATAGGCCAAGGATTTTCTAATTGTCCTGTGGGAGATTGTCCTCCACTGTGACTAGGAATGTTCGCACCACCTTTTATATGGGGACCTTCGAGAACCCCCCCCAAGGAGTTTCCTGGTGGTAAAGGGTGTCCTTGCTTGTCTCTAGTCGATCTCCACTCATTTGTCCAGTGTCTGCCTTTGCCACACCTTCTACATAACCCAGGCCTTCTGTTCGATTCATTCTTGGGAGTATTATTTCTAGAGATGCTTTGCCTACAATTTCTTTTTAGATGTCCTATCTTACCACAGTTATAACATCTGACATGTTGATATCTCTTTAAACCTTTGGAAATGGCTTCTCCTATCCAAGCTTCTATGTCACCATAGTTAAGACTTCTGTTATCTTGATGTCTTCTCAAATTTTTAGATATAGCTTCTCTTACCCATGCTTCAGTGTTATTGCCATTATACTTAATGTTGGCTGTATATAGGACCCATTCATCCAAAGGTGCTGATCAAGTTTTTAAAGGCCAAAGCACTTGTTTGCATTGAGGATTTGCATTCTCATAGGCTAGCGATTCTATGAGCATTCTCCTAGAATCTATGTCAGCTACCTCTAATTGTACTGCTCTAGACAACCTTCTAGAAACACACTGAAGAATTCTCTTGGTCCTTGCCTTATTTTGGTATAAGATTCCATCCTCTCCCCTAGTTCATGAACCTTATCCCAAGCATACAGAGCTGCCGTACTGCATAGAGACAAGATATGTTCATCATAGGCACCTTGGGTTTTTGAGTCAGCATAAATACCCTCACCAAGAATTTTATCTTTGGGAGCTTCATAACCTTTCTGTAAGCCCTGAAGTTCTAGAGCCTTTACTTCCTCTCTCCATGAAGCCCTCCATCCAAATTGAGAGGTGTTTTCAAGGACAGCTGATATTAATTGATCCCAATCCTTAGGGGTTACCTTGTTATTCCTTGCCCATGATTCTATTAATTGCTTCACATATGGTGAGTGCATGCCATAAGAGACTACTGCTTCCTTTATACTTTTAAAATCTTTCATACATATTGGTTTTCACTGATAAGCAACACCACCTTTTGGGTGTTTTTTCGTTGCTGATTTTTCATTAATAGATACAGGGAAGGCTCCCCTGACCCTAAATGGTGTAGAAAATTTTAAGTTTTTTTTCATGCCCTGTTACCTGGAGCTCTTCTTCTGATGTATCAGATTGAAGGTCTTCTAAAGCCTGAAGTCTATTAACCATTGCTTCTTTGAGTGTCTGAACTTCTTGAAGCATATCCCTTTCTAGATCCTTCATTGCATTGGTCAGTTTCTTACTTTATCCAACTACTAATGATTCCATGTTTTTAATATTCTCATCCTTAGATATTATCTTAATGGCATGTAAACTGCCTTCCAGAAACAATGTTCTATCTGCTAGCTTGCCATTATACTCAGACATGGAAGAGATTCTATCTACTACTCTTTCCATCTGATGTTCCAGTTTTTTAACCTTATTAGTAGTTTCATCCCACCAGGAATGAGCTGTTTCTGCTAGTGTGTTAATGCACTGCATTGTTTCTGTTTTGGTTGTTGAGGCATCAGACATGGAACAAATTTTGTTTTCTATTTGGTCATTTTTAAGTTCCATGTTTTGCATTCTACCTGTCAGCTTGCTGTTGCCATCTTCAATATTCTGAACATTTTTTCCTAAACATTCTATGTTTTGCGTTCTGTCATTTTCAATATTTTGAATCCTTGTTGCTAAGTCTCCTATGGTTTGTACAAGTTCCTTATTGTTTGCACAAATCTCAAACCATTTCTTTAAGAATATCATATTAATGATAAAACCCATTACTATTATGAAAAAGGTGTATATATTGATCCAGTCATAATTTTATTCTGCTAAGATTCCTTCTATATATGAAGTAAAAAAATCCTAAAGTCTTGCATTGTAAAATTATCTGCCATAGCTATGGAACAATTGATCTCAGATATTATATCAGCTTAAATTGCAAAAGATGTTACAGTTACCTTAGCTGTAATTATGCTGTCCTGGTGCTTTGATGCTTTTAGTTGTAGATCTCAACTTGCTGTAGTTACACTTGGAGGTGTACCTAAGGAGATCCATTATTTCCCCCTAGAATTTACTTAATACATAATATCTATCACCATATGAATTGCAGTTTGCTATCAATGGCATAACACTAATATTCACAAATAAGTGAATACATAGCAAATATTTCTTTCTGGCCTTAATCCAGGATTAATTTTTTTGCTCCAATCACTTACATGATAATTTCAGCATTTTTTAATGCTGAGTAATATTATATTTATATTCTTTATCCTTTGATGGATATCTAGGTTTTTTTTCCTACTTTTATTTATTATGAATAGAACAGCAATATGCATGATTGAATAAGTGTCTCTATAATAGAGTCATCCTTACTGTATTCTTCCAAGAGTGGTATAATTAGAACAAAAAGGAGACTAATTCCCAGCTTCCCTAGGATGCTCTACACTGATTTCCATTGTGGTAACACAATTTTCCACTAACACCAGCATTGAATAAGTGTTTCCCTTCACAAGAATGAACAGTTATTTATTATTGATCTTTTCCTAGATATTTAGAACTTTTTAAAACATCACAATATCAATATATACTGAAATATTACAACATTACTATATATATATGTATATGTATATATATGATTTCATGTTCTTAATTTTCACTTAGTGGGTTTATAGGCCATAAAGTATAGCCTAGTCCTACTACATTCATGAACTTGTATAATTCCAAAATGTATTTTAAGTAGATATTTTTACATCTACAAATAAGCACAACCTTCACCATTACAAAAAAACTTGTGTTTTCTTGCAGCAAGAACCATTACAGAAATCTACAACTATTGAAAATGCAGAGATCAACTGACCTTGTGCTCAAACCCAGTTGATACAATAGAACCCCTCCACCTAGAATAAGGAATTTTCAGAGAGGAGGTGATAGAAACAGTGTGAGATTGAAAGGAATAGTACAACGATCATGGTGCAGTGTTTTCTGTATATGACAGGGGATTGCATCCATGATATTTTTTTACAAACAAGACAAGGACAACAAAACTGATTGGCATGCCAAACATATGGTTAAGGAAAATTTAAAAAATCCTACACATGAATGAAGATCTACATGCAATTATTGGTATCTGAGAGATGAAGAAACAATTTTTTCCACAGGCAAGCTCCTGATACATTATGCAATCCCAGTCAACTGTAAAAGCATACCTGTATTAAACACTGAAAAAACTCCACACATTGTATTTCTATATGCATTTATCATGCATGCACAAACATATTTTCACACATACATGTATAAAAATAATAATTAAAAAAAAAGAGGTCATGAAGTTAGGGGAGAAGTACATAGGACACAGGAGTATCCAAACTTGGGAAATATTGTTGAAAATGTTATAAAGGCAGTACTTATGCAAGACATATTAAAAATTAATAAATGCATGAAAAATAAATTGGTTTTAGATGTAAAATAGAATGCTTTGTATGAAACAATACAGATATTTCAACTTCCATTGCTATGATTTTTCTTTTATTTTTATGAAGTACACAACATTGCCAAGAGTAACATATCTGTGAAAAACAAGGAAAGCTAATTATATTTCTTTTATGAATTAAGATATTGATTAATAATATTTTATTAATAGAATTACAAATCATATACAATGGCACATTTTGTTCCTATAATAACAGCCTAAATTGGACTTAACCAGCACATTACCAATCTTCTATAGAGTCCCAGTTGAAGGAAGAAGGAAATAGTAAACATAATCACTAAACTTTCTCATTCCCTCTGGTCGACACCAAAGAAAATGTCCTATGTTTTTCCCATTAGGAACAAATCCATTATCTCTGCACCCATAAAATACTCCAGTCTTTACTAGTAATTATTTTTGTTGTTGTCCTGAAAAAAGAATTGTCCAGCATTTTGTAAGATGATGATGGTCGAATCCTTCATAAGACCTTATGTTCTTTGTCATTTTGTGTCATTCTGACTGTCCCTAAAGCTGTGTCAAAACATGACTGTGACAGCAAGATTCCTAACATTACATGACTTCATTTTAATTAGTTTCTTTGAGCCTCAAAGTGTTATCTACAAAATGAGACAAACAGAAAACAAATAAAAAGCAAGCAATACTGATAATATAAATTATACTATATTCAATTGGGATAAAATTTCACTTCACAGGTAGAATTCACACTATTCATTTGTTTATTTAAGCATGGAAATTTAATACTGAAATTATGGTCATGTGGTCATGATAGATTGGAAAGTATTATTCTTATATCAATAGAAAAGTTTCCAAATTACAATGATGAACTATGAGCTAAAGTTGGTTAAAATTTATGCTCTAAATCGGGACAAATATACTATGCTGCAGCCATCTGCAGTCAAATCTGTGCTCTGTGATGGTAAATGGAAGAACAAAGTGCTGGAGGGGAAAACTGTCCTTTAATGTTTAATGTTGGCAATTGTGGCCAGACTTCTGTTATTCTAATTTGTAGTCCTCATAATTCTCACTCATTTGCTTGTTCAAATATTTCTTTTGAGGAAAACAAACAAAAGGGTATGTTTAAGAAAAGCAGCATGAGAAATTTGGCCAAAATAATTTAGTTTGGGATGTAGAAAATTTTGATTAGCACCTAATCTGACACTATTTGTGTCAGATATTGAGAAGCATATTTCCATATTTGGGCCTCTCTGATTCTGTACTTGAGATAGATTTTCAGTTAATAGCATCTCTTTCAGTGTCCAGTCTGCAGTCTGGTAATATATCCCCAAACTCCATCTCTAAGGCCATCTCTGAATCCTATAAAAATGTTAACCTCATTTTTAGCATAAAAGTAGATATAAACAAATGGGAGATATATCTCTACCAAAAGAATGGACCGATGAAAGAATACAGTACCAACAGGACAGTGTATATCCACTATATATAGACACCCTCTTCTTCATCACAAGGTTAAAATATTAGGCATTTAAAATACATACAGAAACATAGGTATTATTCTTTGTCTTAGTCTCCCTTCTGTAATAAATTCTAGCTTAGTCACTGTTACATCAATGTGAAGAAATAACAATACCATAGAAACTCTTATGGAACAAGTAATTTAAGTTGGCCTTCCCTTTACTCTCAGAGGTTTGGCTCATTAAAACTATGATAGAAGCAGAGTATGGTGCAGATATGGTACAGGAAAATAGCTCTAAATTTTGATCTACACACAGCAGGAAAACAGAGATTTGACCATTGAAACCTCAAAGCCCACTCCCAGTGAGACATTATTTCCCAAAATGTCACACCCACTTCATCAAAGCAGCAGCTAATTCTTCTCCAGTAGTACCACTCCCTGATGAGCAAGCATTCAAATATATGTATGAGTCCATGAGTCCTTTTTATTCAAAACACCACAGAAAAGTACTATCACATAACTTCCTTTAGAACAATATGGTGCACTAATAGAAGTGTATTTTCATGAATTGTATATTATTATAGTTAGAATAAGAAGTTGAGCCATAAAAATTGAATTGGAATTTTGCTGGTATTCAATGGAAGAAACAAAAGGTAGATATTCTAGAACTATCAAGGATGAAACATATAGCTTGTTATTTTACCAAACATAATAGATTAAAGAAAATATGTTTGGCTCATTAAGATACCATCTTGTGGTGAAGAAAGCATGCCAGGACACAAGCTTAAAAATTACTGATCATAAAATTGGTTAATGTTTTCCCCCAAGGATTACATTCAATTTGATAATCCAACTTAATTTTTCTTTAAACGCTGAAAACCAGTAAAACTATGGGCAACCAAAGCCAAATACCTAAAGTTTTTGTGACAGACTTCAAATAACATGTACTCAATATGCTTTTGGTGTTGACATCAAATAATTGGTTGGTTTGACAAAGATATTACAAAATAAGACAAAAGAGATGAGAGACATAACCTTCATTACTAATTTTCATGCTTACCATGTACCACTGTGCAGAGACAGGCTTTAATATTTGTAGCATCTTGTCCATACAATGATGCAATTACACACAATATTTTCTTGTATTTTAGGATTTTATACTCTAGAACACTGAAATTTATAGAAGTAACTTCCTAGCAGTTAGGCAAAATGAAGTCAGAGCCTGGTCCTTGCATTCCATATCTGCTGTTTTAATTACACTCATTAATTGAGAAACTATTAAAAATTTATTATGCAACATCATATTTACAATAGTCATGTAAATATAAGTCTAAGTAACTTTTTAACAGTCATTCTTCAAGTACATGTAAACATAAGCTGTTTTTCCTCTGTTTGAACAGACACTAAATTTTTCATGAACTCTAAAATATCTGGGGTTGTATAAAGCAATGTATCAGCTAGATTATAATAAAATATTGGCTTTATCACACTTCCTGATTTGTATCACAAGTGTCATTTAACATATAAAGACATTTCTGTCTGCTCTCCACCACACTTCATAATATCTGATTTTATTTTTATTTGTTTCCATTTCCAAGTTTTATATATCATCTGATATTTTTATATAGATTAAACTCCCCTTAAGGAGAGAAATTAAATGGATTGTTCTCTAGTACTTGATCCAGCTTGACTAGCATATTTTTAAAATGCTTTCTTCCATCAACTAATAAAATTACCTAATTTCACCTTTCCTGTCAAAGTGAACATTTATTTCATCTTTATTCAACAGAATCAATGAACATAGAAATTAATCTTAAATTGTAGACAATTCTATGAATATATGCTTTCCTTTAAATCGAGAATAGAAATTTTGTATTCTCCATGGACCGTCTCAAGAATTAGATAATTTGTGTACAAATAATCTATCAATTACCAACTGCCTGATGAAAAGGTAAAAACGAAGCATAGTATTGACCTCTGAATTCTTGTGTTATAAAATGACATTTGTCAAAAGATGACACAGAAGCTGTTACCATTATTAATTAAAAACTTTAAAAAGAAATGATAAAATTCATTAATTCTATAAAAAGAAAATAATTTTATACTATTTTATATTCATGAATTTAATTTCATGGTTAACAAAAAGTTCAAAACTGTCAATGAACAAATGCCTTCAACCTAATTAGTGTCAACTTTTGGAAATGTGCAAGCTAGGTTTGAAAACTGATATTTCTAATTTAGAATAAAAAATATTTAAGCCTTATAATATTTAAGAGATGGTTCTGTTATCTGTATTTTTCATGAAGTATTCCCTATACATATAGATCTGTCTTCAGTGCTGCCCCAGTGTTGCTTAGATAGTTATACACAATATTATACCATTTCACACTCTTTGAGCACTCAGTCTGTTGCCATTCTCTATACTACAAAATATAATAAATAGCTGGTGGTTGTTTAGATCTGGTGTTGGTTTATGTGATGTAGACTTAGTAAACATTATTCTTTTGACCTTAGTGTTACACATACATATTTATGTTCAGTTCTAAACTATTTTATTTCAAATTCTTCCTTCGAATGTTTTAGAATTCTACGTATATGGTTAGGGTATCACCTTAAAAAAACAAAATAATTTGTAGAACTTTTATAAATTGTATTTAACTGTGCTGATTAAATGTCATTTCCAAGCTACTAGAAAGCTCTCCATATATTTTTAAATTATAATTGTGTTAAAAACCTATACTTTCTCTTGCCTTTTTCTTCATGGACCATATTTATATTTTTTATCTAACAAAAATTTTGCCCTGCTATGTCTAGCATATAGGAATATCAACACCAACACATTTACTCAAGAATTATGTTTAGCGCTAATGCTTAGTATGCAACATCCTAACAATGTTTCCTGAATAGACAGGAAAGAAAGAAAGGTGTATAGAAAAAATAATTTACTTGTTATTGTTAGCAAAATCAGAAATTATTTAGCAATCAGAATAGCATTTGCTTTATGTAGGTGTATACAAAGTCAGATACTACTACCTCTACATAAAAGGTTTTATATTTGTAGATCACTGATTAACAAGTCATTTTTCCATACAAAGGAGTAATCAACAAATCTATAGTTTGAGTGGGGTCAAACATGTTTTCTTGCTAATTAAATTGTTTCAATGTTTTCTTTATGAACTCAATCCACAATTTTAACAATGTAATTAGAATTCATAACAATATTTTTCATATTGCAGACTGTGGGGGTCCAAAACCCACCCCAAATCCACCCTAGGGAAATGAAGAGAAAGTCTCAGCATAGTGAGAAAGATTCTTATCTGAAGGTTACTAGATTTTTCTACCTGACAGGAAAGATAACAAACACACAATTTCCACTGGTAATCTAAGAAAAAATGGAACAAGCACACACTTTCCTGATGGTAACCTTCCCTTTTAATTCATTCTTTTATAGTCTCTCTTTTTGGCAATCTCTCTGTATATAAACATTTCTCCTGCCCAATACAAATGTTTTTATATTCAGTTACAATTACAAATCTTCACATAGCCATATCTATGCATCTTATTTATGTCTTCTAACATCATAGAGTACACAATTCCTACGCATAGCTTACTGTATGGCAACAGCTCTTTGACAGTTCCCTCTCATACACTCACTCACAAATACATACTTCTACACTAGAATGTCATGCATTCTTTACTCACTCACTCTTTCATTCTGTCACTCTTCTCTCCCCTCTTTTTCAATTCTCAAACTTCTCTCTCCCATAGCAGCCTTCTGCATAGTTCTACATTTCTGTCTCTGTTGTCCTTTCATCACTGTCCTTTCTCTCTCTGCCTTGCCATCACTCTCCCTTGCCTCTCCTGCTCTCCGTCTCTGCCTTATCTTTCTCTTTCACTGCAATCTGCCCTCACAGCCAAACTCTAGATAATTATAAATTGTTTTGTAGGGCCCTACCGAAACTCAAAACATAAGTTATGTCACATTGTTTGTCTCAGGCAAGGAAAGACAGTGAGATTCCCATACAAAAAATGACATTTGAAATCAAGACTTAACAATAACATTTAGTTAGATCGACCTTGAGCCCCAGACTTGGACTGTTTGCACACTAAAGTTGTTTCAAGCTCTGGCTTTGAACACCTGAAAAATGACCTTTGTATTTCTCCCTAGAGGCAACCACATAGTGTCTCAAAGGGCAATGAGACTTCTTTGAATTTGCTCTGAAGTATAAAGTTAGCTTGTCTATGTGGAAGACTCTCTTTGTGACTGAAATTATTATTTATGTCCATCAATATTATACAACTTATGAAAAAAAATTATCTTCTGACCATCGACAGTTACGTGTGCTCTGAAAAGTATAAAACATACCACTAAAGGGCTGTGGAAAAAACCCCAAAGCTGTTCCCATAGTGGAGGCATAGCAATGGTACCTGATAAAGTTACAGAGAGAAAACAACCAGTCATTTACCCATGACATTGAAAAGTGGGGGTCCCCAACAATGCCTGGTGAGTTGGCCTTGCATAGCAGGACTCTCCAGCAACATCTGGTGGGCCCACTTGTTAAATACAAGCTGTCCCTGCTGTTCAGGTCCATAGAGCTCTGCAAAGAACACTATAAAACATTACAAAATAAGTTGCTTTTTCCTACGTTGTTTAAAACTTAGAATCTGAAACCACAAATCCACAGCTATTTAGAATGTTCTGGGGAATAAATAGTTGCAGATGAATTAGAAATCATCACATATGCACCCTAGTTTCTTGTTTCTAAAGAAAGCATGATGGAGTCTAAGATCAGCTAGCACATTTAATTTTAAGATTTTAAGATAATATTGCCAAGAATTTAAATTCTTGTATGAGAAAGGCAAAATGATAATATGGCCTTAAATTATTTCCCTTTTCTCATTTTTGTTAATATTCTAAACCTTTTATTTTTTCAGATGTCTATCTGGTTCTTGTTTTTATATTTGTGTAGATGTTAAAATGCTATTGATTAATTTTGATCTACCATAGAGAATTTGTAGAGCCTTTGAGTAATTTGATCATTTTACAAACAATTTTATGTAACCCACTGAATTCTGGCAAGATCATTGCTATTATTTTTAAAACTTTATATGCTCCTAATCTTTTATTCTTTTACCTCTAGAAACAATCTCACCTGCTTTTATAGACCTTGAGTTAGTTTATATTCAATTAGTTTATATTCAGTAATTTTATTGATTAAATAATATGTATATTGCAGTTTAATAAGGATCAGGATAAACAAATAGGCCAAATAGATGTTTATTCAGGGAGAAATAACTCACAACATAGACAGATGAACACCAGCAGTTTGAAACGTCCACTCTTCTCTCCACGTACTGCTAGCAAGAGAGCATTCCCCAGCTCCTCCTCAGACCTAGTTCCATGGGTCACTTTCATCCCTGGCTTCACCCCCTCAATGGGTGTGGTCAATCCACAGAAGCAAACAAAGTAAAAATCCCACTACAAATATAGCTTAATTTTCTGTTTACATTTCTTTTCTCTTCCCTTAATTTTCTCTATTTTATCTTTAGATGGTTAAGAATAAAGCATATATGTATTTTTAATGGAAAAGTATATAATCATACATGTAATTAAATGCAGTGTTACTTTGATATTCCTTTATTATAATATTTTCTTTTTTGTTTCTTGTTTTTTTAAGACAGGGTTTCTCTGTGGCTTTGGAGGCTGTCTTGGAACTAGCTCTTGTAGACCAGGCTTGTCTCAAACTCACAGAAATCTGCCTGCTTCTGCCTCCCAAGTGCTGGGATTAAAGGCATGTGCCACCTTTATTATCTTTGAGATTATAATTAAACCATTACTGCTTCTCTTTCCTCCTTCTGAATGCTTTTAAATTCTCTTCCTTGCTCTCTTTCAATCCATTACCTCTTTTTTCTTAATTGTTATTGTGGGTGGATATGCATTTACGTATACATATACTCCTAAATATAACCTGATTGGTCTGTATAATGATACTTCTATGTATGTTTTCAATGATACTATTTGTGATTGTGTATCTAATTGGTGTGTTCTTCCTTGTGGAAGACTACTTATCCTGCTTTCAGAATTTCTTAGTTGTTTGTAATACTTTGTGTAGGGTTGAGGCTGCATTAGCTTTCCCCCTACACTTCAGCATACCTATTTATGTCACTGTTCTTTAGCCCATACTTATGCAATTATGTTGTTTAGACATTTGTTTTTCAGTGAGAAGATTTCAGTTTATTACTAACTGGTGCACACTAAGAACAGTAGGCAACTAAGGAAGCAGAAAATGAAGCCTGGCATTGGTGGTTTACGCCTTTGACCCCAGCACTCTGGAGGCAGAGGCACAAGAATCTCTGTAGGTTGTAGGCCAGCCTGGTCTACAGAGCTAGTTACGGGACATGCTCCAGAGCAATACAAAGAAACCTATCTCAAAAACAATAAATAAATACATAAATAAATAAAGATGCAGAAAGTAGAAGCAATAGTTCTCTCCCTCTCTATAGAAGAACCATTCAGTTGTTACCAAATAGCAGGTGTTCAGCCCTGAAAACATATGCATATAAGCAATATCATAGGGTCTGAGGATGTTATTTATAGATTGAAAAGTATAACTTTGTACCTTGGTGTGTTTCTCTCTCTCTCTCTCTCTCTCTCTCTCTCTCTCTCTCTCTCTCTCTCTCTCTCTCTGTGTGTGTGTGTGTGTGTGTGTGTGTGTGTGTGTGTGTGCGTGTGTGTTGAAACAGAAATTGAAAAAGTGGCCATTAATTTTAAAGAGAACAAGAAGTACATGGGTGGTGGGAGTTGTGGGATGAAAGACGTAAAATGATAGAATTATATACCTACTTTAAATTTAAAATATGTAAAAGAAAATAAAAGTTAGATAGATATAGGACACCTTCTGATATTTAAAATAAAATGTATGCTCTGAACCAATTAAATCAGGTTAAAATTTTATTTCTATGCAAATATTTGCCATTTCTTTATGAGGAAAATTAATTTTTTCTGTCATTTTAAATACACAGTTCATTATTAACATCTGTTGTCATCAGGATTCATTATAGGACATGGTATTTCTCACTCTTATTACTCATAAGTTTGGACATACTGGTCAACCTCACAGCTTTGCTTGTTCCCCAATATTCTTTTCTGCTTCTGAAAACCAATGTTCTACTCCCAATTCCTATAAGATTCACTCTTTAGAGCCACCATAGGAGTCATATTATGCAGCAGATTTTTTTTGTATCAGACCTGCCTCTTGTGATATGATCATCTGCATGTCAATCAGTTTACTGATTGTTTACACATTGTCACCAGTGATAAATGTCATTTCCCTTCACATGTCAAATAATGACCTATAGTCCATCTAAGGCAGAGTTCTAGAAACTATTCAGAACTGGTTAAATACTTAGAATCTTTCAAATGTTTTTCTTTTTTAATAGTTCTATCATCCACTTAGGTGTACAGATGTCTCCTTCATATGCACATTTTATTTTCTTTACCAATACATCCATCCACAGAAAGCTGGTTGTAATTGTGAAGGTTTTTTGATTTTGTTATTTTGAGGAACCTCCATGCTGATTTCTATAATAACTATGCTAATCTGCATCCAACCAACACTGTGGGAAGAATCTTCTTTAGCTAAGTCCTTATCATCACTGGTTATATTCAATCATTTTTGTTGTTGATTGTTTTTTAATCAGGCTTAGGGGATGTCTTATAATTGTGAAGGGCATTTTCCTCCTAATTAGTGATACTGAAAATTTGTCAAACACCAATTAGCAATATTTTATGTTTTGATTTTTATTTAGGCCTATTTTCCACTTGAAAACTGGAATTTTTGTTATTGAACTATAGTGATACATTACTTGTAATTTATTAAAGCTTACCTATTTTTCACTAGAAAACTGGAATTTTTGTTATTGAACTATAGTGATATACTATTTGTGATTTATTAATGCTGACCTGAGGATTCTGAAAGATTTTTCTCTGTTTCTTAGGGCATGTGAAGTTTGTGTGAAATACCTAGCTATGATGAAACATTTTATTATGCTTTGCTGCAAATATATATCTGAACTCGTCACTGTGAATATATCTGTAGTGATATAATATTTGAAATTTATTAAATCTTGCCTGAAGATTCAGAAAGCAATGTCAGCCACAAGCCTTTAAACCCTGCAGCCAGAAACTAGGAGTTGTTGGTACAAACCTTTAATCCTAGGACTTCAGGTAGAAGGATCTCTTTCAGTTCAAGGCCGCCCAGGGATACACAAGATTGAATCAGTCTAAACAGAGTAACAGATCACACACCCTTAATTCCAGCACTAGAGGGGGATGAAAGATAGATGTAGTAGGAGGCATTCTCTGGACACACTGAAGGTAGGAGCAATCATTCTCCAGCCACACTGAGGAGATGCAGCAGGATCAGCCCATTAAGCCTGTGGTAGTGGTAAGAACTAATGGCTGGCTACTTTACTTTTCTGATATTCAGTTTGAAGTTCCAACCCAGTATCACTTGCTGGGTCTTTTATTTATTCATTGTACATTGCACAATTAGGATACTTTAGGTACACTTACGATTAACACTTCTTAAGATACATAGTTTTTTTTTTTACCGTTCTCTCTCAATTTTGGTATATCTGCTCTCTAGTGATATTTTTTGTTAGTAGAAATACTTTAACTCTATGTAATTCCTTAGATGCTATTTTTCATTTATTTTCTTTGGATTACTTTGCAAATTTTTGGCTCATTCTTCCACGTAGTTTTTGTTTTGTTTTAGTAATAGCATAGTTTCAATGACTATATTTAAATAAGAAATGAGATATATTTGTCATTTCATTCATTTTCATATGGACAACTAATTTTACCTTCAACATTTATTGAAAAGACTGTCCATGTAAACAAATTGAGATACTACACATGCCAAAATGTTTATTTAATGTGATCTCAGAATTCTTATTTAATATTGTTACAGTCTGTCCTGAGTCCTTCCTGTAATATTTACTTTCCCTTCTTGTTTGATAAACTACCTAATAAATTCAACTTCAAGAGAGAGTACTCTGCTCTTGTTCAGGTCCACAGTGCATGTCATGGTGGCAGGGACACAACTGTAATCAGGAAGCAGAGAAAGATGGATACTGATCACTTTCTCTTTCTTATCAGTCATAGAAGGAGCTCCCATCTTCAGGGCAACAAAGATTAAGAACCACATTTCAATTACTAGGAAAAGTTATCACACACTATAAGATCAGGCTGAGTTTCAGGTTTGCAATGATATGTTGGACACTTGAATAGTCAAACAGAGAATGCAGAAGTTTCCATGTTAGTCATCTTCCCATCACTATAGAAAATAAATAGGAAGAGTCAGCTTATTAAGCAGTATGTCTGACTGGTAGGAAAATATTTGTTTTGGCTCATGATTTTTGAAGATAAAGTTTATGACAGATAAATGAGCCTAATCGTTTCTTGGAACTGGTAGGATGTGAATGGAAATACTGGCAGAGCAAAACTGCCTACTTCAGAAGTAAAAGAAGCTACAAAAAAAAACAAAACAAAACAAAACAAAAAAAAAAAAACAGAATTCCAACACTCAGATTAGGTCCCTCGATCGAGTGGATCATCACATACTAGTACCATGGAACTGTAAATAGAATTCTAACACATTGACCATTTTCCAGGGAGGGTGAGGCCTTCCATGAGGTATCATCAAAGTCTGTCACATCATTTGGGAGAGGGTCTAAGTTGTCTTCCTTGTATCTTGGCTGAGAGAGTATAATTTCATGGGGGAATGGGCTCCCAAAGTTTATTTATGCACTAGGTATAAATATTGGTTCCACTGACATATGTTCCATAGATTACTCAGTCCTCCTCTGTCATCTATGTTCAGAGGGCTTGGTTCAGTCCAATTCTGATTCACCAGCTTTATGACAGGTGTCCTTATGCTCTCTTTTGGTCAGGTAAACTTTCCCTGTTGGTTTCTCTAGCATGATCTTGACCAATTTGCTTATCCCCCCTCCATCTTTGCAAATAGATCCAGGAGCAAGGTTCACCTTTTAGCTGCGGTTGTCTACTTCTGCTTCCATCAGCTGTTGAATGAAGGCTCTAGGATAGTATTTAAAGTAGTCATCAATCCTGTTATCTAGGAAGGGCATTTAAGATAGCCTCTCCACTATTGCTTAGAATCTTATTTGTAGTTATCCTTGTAGATCTCTGGACATTACCCTAGTGCCACATTTCTCTTTAAAACCATAATGGCTCCCTCTATTAAGGTATCTTTTGTCTTGCTCTCCTACATTCTTGCCCTCATCCTCTTTTTCCCTTTCATTTTTCTGGACTTCTTCCTTCCTAGCCTCATGCTCCCAATTTGCTCAGGAGATTTTGTCCCTTTCCCCTCTTCTGGGGAACATATATGTCTCTCTTAGAGTCCTGCTTGCTTCCTATCTTCTTTGAAGGTATGGATTTTAGGCTGCTATTCCTTTGTTCTATGTCTAATATGCACATATGAGTGAATTCATACCATGCTTGTCTTTCTGTGACTGGGTTACCTCACACAGGATGGTCTCTTCCAGTTTCATTTATTTGCCTGCAAATTTCAATATTTCATTGTTTTTTTGCTGCTGAGCATGCTGAGCATTACTCCATTGTGTAAATGTACCACACTTTTCTTATCTATTCTTAGGTTGAGGGGCACCTATGTTGCTCCCAGGTTTGGGCTACTATAAACAACACTGTTATGAACATAGTTGAACAGATGTCCTTGTTATATTAACGTGTATCTTTGGGTATATGCCCAAGAGTGGAATTTCTAGAGCTTGAGGTAGACTGATTCCCATTTTCCTGAGAAACCACATCCTGATTTCTAAAGTGGCCTCACAGTAGTGGAGGAGTGTTTGCCTTTCTATACGTCCTCCCCAGCATAAGCTGTCATTGATGTTTTTTTTATTTTAGCCATTCTTGCATGTGTAAGATGATATCAGAGTATTCTTTTGATTTGCATTTCTCTGATGGATAAGGTTTAGACCAAGTTCTTTTTTTAGCATATATATATATATATATATATATATATATATATATATATATATATTTAAATTAGAAACATGATTGTTTTACAAATCGATCTCAGTTGCCACACCCTCACATCAACCCCTGTTCCCCCCCCCACCAACCCTCCCTGCTCCAATCCTCATTCTGCTCCCTAGGAAAGGTAAAGCCTTCCATGGGGCACTTTCAAAGTCCATCAAATCATTTGGAGCAGAGTCCAGGCCCTACCCCATGTGTCTAGGCTGAGGTAGTATCCCTCTTTGGGAATGGGCTCCCAAAGTTCATTCATATACGAGGGATAAATACAACTACCAGAGACCCTATAGATTGCCCAGATCTCCCAAATAACACCGCATTCATGGAATCTGTGTCAGTCCTATGCTGGTTTCCCAGCTATCAAAATAGAGTCCATGATCCCCCCCTTGTTCTGGTCAGCAGTTTTTATGGGTTTCTCCAGTATGGTCTTGACTATTTTGCTTATTACCCCTCTGTCTCTTTTCCAGGATTTCGGCTCAGTCTTTAGAAGTAGGTGTCTGTTTCTTCTTCCATCAGCAGATGAAGGTTCTATGATAGCATGTAAGGTAGTCATCAATCTCATTATCCAGGAAGGACATTTAAGATAGCTTCTCCACTATTGCTTAGGTTGTTAGTTAGGGTCACCCTTGTAAATCTCTGGACATTTCCCTAGTGTCAAATTTCTCTTAAAACCTATAATGGCTCTCTCTGTTATGAAATCCCTTTTCTTGATCTCCTCTATTCTTCCCTTGACTCAATCTTCCTACTCTGCCATGCCCATCTCTGTCCTATTTTTCCCCATAACTACCTCTTTACACCCTCCATGCTACCAAATTTTTTAGATCTTGTCTATTTCCGCTCCTCTAGGGGACTATGTATGTCTCTCTCAGGGTTCTCCTTGTTTCCTAGCTTTTCTGGCAGTATAGATTGTAGACTAGTAATCCTTTGATCTATGTCCTAAAGCCATATGTGAGTGAGTACATACCATGTTTGCCTTTTTGTGACTGGGTTATCTCACTCAGAAATGTTTCTTCCAGTTCCAACCATTTCCATTTGCCTGTGAATTTCAAGATTCCATTGTCTTTTTTTTTCCTCCATTGTATAATGTACCACATTTTCTTCATCCATTCTTCAGCTATGGACATTTAGGTTGCTTCTAGGTTCTGCCTATTACAAATATTGCTGCTATGGACATAGTTGGACTAATGTCCTTGTTGTATGAGTGAACATCTTTTGGATATATGCCTCAGCGTGGAATTACTGGATCTTGGGGTAGACTGATTCCCATTTCCCTGAAGGACTGCCATACTGATTCAAAAAGCCTTTATGAGTTTACACTCCCACCAATAGTGAAGGAGTGTGCCCCATTCTCCACATCCTCAACAGAATAAATTGTCTTTGGTGTTTTTGATTTTAGCCATTCTGACAGGAGTAAGATGATATCTCAGAGTTGTTTTGATTTGCCATTTTCTGATGGCTAAGGATATTGAACAATTTATTAAGTGTCTTTCACCTTTTTTAGATTCTTCTATTGAGAATTCTCTATTTAGTTCTGTACCCTACTTTTTAATTGGATTATTTGGTGTTTTTGTAACTAGCTTCAGTTCTTTGTATATTTTGGAAATCAGCCCTCTGTCAGATGTGGGGATGGTGAATATCTTTTCCCATTCTGTGGGTTGCTGTTTTGTCTTGTTGACTGTGTCCTTTGCCTTACAGAAACTCTTCAATTTCAGGAAGTTCCATTTGTTAGTTGTTGATATCTGTGACTAGGATACTGATGTTATGCTCATGAAGCTGTTGATCAATTTCTTAAGTGTTATTCCACAATTTTAGACTTCTCTCTTGAAAATCTCTAATTATTTACCTCTCTTTTTTAATTGGATTGTTTTGTGTTTTTGTGACTATCTTCTTGAATTCTTTATATATTTTGGAAATCAACCCTCTGTCAGATGTGGGGTTGGTAAGTTCTTTGCCTATTCTTTGGGCTATTGTTTTGTCTTGTTGACTGTGTCCTTTGTATTATAATAGCTTCTCATTTTCAGCAGGTCCCATTTATTAATTGTTGATCTCAGTGTCTGTGCTATTGGAGCTATGTCCATTAAGTCATCTCCTATGCTACTCTCTCTTCAAGAGATTCAGTGTGGTTGGATTTATGTAGAAGTCTTTGATTTATTTGGACTTAAGTTTTGTGCATGGTGATAGATAAGGATTTGTCTGCAATTTTCTACGTATCAGTCCCCAGTTATGCCAACAACATTTTTTGTTAGATTGCTTCATATAATTGTTTTAGAAAATGTGGCAAAGGTTTTCATATTTGTGTGCAATGATTTTCATTTTGTGGTCTCAGTTAATTGTGCAAAAATATGTTTTATTTGGCAATTCGCTGATATTTAAATCAAACTATTTACTCAGAGAAAATATCCATGTAAGAAATTACACAGAAAATACCCAATGTTTATAGTCCAGGAAGAGACATTTTAATCTTTTCTAGTAGGATAATCTGTACTATGGCCTTAAAATATCATGTAATAATTCTTCATTATAAAGAGTTGTCTCTGGATTTCAGTACCATATATATATATATGACCATATACTACCTACAGTCCTGAGGTGGTAGCACAGTGGCTGATTGAATCTCATCTGAAATACAGAAATATGATCAGATGCACTGTGATTTTCACCTTGCAAACTGAGGCAAAGGTGCATTAGACTGTGATTTACTCACTGTAATTTATCCACTGTGATTTACCCACAGTCACGGGATTCATCTCTTCACAATTCTTAAGTAAAAGTCTGGATGGAGTCTATAAAAAATGGCTCTTATTTAAGTAACCCAAGAGCAAAATACAATCTCATGAAATAGCAGTAATTTCAGCTTTATGTCACCACGAGAAATAATGTGACAAGGAGGATTTTACCAGAGCCTATAATAATTTTATACCATCTAGCTAAAGATAGAACTGTTTAGTCATAAAGAATGAATGAACTCTAATTATTTCATATACCAGGATACAAGTCAACAGCATGTAAATGCAGCAACATGCTTCTCTCTCTTAAGTAGAATATTAAGGAATGTATAGGTTTCAAACATTATAATAAAACAGAACTGAATAATACAGAATTCTAAACTATCTTTCTGCAGATAGACACAGTCAGTATACAAAATAATTCTATAGAAGCTATGAAGACCAACTACAAGTTGCTACCTGAACCTGGTTGTGAAAGGAGGATTTGATGTTCAACTGTACAACAAAAACAATGCATTGTGTCTTCTGACATCACACAGACAGTTCATGGAAAAACTGAATGATAGCACTTACTTTTAAATCTAATAACAACCCTACTTTCATCCTCTGGCTAAGAAACAAATTTACTTTCACATTTATATGGGACATATGTCCGTCTAAAGTTTTGTTTTTAACAATAAGTACACTGAAACAGAAACTACTGTTTTTCCAAGTTAATGTTTGCACCATTGAAATAAATATCATTTTATTTTCTCTGAAATCATTATGAAGTAAATTCTCTTTGATATTGTTTGTCTCACACTGTAGTATTTATTTTGAGGAGCATATACATATTCAAATAAGCCTCTCCAATACCATATTGATGTTTTGGCCCATAATACTATTTTCTACAAATTAAATGGTACATAAGCAAGGTATTATGCTATCTGAATATACCTAATCTTGAGGTTCAGTAACCAGTTGGCTATTTGCCATATTTGCAACATTTTTGTATTTTTTTTTAAATCACTGCTGTCAGCCTAGTATAAAGCTTACTCTTTCAGTCACTTCTTAAGTCTCTGATGTCAATAGATTTTGTTGTCTTTCCAAGCCAATCTTATCTTTGCTATCATTCTGTTTCTCTGATGTACGGAAAGGAAAATATGGAAACCTCATGCTACAAAAACTGACTTCTTTCTCTCACCATAAGAGTCATTATTTTCAGTCTCTGTTTCTTCATTTGTCAGTCTCTGTGTCTCTGTCTCTCTCTCTCTAGTGTGTGTGTGTAAGTGAGAGAGAGAGAGAAAGTGTGTGTGTGTAAAACATAATTTCAAGCTTAAAGCTGAAAAGGTATCTCCTGTTAAAGCCAATGGACTTGAAAATTTTCACTAAAACAAATACTTGGTTTTTGTCATGACATATAGAAATGTTACAATTTGGGTTTAATGATTTCATCTCCCGAACTCTAATTAAAAGAATTTGATTCACTGTGTTACCCAGATACCTCTACATGTTAGCATTAATGAAAATTGGTGTGCATATACCCTTCCAAATCTATGTTTATTTGGCAAATTGTTGAATGAATAAATTCATTCTTTCAAAGGTGTCAGTTATCAGAAAAAAATATTGTCAGTTTGAGAGAGAAGTACATGTTCTATAAATCCTTATGATCTACCCTCTCATTAAAAAAAATTTGGCTGAAGCCAGAAATGGGTACAAGGAATTACTCCTTACCTTTGATCACCAACTCATCCTAGCAAGAAATGTACATTAGCCATCAATAGCCAGGCTAGCATTGTTTCTGTTCCCTGATCTCAACCAGTCCCTTGTTCAACTATTAAAAGTGTGTCTTTCTAAACATTAAATTGTTTCCCAAGATTTTCTACTGCAAAGCCATTAATAAAAACATCTTAACATAACTTTATTAACAGTCTATATTTCTGCATTCTATCTAAAGATGGTGGCTGAATCATTAATCTGCTCCAGCAGCAATTCTTGGAAAAAGTCAATCACTATTATTGTGAGTACCAGTGATTCTGCCCAATGAGGGAATAGAACCTCCTGAGAGTTTTCATACAACCCTAAATTATGCTCATTATCAGTATGAGGTCATCAGGACACAGAGTCCTCAGGGTTTTGCCTCTCCAAGCTTCACTCAGGCATAGCTTTATCAACCACCCAGCCGTGTTCCAGTTTGCCTGATTGTCGCCTCACATGGCCCCACAACAATATACATACTTGTATATGCAACAACAATTAATTTTTAAATAATGTTAATGAGACAGAGAGACAGAGAGAGAGAACATGCAGAGTTTATGGGAAGGCTTTGGAGGAATGAAAAGGATAGTGAAATGATATAGTAATATTATAATCTCAAAAATTACAGCATAAAAATGCAAATGAACAAAATTCAGGGTAACCTTATTTAAGAAGAAAACTACACTAGTGAAGTATATTAATTTTCTTTTAAGTTAGTGGGTATATGACTTTATGCACATACATATGTGCATGTGAGTGTTTATTGGTGAACACTTACTATTTGGCCTTGTATAGTTCAGAAGAAGAGTCTGAGAGTTGGTTTTCTTCTACCATGTGTTGAGGGAATGAGATGCAGACTTTCTGGCCAGTAGGTATGTGCGTGTACCTGCTGAGTCCCTGGTGCTATCCCTATATCAGCCTTCTAAAGCACTTATGAAAGCATAGCTTAGAACAGCTGATATATAAGAAAATACTCATAATAACTAGATTAATACATTGAATGATTGCAAATGAATAAAATGTTCTCTAATAGCTTCAATATGTTTTATTTAAGATTTGGTGTCCTTTGCTAATTTGTGGTTTTTTTCCTTTTGCACCTATGTCACTTTTGATTTGTATTCATTCTTAAAAATGTGATTTGATGTGTTTTAGGGTTTTTAGAATGTTTCCACCTCTAAGTCATTTCCTTGAGATTGTGGAATTATTTTCAGGGTTTGGATAGAAAATACTGGGACTTCTAGGTGCCTTCAATACATTATTAGCTTCAAAATGCAAATCTTATACCCTCAATCAGGAAAGATAGTTTGATATCCTTAGCTAAAATGAGAAGAGCAGACATCTGTAGAACTAATATTTAACAATTCAGAAAACTTGATCTTGAATGACCTGAGAGGAAGGTCTCAAGTTCTAGTAACTGCATTTATTTAATATGAGAGCTTTTGTGATGTTAATTTCCCTGTATAAAATGTGACCTAATAATTTATTACTTTTTATTGATAGATTCTGTCATAGATGGATAATTTCATCCCCTACAACTTGCTTGAGGTGACAGAAAAGTACTCCAAGAATATACCACAGCTTTTGATGCATAACAGTAGGCCAAAATTAGTTTAGAAAAAGAATTATATTTCAGACACACTGAGATGCAAATTTGTTTAGATATATTGTCTAATACTTACATGACTATAGTTATTAGAAGTCTACATTAAATTTTAAATTACTTTTCATAACCTCCTTAAAAATATCAACCATAAAACAAAAAGTTTCACCTTTTAAATGCAAACCAAAGTATTCACCAGTATCCATTTAATTTCTTGTCCACATATGTGCCAAAGGGAATATTTCATATAGCTTGCCATTATTAGTAAAACTGATAAGAAAATCATGAGAAAACAAAGTTTTTATAACAATTCCTTCTCAAATTGCTTCTTTTATGAACATAAAACTTCACCTGATAGTCAGTTATGTTCCAATCTTGCTTTCAGTCTCACATGATTTGGCATACAATCATTACCAAGTAAATAAATAAATAAAACTTCAAATTTAGGTTGAACAATGATGATAATAATTTTGATTCTTCCTCTGACAACATGCAATGACATTCTTTAAATTTGCAAGTCTGGCATGTTAGAAGATCTATGATTACAACAATGTAATAACTGTAAGAACAAGGTAGCTTGAGGTAGGCTTTGCTCTGGGAAGTCTGTGGTTGTTGTTACCAAAGCTTACCATGAGGAAACATGCTCTACACAGGTGCTTTGAAAATACTTCTCACTTCACCATATGTGAAATGATACTGCGTCTTATTAGAGAATTGTGAAAATTCTTAAAAATGCTGCACAAGTTCATATCTTTGTATAAAGTGTGGTCTAAGGCATTTGGTAGATAAATTTTTCAATGACACATGTTTACATGAAAACAACCTTTTATAAATTTATTATAAAGGCTACTTCAAATTAAATAAATGAAAGACCTTTCTGTATGAATTAATATCAATTGTTCTTGTAGGTGATTGTGTATTAATTAGGACTTCCATTTTCCTAGAATCCCAGATTATTTTCACTATTACTATATTAGCTTCTTTTATGCTTTTCTTTCAACTAAATAGGGTGAGAGTTAGAAGAGAGGGGGTTATCATTTTAATATATGAGGAGAAAAAGAATGTTTTAAATGGTTTGTTGTTTGTATATCTTTAATATTATAGCAATAGTGAATTCATAAAATATTTAAATAGATTTTCAAGACAGAAACAATCATTTAAAGATATAACACATTTTTATTTCCATTATCCAGTTATGCATTAAAACATTGGGTTATCCTTGAGAATATATATATATGTATATATATACATATATATATATGAATTTGTATAAGTGTGTATGTTGAAAATAATTCAACTTTATAAACAGCATGTCTGTTGCAAATATAAACTATATCATATTAATGTAAAAAGAAAAAATCAAAACTTAAGCATATATGACTGATTTCCAGTGACATTTACTTATAAAATAGAATGTATGTCCAATTTGGCCCTTCAAGCACACTTTGCTAAGCCTTGGGTAGACAGCAAATACTTACTATTTTTCTTCATACACTTACTAAGTGTCTATGAATCTCCCTGAAAATGTTGAAAAATATTTCTGCAAATTTGTGTAGTGTGTATGAATCTTAATGTGTGTATATGTGCATGTCTCTGTGTTTTTAGTGGATTGTGAGAACATACAAGTAGGAAGTTGTATGACAGCATTTCCTTATACTTCTATTATTTCTTATGTTGGTGAAGGCTGTATTGGCATTCCAGTGTTTGAGGAGTACAAAAAATTTAAGTGTTAGTAAAAATCATGCAAATATCCCCAAACTCCAATGACAAGAATTTCTAGATAATCTATTCCTTTAGCTAATTCATTTTTGATCAGGACTATGATTTGCTACCTTTAAATAACTAAAAAATAACATTTGCCCCCCCTTTCCATCTTAGGCAAACATGATTATGAAAGGAAAACAGGATGGACTCAGAGAGGAAGGCCATGTGGAGTCCTAATATTGCTTTGGGATAATTCTAAACTTTGCCTGATTTTTGGGAATTTAAGGTCAGTTTATTGAATAAAACACTTCCTCCTTGACTAATTTTAACTACTAAATTTAACCTTTAATCAGAAAAACTGCATGTTTGATGTTCAATTCCTCATGTCAAAGCCAAGCTACATTCTGAAACATATTCTACAATCACTTCCTTAATTATTGGCTCCAGAAATATAAAAATAGTACAGGCACACCTTCAACTTCTGAATGAAATAGAGGCCTTTTGTGTTTCTTCAGGTTTTGATAATTTCATCTAAAATAGAGTCACTAAATAATGCAGGTGTTTTTTCTGGATTTTAGCCAAAGTACCTCGGCAGGGTGGCTGAATGGAGTAGGTTGTCACTGATAGGCTTTTTGTTTCTTACACTTTTTCTTGAAAAAATGAAAATGAATCTGTACTGGTTTCATATTTTTGCCCTTTGAAAGTGATGTAATTCTCCTTGCTAAGTATCCATAGACAGATAATCAATAGTGTTTTGGGATGTTTGTGCACTCTAAGAAGATTACTTCTGTGATTGTTGCAATAAAGAGCTGAATCGCAAATAGCTAGGTTGGAGATAGTAGGTGAGATACCCAGGCAGAGAACAGAAGGAGAAATCTAGGCATGTGTATTTTTCCAGAATACCAGGAACAATTCAAATGTGCCCTACCGAGGAAAACTAACAGCCATGTAGCAAAATAGCAAAATGTAGATTAACAAAAGTCAGTTAACTTGAGTAGTAAAAGCCTAAGCTAATAACCAAGCTTTCACAATTAATAATAACTTTCCATGTCATTATTTCTGGGCTGGTTAATGTGCTACTACATATAGTGGTCAACATGGAGTCTCAAGTATCCAAACCTAGGGCCTGAAAGCTAAGAAAAATTTCAGGACAAGGAGCTGGATATGATTTTCTAGCCCCGCAGTCTCTCAGGCAGGCCAATGCTTACCACATACAGTGAGTGACTTGGCTCCTGGCTGCTATCTTGGGCTTGAGACACATGCCAGTGGTTTGTGCTAAGTGGAGCTATGCTGGTAGACAGACTGGCCCTATAAGGTAAGGTTCATGTGGTCAGAGAATGCTGAAGATGCATAGAAAGCTAAGTCCAGACACAATAAATCCTTTGAAGAAAGAACAATATGCTGAAAAATATGTTTAGGTGCTGAAGAAAGAGAATAGTTATAGAAAGTCATAAGAAAAAAATATTTAAAAATAATAAAAGTCTTTAAAGAGAGAGAAAATAATATAAATATAATAAAATGGGAAAATTTATAACAGAGAGTTTATGCCTTGTATAGTACTTTGCTAATTTTGAAAATGTTAGATGCTAGTGAACAGAGAATGACAACTGCTGAGAAATAGCAGATTGTGGAAGGAACTGCCTGAATTAAACCAGCCTATGTATGTTAGTGATGTCTTAGCTTTAAAATCAAAGTCAATGTGTTGCATAGGCAGAAAGGTGGCACTTCGTGCTTTTATACCCACAGGAAACAAAAAGCTACTAATTACCCAAAAAAAAGATTAGATTTGACACCAGGACACTCTGGGGGATCTTAGCTACAGACTTGAAGGAAAAAGGCAAGAAAGATATAAGGTAGCATAAATTCTTGTCCCTGGGCATGGAAACAGCTCTGAGACTGGATGAGACATAATAAATATTGTTCACTACCAAATTCTCATGACTTATTATTACAATACATGCTTTCAAATGACATGGATTGAGACTTACCTTACAATTTGGTTATGCAGTCCAAAGATAGTTATAAAGTTGACAGATATTTTTCACCTGTTCAAACAAAGAACAAAAAAAATCATTTTTACCTAACTTGTGCAAACCACATATTCCAAATTTGTGGATATAAAAGGCAATGTGTGTGTGTGTGTGTGTGTGTGTGTGTGTGTGTGTGTGTGTGTGAGTGTGTGTGTTATCTTTAAAAATTGGTGTGTTTTCAGAAAAAAACAAAAAAATAACAGGAACAGACACCAATAAAAACAAGTAGCTCAGGTGATCCAGCCTCTCAGAATGCCTTTTTTTCAGCTTCCTGAAAAATTTGCATCCAGAATAATTTCAAAACTGCTAGTTGAGATGGCCTAAACTCACAGACTTCTCCAGCCAAGATTCATAAAAACTCAACACTTTCCCATCACACAAAGTGCATACAAAAATTAATAGAGCTAGCTCTCCCCAGAATTGGTAATTATCCCAATTTTCTGAGTCCTCAAGATATCATGAGCAGATAGCATGAAGGAAAGTCCTCTAGGGAACACAATGCCCACATTCCTAAGAGGTGGGATTGGTGTTTTGATTTGTTTTGTTTTGTTTTTTTTTTCTTTCAGTGGGTTATACATCTTTGTCATTATTTAGTGGGGTTGGTTACAAATTGTTATTGGTTATGGAAGGGGAGAAAAGTAGAAAATGGAGGTATATTTATGGGTCTATTTCTGTAAACAAAAAGGGGACATAGGATAAAAGGGTAGATTATTGACTCAACTTTTTTAAAAAATAGGAACTATTAATTTTAAAATTTCAAATATTGTATCTTCCTATGAATTTTTGTATATTGATACAAACTTAATGTTTTGTCATAATATATATATATATACATTTCTACTCATGTTTAAGGTATTGTACCAACCCAGCTCATTTAAAATGTAATGTAACATTCTAGTCCTTAAAGGTCAATATTACAAACTGTTTAAGATAATTAAGAAATACTGATTAGTAGTTAATGATCTATAACATTCAAACTTATACTCATCTTAAGTGTGTTTTAAAGGTTAAGGAGATATATATTTTAGTATATAAATGGTCTTCAAATCCTCAGAGACTTGTAGAAAAAGAATATTACATTTAAGATGTTGTATTAACCCAAGGTTTCTCATGACAGTGAGTCACCTCTATACATGACAGCACCAATTTACTTCAAAAAAAGGATTATGGGCATATGATAACCTCCATGAGGAGTTTGTTTTCTCTGAGGTAAAATTAGCTACTGTGCAAATAAATTGCCCTGGCCTTGATGGCTAACAGTATGCTATACTGGAGTGCTCTCCTGCTTGCAGCATGGGGAAAGAGGAACATCCAGAAGCATCCTTGGGACCAGGAAACTGCTGGTGTTCATCAGCCTCTGTTATAAGTTATTTCTCCCTGAATAAACATCTATTCAGACTATCTGTTTTCCTGATCCTTATTAAACCACAATAGAGGGAAAACCCAAATACTACTTTTATGCTAAATGAACATAGTAATTAAATGAATCTTAAAGATATTTCCTTTCTCCACATCCTCTCCAGCAAACATTGTCATTGGTGTTTCTAATTTTAGCAATTCTAGCAAGAGTAAGATGGTATCTCAAAGTTGTTTTGATTTGCATTTCTCTGATAGCTAAGGATGTTGAGCACTTCCTTAAGTGTCTTTCAGCATTTTTGATTTCCTCTGTTGAGAATTCTTTCTTCAGTTCTGTACCCCATTTTTTAATAGGGTTAGTTGGTATTTTGTTGACTACTTTCTTGAGTTCTTTGTATATTTCTGAGATCAGCCCTTTGTCAGATATAGGATTGGTGAAAATATTTTCACAGTCTTTGGGCTGCAGTTTGGTCTTGTCCACTGTGTCCTTTGCCTTACAGAAGCTTCTAAGTTTGAGGAGGTCCCATTTATTAATTGTTGATCTCAGTGTCTGTGCTATTGGAGTTATGTTCAGGAAGTGGTCTCTTATTCCAATTTGTTCAAGGGTACCTCCTACTTTGTTGGAGAGGATATGGAGAAAGGGGAACACTCCTCCATTGCTGGTGGGAGTGCAAACTCGTACAGCCATTCAGGAGATCAGTATCCTCAGGAAAATGGAAATTAGTTTACCACAGGACCCAGCAATCCCCGTTAGACATATACACAAATGATCCACATCCACACAACAAAGGCATATGCTCAACTATGTTCATCACAGCATTATTTGTAATAGCAAGATTGTGGAAACAACCTAGATGCCCCTCAACTGAAGAATGGATAAAGAAGATGTGGCACATCTACACAATGGAATACTACTATGCAGAAAAAAATAATGGAATTTTGAAATTTGCAGGTAAGTGGATGGAACTTTAGAAACCATCCTGAATGAGGTAACTCAGTCACAAAAAAAGAAACATGGTATTTACTCACTCATATATGGATTTTAGACCTAGAGCAAAGGATCACCAGCCTATAATTCATACCACCAAAGGAATGAGGGTACAAGGTGTATTCTAAGAGATTCATATATGGTCCCTCACAAAAGGGGGAAGGGACAAAGTCCCCCAAAGCACATGGGAAGTGGGGGCAATGAATGGAGAGAGAACTAGAAGAAAGAAAAGGGAAGGAGAGGAAAGCACATATGACTAGGAAAATTGAGTCAGTAGGAATAGAAGACAGAAAAGAGAGAGAGAGAGAACATAAAAGATGGAGCCATTATTTGTTTGAAGAGAAAACTGAACCTAAAGAAAGGTCTAGAGACCTACAAGCCTGACTCCAGCTAACAATTTGAGCAACTGAGGAAAGGCCACCATAAATGCCCTTCCCTGATAGTGAGATCAACCACTAACTTATCCACCATCATGGAGCACTCATCTAGCACCTGTTTGAAACAGAAGCAAGCACCCATAACTAAACACTGAATCAAACTAGAATCCAGACGCAGAGAGAGAGGACAAGCCCAGGTTGCAGAAACCCAGAGATAGCTGACCTGAATAAGGAGGAGAAATCCACCCCCCCCAGATTGATAGCTAGGAATCCAGCATGAGACTGACTCACAACCCCTTAATATGGGTCTCAGCTAGAAGGACTGAGCAGTCTAAGGGATCTCAGACTGTGGAACCAAGATATATTCCTGGTGCACAAAAAGAACTTGCGGAAATATCACCCATGGAGGGATAATCCCTTAACCTAGAGACAGGAGAGAAGTCCTAGTCCCTACTTCAGATGACTTGACAGATTTACATGACTCCACCTGGATGGCATACCCCTACATGTGGAATGGGGGTGGGGGAATGGAAGGGGAGGGTGGTCAGGGTGCATGTGAAAGGGGAGAGATGTAAGAGGGAGGGAGGGAGAGGGAACTGGGATTGACATGTAAAATTAAAAAAAATAAAAACAATAAATAAATAATTAATTAATTAAAGTAGAAAATACAAACCTTCACCTATAAAAGAGCTTTAAATCTCAGGGAGAAAGGAGATGTGTAATAGTAACATAATGTAACATTGTTGTATCTGTGTCAGATTTGTTTTCAGGACAAGCAAAAGCAATGATTTAAGAATAGGAGTTGGCAAGGCTAATATTGTAGCTATGCTTAGTGTTGTATGGGAAGTAAAAGAATGAGAAGGGCCTAGCACACTCACATGTCCTATATGGTAAATGAAGGTTGTGTATCCATTTCCAAGCACCTAAGGAGATCAGAACAGGATTGTGAAATAATTGACATGATTAGTGGAAATTTACTATTTTGGTATTTACAGAAAAAGATGATTCTTCCTGAATGTTATTTTTCTGGCCTATAAATCTCTTTGTATAGCTGTAAATATATGGAAACTAATTAAATATCAAAAGCAATTAACAATAGTGAGATCAGTTTTATATACCAGTCAACACATTCAATAGAAGTTAAGACTTAACACATACAAATACACACACACAAATGTATGCACTGTTTAACACATATGTTGAAAAGTCTAGCAAAGAAATGTGACAAACCTAAGGTGTTACATAATTGTAAAACTGAAAAGTTGTTACAGAATGTAATCATCAAATATTTCAGGTCGTACATTGGACATAAAGATACTGTAAAGTTGGTTAACTGGTATTCTCAAAAATATTTCGAATTCTTATGAGAACAGTATTAGAAAAACAAAAATAGTCCTATAGAAACAAAGTCTTTTCCAGTTTATATTGTCCAAAGCCACTCAAAACTCTTCATGTTGGAGCTCAAATCAACAATGTATTTGCTTTTGTTGAAGTCAGAAGAGTGCAATTTTAAGTGTTGTCTATTGGGTGGTAATATACTGATTGTGTGTGTGTGTGTGTGTCTGTGTGCGTGCGTGCGTGCGTGTGTGTGTGTGTGATGACTTCTGCTTTTTCTTTGTATTTGTGCAGGTTACTTTCAGATATTTAGGATAACTAATGGAACACAGAAATTGTTAGAGGAATAACTGAGGAAATGGGAATCAAGGTATCTGTTTCTGATTATCTCAATCAGAGGTTCTCAATCTTCCTAAATCTGTGACCCTTTAATAAAGTTCCACACGTTGTGGTGACCCCCAACCATAAAATTATTTTTGCTGCTACTTCATAACTGGAATTTTGCCATTGCTATGAATTGTACTGTAAATATTTTACAGATAGAGGTTTGCCAAATGTGTTGTGACCCACAGCTTAATAACCACTTTTCTAAAGCAATATTTTTACTAATTAAAATTGGAATTGAATAAAAAAGATATTTCCTATGCTCATTGATCTGTATCTTTCTCAGCCATCATAAAAACAACTTCCCCAAGAAGTAGGAACAAATACAGACACCCACAGAATGTGTAGAGGATGACCTGTCTTAGAACACCACTCAGTCTTACATGGGAAGTTTACATTAAATCCCATGACTCAGAAATTGGGGTATTCTGGCAAAGAAGAGGCAGAAACATGGTAAGCACTAGTGAAGATGAAAGACATCAACAGGACTCAGGTAAACATGAACACACCAAGACTATTGAAGAATGCAAAGATCTATCCCAGATGGGTAACAGTACTGAGAGTGGAAGTGAATACAAACCCTATCTCAGGAGCTATCTCCAATTGAAAACTTCACACAAAGGAAAATAGTTTTATCCAATAGAATGTAATCCATTTTTAAGGCCAGACTTCATGCCCAACAGTAGTGTTTGAAGATTTTTGTCTCATAATACTTTCTTTGGACCTTTTTGTTTTGTGTTTGTTGTTTGTTTTGTTTTTGTTGTTGTTGTTGTTGTTTATTTTGGTTTTATTTGTTTTGTTTTATCTTATTTTTTAAATCTTGCAGGTCTTTGGCTTACATATAACAGTTTTGGGTTTTGCATTTTTATTAGTTTTCAGTGTCTAAGAATGTATGTATCTCTGTGTCTATTTGTGTTTTTCTTTCCTTTGTATCCTCTCTCTCTCTCTCTCTCTCTCTCTCTCTCTCTCTCCTACTTTTTTGTTTGTTTTATCTTATTTTTATTTTACTGGCTTTTTTTAATTTTTAGATTCTTGTCTGTTTCTTAGTAAGGGGCATAGAGAAGATATGGATTCAGATAAGTGAGGATGTGGGGAGGATACAGGAGGAGTGAGAGGAGGTGTTCCCTAAGAATTGAAGGGAAAGATTTGATGTAGATTTCTCATTAGGATTGAGTGTTATAAGATTTATCATACTCTACACATTGTCCAGCCTTGAATCCCTGTATTTGTTCCCATCTACAACAAGAGAAAAGGAAGAAACTTATCTACTAATGCACTGATCTATGAGTTTAGTAGAATGCTATTACAAGTCATAGAAATACATATATGTGTGTCTGTTTGTTTGTGTGTGTATATATATATATATACATATATATATATATATCTTGATTACTTCAAAATACAGTAGTAGTTGGTTTTGCCCTAGATCTCTGGTCTATCAAGTCTCTGGTTCCTGACAACTTTAGCAGTGCCAGAGAAGGGTTCTGTGGTGGTTAGAATGAGAATGGATCCCAATAGGCTCATTATCTTAATAATAATTCACTAGAGAGTAGAGCTCTTTGATAGGATTAGAAACAAAAGGAGATGTGGCCTTGATGGAGAAAATATGTCACTGGGGATTTTGGCATTGTGATTGATAAGTGGAGTCTCTATTCCTCTAGGCTGCAAATCAGGATATAGTTCGCCACTACTGGTCCATGCTCTATAAAATGACAGACTATGCCTCTGAAACTGTAAAAGAAGCCCCTAGTTAATGCCTTCCTTTCTGAGTTTCCCTGGACACAGTGTCTTTTCATGGCAATGGAACAATGACTAAAATAGGTTCCATTCATGGGGAGGCCTTAAATTCAGTCAGATAGCTGTTGGCTACTACCACAAGGTCCATGCCACTTTTATACTAGTGCATCTTGGAGGCAGATCAGCATTGTAGATCAAAGCATTTGTAATTAGATTGATATTTACTTTTTCTCTTTGGTATCATGCAAAGTACCTCCCAATACCATGAACATTAATTTGTAGTGGTGAAGGTTCTATATATATGTACCACTTTGACTTCTCCATGTTCAAGAGTTGTGTAGATGTTGCCTTCAATAATACAGCATTACCATTAATTTATAGAGATCAATCAATAGCTATGAAAACAGCCTGGGTTCTTTGGAGATTTCTAAAGGGCTGCTTTGGCCAACAATCCAATTAGATGTAATTATGGGAACCTTCATTTGGCAATGAAACAAATATAGCCAGAGCTCTGTCTCCCATATTATTGGGTAATTTCATTTAGATTACCTCTATAAAATATATTTTAGGAAGCTTCTACTTACTTGGTTTTAATATGACTATTCAAAGGGGCTTTAATTTTTATAGTTGCTCAACATATTGTCTCCTTCATCCATGCTGCCTCCTCCTCACTTTTTGTTCCTCCTGTTCTTGTTGCCCTTCTTCATCCTTTTTCATATCTATTCTTCATCTCCTTAGTGCAAATACAGTTCTTAGTTGGTATAAATAATAAAACCCTCTCTTCACCCAGCCATCTCACTTCCTTTTTCTGCCAAGCCATCTCATTTCTTGTCTGTCTATATAAACTTCCAGATCTCTATGGTTAGCTAGTAGCAAGCTCCATTCTTTGCTCTTCAGACAGACTTTATTTGTACAAATGATATCTAACTACATATCTGCTCTTTCTTGTCTAAAAATAAAAATTATTACTATTATAAGAAAAATTAAATATAAAAGTATAAGAAGTATATACAATAAATATAGGTAATAAGTACATTAACAATGTCTACTCCATTACATTTGACAAATTCAAAAAATACTCCATTTTCTATTTTTTCTTGATGAGTCCAAAGTCTTGTATCTAATTTTTTTCTATTTTGAATTTGCATAACCAAATATTCTTTTAATGTCTTTCAAACCTATTATGCTTAACACATCTTTAGTGAGTTTCTTTACTAAGCCTTGTAAACAAGGAAAATTATAGCTATATTATATAGTCTTCAACTCCTTTAGAGACCTGAGAAGGAAATATTATTAACTGAGTAAACAGGAAATGTGGGCAAATGACTTACAAATATGTGAGAAATGACAGAAATATCTTGCTGCCTGGACAGTCACCAAGGTTTCTCTGTAACACTGGGGCATCCATATTTGGCCTATAGACCTTGCATACCTAACAAACATACCTGTGAAGCAGGATATTCTCAAGGACTGGGTCTGATGGGAGATGATATTCTGTATATATGTTTCTCATACTGGTTAATAAAGTTCTGTGGCCAATAGGAAACAAGATAGGCGGGGCTAGGAGACCAGGAGAAGGAGAGAGGAAGTAGAAGTAGGAGTCGAGATGTAGCCCTGGAAGAAGCAGGAAGCCTGCAGCGCGGCTCCCCGATAAGACGACCACGTGGAAATACTTAGATAAGTAGAAATGGGTTAATGATTAAGGCAGAGCTAGCCCATAAACAATAATGGTAACTGGCCAACAGGATTGTATCAAATACAGAGTCTCTGAGTGTTATTTGGGACACACGTGGTTGCAGGACAATGGCGGCAGAACCAGGAGGCCGGCAGGGAGGAACCTGCTGTAACATAATGGTGTCAGAATTGGGATTGAGAACTTTCCCTTAAAACTTAACAAAAGCTTAAAAAATAGTTTTTAGAAACAAAGGAACAGAGACTAGCAAGACTTCTTAGTAGCAGCATTTTCTTAGTTGGATTTGTTTTGCTGTAGACAGAGATTTGCGTGGCTCCTTTAAGGGAGGTTTCCAAAATTAGCATAAGCGGCAAGAAAACCGCTTTGCTTTTAAAGAGCTCTGCTAACAATTCATTGGTGTGTACGAGAACTGCAATGAAGGTTTACACTGTGTTTTAAAAAATACGCTGGCTTGGGAGAGAAAAAGAAACGGGATACAATGGTTTAAAAAGAAAAAAGGAATTAAATGGATGGCTGTGGTGGCACACACCATTAAGCCCAGCACTAGGGAGACAGATGCAAACAGATCTCTGTGATTTCAGGGCAAACCTGGTATGCGGTGAATTCCAGTGCAGATAAAAGTTACACAGAGAAACCCTGTCTCAAAATATGTAAAAATAAAAATAGAATAAATAGAGTAATAAAAAAGCCACGTAAGATGGAAAACACAGAGAGATTTTGGATACTATATGCGATTCTGTTGTGTTTAAATTATTTGATTGCTGACAAAATAACAACTGCTGATAAAAGAAATGCTGCTGGATTAATTCAATTTATATATTTTAAAAGTGCTTTGACTCCAAAATTTAAGCATAAGGACAAGTTACTGGGGAAAAGGATTTCTATTTTTGTTTCCACAGAAAATGAAAAGCTACAGATTCTTTAGAGATTTATATGGTTTGATCAAGCCAGACCCCCTGAAACAGCTCCCCAGGTGATCCAACATTCAAAGCAGTTGAGACAAAACCTTGCAGACTACTGCCAAGATTTCTGTGTCTTCTTTGGAACCCCATGACAGCGCCCTATACCAGCAGGAAGTAGTTTGGAAAGAACGACGCCCAAATTCCCAAATGTTGTTTATAAATGTTTGTTTTCATTTAAATGGACTTGGTTATAAATGGCTATAACCACAAACAATCTTTTTAAAGGTAAAAAGGGAATTATGGTATAGATATGAATACTTTGCTTTGGAATGGATTTTCTTTTATTGATACAATTTAAGGTCAATTTTGTGATATGTATATTTCTCTTGTTTAGGTATTATGTTTATATAGCTCATTGGAAAATGTAATGTATAATTTAGTAAAGATTATAGAGAGTTACCTATGATAGTTAAAACTTGGAGTTAAGTTAGTTAGGATTTATAGATATGCAGAGATATATTTGAGATAAATAGGCATTCTTCAAACCTTTCAAAGACCTACAGAATATGGCATTTAAAATGGTTTAGGGATTTTCTTGACAATGAGGCACAACTGCTCCTGGTAACACCACCTGCTTCAGAAAGGAAGATGGACATCAAAGAAACACATTTTGGAGTTTGCTTCTAATATGGCAAGACTAGCCATTTGAGCAAGGTACTTCTCTTGTCTAGACTGTTTGACTTTATGTTGTAGAAACTGGACATGCAGGACCCACAAAAAGATGACTACTGATTCAAGATGGACATTGCTACAGGATTCCTGCTTCATGGAAGAGGCTGCCAGACAGCCAGACAGTCTACAGGACACAGAGAATAGTTTCCTGCCTTGTTGAGGAGTCTGGACACACACTATGGCCTATGGGCTGAAGATGGAACATTATAGAAGAACTTCGGGTGACTGACCAGGCAATGAGTTGTCTCTGTCATTTCTAGAGTTTATATATTATCCTTCTGTGGTCTTTGATGGAATTGAAGACAGGTAGTTATGGTTACATTTTCCCTTAGTTAGGATTAAAGATAAGTTACATATAGGACTTTAGACTCACAAAGATAGGATAGATGATATTTTCTTTAAGTCTTACAAAATGTTAATGGACTAAATATTGTTAACTGTGATTCTTATTTGATAACTGTTGTGTGTTATATTTTGCTATGTTAAGGTTAAACCCCTTCTTTTACTTTAGACAGAAAAGAGATGATGGGAGATGTTATTCTGTATATATGTTTCTCATACTGGTTAATAAAGCTCTGTGGCCAATAGGAAACAAGATAGGCGGGGCTAGGGACAAGGAGGAGGAGAGAGGAAGTAGTTGGAGTCGAGATGTAGCCCTGGAAGAAGCAGGAAGCCTGCCGCGCGGCTCCCCGATAAGACGACCACGTGGAAATACTTAGATAAGTAGAAATGGGTTAATGATTAAGGCAGAGCTAGCCCATTAACAATAATGGTAACTGGCCAACAGGATTGTATCAAATACAGAGTCTCTGAGTGTTATTTGGGGCACACGTGGTTGTGGGACCATGGCGGCAGAACCAGCAGCAGCCAAAATGGAAACGTGCCGTAACATGGGTCCCCTTGTAATCAATCTTTTTGGTCTCCTGTTTGTCAAATTTGAACAACATATAGTCAGCAGATGACACAAGGGCATTTTCTTTGGCACAAAGAAAGTAAATTCCATGTAGAGTTTGTTTAGTACCCATCATCTTCTCTGATGTAGATTGATGGTACATGGAGCAGATATGTCCCATTATCATAAAAAAGAATCTAGTTATTAAAACATGTTAAATTCCATATTATGTAAATCTCTGAAGCATTTGAAGATGACCTGTTTTTCTAAAATATCTGTTTATGCTTGTGAACAGATCTAATATGACTACCAGTTTGATTGTAACATTGACTATACTATATATCCTATATAGTTGATAATGGAAACTTCCCAGGACTAGAAATTTACATCACATTGTTTAATGAGCTGTATAGGTATAATACCTTGAGTAATATTAGAAATGCATGTACAGTATGTTTTTTATCAAAATTAAACTCAAGCTTGTATCAATATACAACATTTGTATACAATATATAAAAATCCAATCCAATGTAAAATATTTTAAATGGTGCTTTTTTAAAAAAGTGGGTCAATGATCTCTACTTTTTTATCTTTTCATATTTTTATCTTCCCTATTTTCTTTTCAGAGAAGATTCAATAATCTACTCTTTTTAGTCTATCATATCTGTATTCCTCTTTTTTTCCAAAACAAAAACTTTGAATCTAATCCCCTTTGTTCAACATTTTTCCTGAATGTAAACAACATTTTTTAACCAATCCAAGAAAATAATGACAAATATCTATAACCCAATGAGCAACCAAAAACCATCCACCCCACATGATGTGGGCATCAAGTTCCTCAAGTTACTTCCTGCTGTCTTGGGGGAAATTTACTAGATCCTGAAAAGAATACTTGGGTTATTTGTCAAGCTGTATCATTTGTTGTCCACTCTCTGTGTAATGGGTAAGTGTAAGGCTTGTATCAAATGCTTGCTAAAGTAGTCTGTGAGGCTGGATCACCTCAGCTAACCACCTTGAAATTGTTCAAGCAGTGTTTGTGAGGCTGGATCATCTCAGTTATCCCCATTAAAATTGTTATGAGCAGTTTTTAGTCCAAAGCTGATCTTTGGTTGGTGTTGTTCAGCATAATGGTGTTGTGATAGTTCTGGTAAAATTACCATTGTTGAGCTCCATGCTTTGGAGACTTCAAGGATCACTAATAGTCATGGTCATAGTTGTGGTTCATCATATGAAGCTGAAAGATACTCTGAAGTATAGAGCCAAATTCTAGTTCCAAAGGCAGTTTTAATCTTTATTTCTACTGGGACTACAAAAAAGACATTTTTTATTACATGTTTGTAGAGAAAACGAAACAAACATTTGAGAAAATTCATGAAATTTTATCCTGTGGTAAATATGATATGCCAATAGGCTATTTTATTCTTTTCACTGATACAATATGTTTAGATGATTTGCTCTTTTTTTAGGAGTCTCATTTGTCTAGTAGTCACTGGATTCCTTAGTTAGATACTTTAATTCTCCTAAAAGGACAAAAAATAAAACCTTTTCCCAACTCTAAATTTTGGGAAGGTTCTCCTTTGGCAACTTATAAATATAATATCACATTAAAAACACTTGTTAGTTTTATAGGTTAGTTTAGATTAAATTCCATGTTTCTTAATGAACAATCGTATCATCTAATTAAGAGATGTCTTGTTCAAATCAAATCTTTATCAAATTTGAAGTATCCATAGATGATTTTCTTCACCTGTGGAAACAAAAAATAAAACTTCTTCCCAAAGTTACATATGTCCTGGTTTCCATTGAGAGGTCAACAAATCTTTGAAGCATACTGCTTATATTAATTCTATAGTTTTTTTTTTCTATTATCCAGTATCTCTCTACAGCTGTGTTTCTTTCTCATTAGTTTCTTAGAAAACTCTAAGTTAATAAAGCATTATGTAATCTAATAGGGGGGGTCCTTTATCATAATTTAGCATATCCTTTACAGTGCCAATTGCCTCTGATTGCCAATTGCTGATCCAGATGCAATCACTTGGAGCCATGGGCTACATCAGGTGTGATGGCTCTGGGAAGTCACGAGGTCTGTGTGCCCTTAATTCTAAATAAAGTCGGAGTCAAAGCACCAAATCAAAGAAAAAGATTCTAGGGATAATGTAAGCCACTGGTACCTGGTGGAAGGGAGGATTCAGGAATCAGGTATGGCCAACTTGACTGAATGAGCCCATGAGAGCTGGAGGCTTTCTTGTGGCCAGACTGAGGTCCATGTGGGGCGATTTACCTCTGTCTTACCATTAACTTTCTGGCAATGCGGGTGCCAAATATAAATGAAGTTCTTAATTAGTCTAAATTATGAAAACCCATGGTTAGATATAAAGAACATTGTTGAGAGATCAGAGAGAAGGAGCAAGCTAAAACTACCTTACTTCCTTAGCATCTCAGTAGGAAAGAAAGGGAGTTCCTGTTTCTTCCTGGATATATCCTCTCTCCACCAAGACATCTCATTTCTTGTTTCTGCTCATCCATCTCATTTCTTGTCTCTCTGTATCTGGTAGAAGGCCTCTAAGGTTAGCTAGTGACAAGTTCCATTATCTGATATTCAGACAGGCTTTATTTGTACAAATAAAATATCACCACACCTTACTATGCTGATCTGTCCATTTTTTCCTATTACTCTAGCATAAATAAACATGTCACTTAGGTTTAATCGTTTCTTGCATGAATTTTATAGGTTTTAAGAAGTTGAAAGAGGAAGAAAAAAATGTTGGAGGTAAAAGTGCCTGTTACATTTTAAATATTTTCTTCCTCCCTCATTTCCTCTTCCTTTGTCCCTTTATTTCATTAATATTTGGGTGACAGGGTCTTCTTATGTAGGTCAAGCTAGTATGGAACATGTTATTTAGCCTTGTCTGACTTTGAAGTTTGGATCTGCCTATCTGAGCAACCCAAGTGCTATGATTACAGGCATGTGCCAACAGGCCCAGTACAATATGTATAAATGTATCCTGTTAATGAAGTGATTGTGAATACAGCTAGCTTACTATATATTCAGTAAGTTTTAGATCAAAGAGGTCTTAAAGGAATGAAATGGATTGCAATAAATGGAAATATTGTAGCAACCTTTCATTCATTTTGTCATTATTCTACTTACTAATTTATGTGACTAGTATTAACTAACTCTACATGGTTAGATACTATCCAAGCACAGATATATTATATGATCATGGACTTGTTGCCAAAAACAAGAGGCGGAGTCGAATATAAGATGTTTTTAGCAAAAAGGCTGGCAGGGACAGAGGAAACACATGCATATTGAGTAAAGGCAATACAGGTGTTATGGCAGTCTGCCTTCTATGTGACAATCCACAGCTATAGATATAAAAATGTAATAATCTTTGACCTAGTGGTTCAAGGCTGATAAACATTTTAAGGCAACAAAAATGCATGGTGGACATTGGGCTTTCATTGTCGTGTATCAGCTTTTCTAGTGACCTCAGGGAGATAATTTATTTTGTTTTCTTCAATTCTGCTTTAGGGAATTTTCATTTCAATTCATAGCCAGCATTAACTACATCACACATCTAATTGAATGCCATACATAAAGTTAATAACCTCTTGTATAATACACACTGTGGTAGAACCTAGAGAAAGGTGATATTATACTTCACTTACAAGTTAATAATTATCTGCCACATGTTCGTGTATGTTACAAAAAGACTTGAAATACCAGAGACCACAAGTTCAGCCTCCATGATTCCCAACAGTGCAGACAATGATTTGGTTACTAGAAAATAGGAAACTATCGCTTTATCAAGAACTTACTAGACAACCTCCTCCTCTTCCTGAAGGAGTGTTATGAGCAGTTTTCCCACCAGCCTGGACCCACAGCCGTACCAGCCCCAAATAACACACAGAGACTCTGAATTAGATATAAAGCTGTTGGTCAGTTAGTAGCATTTCTTGACATTAACTCATTTCTATCAATTTGTGTGTTTCCACGTGTTCTGATCTTATGAGAGAGTCCAGACCTTCTTCTCAAGACCCTACACCTTGACTTTCCCCTACTACATCTCCCAGAATCCTCCTTGTCTCCTAGTCTCACCTATCTTACTTTCCAACGAGGCTTCATTCATTAACCAATAAGAGAAACATTTACAGAATGGTACCTCCCATCACAGGAGTCATTGTCCTTTCTATTAAAAAGTGCTTTACTGCCTGAAGAGACACTAGCTCACCTAAGACTATTTGCTAAGCAAAAACCCTAAGAAAAATGGTGTGTAAAAATTGCTCTCATTGAATCATTACAAATCACATAAAATCGCAAGAACCATCTGGGGCTATTGTTATTAAAAAGCAGTATAGTTCTTCACTGTCCAGCTTACAAGGACTCTTATTCTTGTTATTGAGTCTGAGACCCTGAATATTTTTTTTCCTTTTGGCCAAATCATCTTGTTTGCTAATATCCACTTCCTTGTGCCCTGTGTCCTCTAATTCCAATAACATATTTTATCCTTGAATATTTGAATAAATTATTATTGTATTAACATGACAAGTGACCTAAATCTCACAGAAGATGTGAAGTACCTAAATTTTTATTTTAGTAGTATAACATACATTTGTATTATTTTTCTTTGAAAACAGTTATATAATCTGCTTTTCTGGTTTAAGGGTGGAATTTGCAAAACAATTTATTCTAGAACATTAATAACTGATGATGGCTTGAATTAATTGCTCCCTCAGGGACACTCACATCTTAATAAGTACAAAGAACAATTAAAGAAATTGCCATTATTTCTACAAGAAATAAAGGTTAACTGAAAAGGTTTGTTGAGAAAGAAGAAAACCTCTTTATGCCACCATGTGATTCAGGAAGGATTCTGTCCTATGGGAATGGTGCACAGTATCAGGTGTGTGAAGCAAACCCAAGGGACCCAGATTTTCTACTGAGAGCAGCTCTGCTTTTGTCTGATATATGTCAGATCATCACCAAAGATTTCACTGAATTATGAGCTTTACAGATAAGAAAAAAAAACATCACCAGCAACAAACAGCATCTGAATGTCACTGATATAATTTATTTATGACTTGGAACAGCCTATACTTTTGAGTTCTTTCATTATTTTTTATTTTGTTCATTTACACAGCAATACTTAAGGAGAAATTATATGACAAAGACTATTTTTGATTCCTGTTAACCATTGCACTATTTCCTAACTCAAATATTCAAATAGATATCTATAAACATACATGAAAATCTAAGAAATGCACATTGATTCAAGATGAAAATATTTTATATAGAAAGAGCATAGCATACTTGTTTATTTTTCTTTTAGCTTTGTTATTAATTTTCTTTATTGAAATATTCATATTTGCATATAATGCATTCTGATTTTTCTCATCTTCACCCTCTCTTATTTTCCTTTCACCTCTATCATCCCCCATTCTCTATTCTATCTATAAATAAGTTTCCACATACTTGTGTTTTTGTTTTTTGTTTTTGTCACCTATGAATTTTAAGCAGGGTGATCTGTGTGACCATTTGTTTAGAATTATCCATCCAAGCCTGGTGGACTCTACAGAAATTATATAAATGAATGAATTGACATTCTCTCTACCAATACAGAGGGTGAGAAAGTCCAATGAGGCCTTTCCCCAACTCTGACTAACTATGGACAAGTCAGTGTTACACAAGTGCAAGTCCTGTTCAGGTAACCATAGCTGTTATGAGATCATGATTGCAAAATTTGTGTCAACTCTAGATAACGGCATTTCACAACTGATTCTCCATATTTTCTAGCTCATCTATTCTTCCCTGTCTTCTACAATGTTCCTGCTCCCCAATTAAGCCATTAAGTGTAGAGACACTTCTCTGATTAAGTCCAAGGGTAGCAAGGAAATTTGATGACAACTAAGTCAATTTAGGTAAATAAGAGTAAAGAGTTACTCACTAGGGCCTATAGCTTTCCCTGATATGTGTATTTTGCCTGGTTTGCAGCACTGGACAGAGATTCTTTCTTGTATGGAGGTCTCATCTCCAATCAGAGAGCAGCTGAGTACCCCTACCACTATCAAGTAGCTAATGCCCAATCAGCCCCATTATGTAGCATAGGTTGTTTTCATAATTGATAGCATTCACATCTGAAAAAGAGCATTTTCTTTTGTTTCTCCAGGTATCTAAGCACCTTAATTGAGTGGAGAGATACTTGAAAGAAAGAACTATCCATCTAAGATCCAGAGGGATTTATGCATATCTTGCAAGAAAGCTGTATAATGTCTTTATCAGTAGGGTCCTATCATCTAATATGATAGGCAAACAAGATATGTAGCAAGAACCTGAATTGTTCTGGAATTCTCTAGTTCATCCTTGATAAACAGCTCATTTAAAAGTATCTTACACCAGTCCTCATGTCTTGTTTTGTACCATACAGATTTTAGCAGCATTATCAGCTATGTGAGATGTCTTCTTTCTATATATTTCTTTAAATTATATTTTTAATTTTATAACAAAATACTTGGTTTCATATGGCATGTTAATTATTAATGCTTTCTTCATTCAGACTGATTCCCTCCCTAGCCATCCTCTTCCCTGAACTTCTAACGCCCTGCCTGCTTGTTTAAACTACTCTACCTCTCACATCTCTTTCTTCTACTTTCATTTTACAGTTCTTGTTATTCTTTGAGAATCTTTAAACATATCTTAAAATACTCACATTACCCAAGGAGAATATTTCTTCAAACTTACTTTAAGGAATATTAACTTAGAAAAGTAAAATTCCTCCTCTATTTTGTGTGATGGTGTATAGAGGTACTAAGGACTGAAAATATGTGACAATTTAAGAATGTGACTTTGATTTGCAAAATTCAGTCAAATACCTGGAGTATAATTGGTGGAAATTTGCATTACAATTTCCCCATTAAATTGGTTCTTCTTTTTATAACTTTATTCCCACAATGACCAATTATTTCCATTTAACAAGAAATACCAAAGAACTCTTTTCTTCTTTCTTTCTTTCCTAGTAAGTCAATCATTAAAACTGTGTGACAGTATCTTCTTTATAATAACCAATGGGGAAATAATATTTCTTAAGTTGTAAATATATGCTAGACATATTACTTTTTCTTAAAACAAAACATAAACCAAAAACAAAAAGAAAGAAAAAGAATAAAAAATTGTACTTCTCCCTCAGCACCCATGCTATGGCTTTGAGCTAATTTTCATTTGATTTATCGTTCTTCATAATGATTCTTTAAACAATTATACAGTGCCGAGATTTGGATCTGTTTATGCGTATAGGCTAGTGGGATCATATTCTACAACAAAGTATCCACAGTTTACACTGTGCAATTGTGCCCCATCTTCAGGACATGGCTTGCCTTTAGTCTGCTTGATCATTCCTAAACACATTGTGATAATCTCTCTAACTTGGCCGACAGGACTGAGTTTTTCTGGAGATAGGCTGCATCCCACAAGGAGTTTCTTAAATAAATCACTGTCACTTCTTCTATCCATTAAGCCTAGGGAGTCAATACACATCTTTCTGTGTGTGGGCTTCTTGAGAGATATCTTACAGAACTTGTCAAATTTTTACTGCTTGGTGACTGAGCAAAATACTTTTGAAAGAGCAAAATATAAATGCAAATTTTATGTGGACAGTATCATAAGAATGCCCAAAAAACCACAATATTACTACCTCCAAAATTTTTCTAGTTTTTACAAATATTTTTATATCTCATTACTGTTTTTATTTGAATGAGAAATATTGACCAAGAGAAATAGTAATAATTTGTATTGTTCTTTGAGTCTCTAGCGCATCCTGACCAAAAAGTTCCAGGATCAGCATTATCAAATTCATAGGTTCATGTATTTGAACACTGAATTCTACTTGGTGGCACATGTGGGGTCTTAACCCAGCGGAGCTGGGTCGGAGAAAGGTAAGTGCACTGCCTGACCATTCCCCATCCCCCAAGAGTCCTGGACATAATCAGGTGTAGCAAGGAGTAGTTTAGCAGGGAGTCTAGTCAAGCAGGAACTCGTTTATTGTCCCATTATAAGCATCTTTTAAAGAAAAAAAAATGCTGAGTGGGAAAGCAGATAGCTAATGGTTTTAAATGTCTGTCTATCATAAACCTAGGTACCCTTATGCTTTTTGTAGTGATCACGAGCTTCTCATGCAAAGACCTCATCTGGTTTGATCTGGGCAATCTGAGTTGTTTTTTGTAAACAACTCAGTGCTCTCTCCCTCTTGACTTCCCCTCAGCACAATCTTTGACTTGTGTACTGTTTAGCATGGTTTGGGGAGGTAACAGAACCTTTAGATGGTAGAGCCTTGATGGATGAAGGGCATCACTGGAGGCAGATTAGGGGAATCAATGGCGCCTCCTCAATCCTGATCATTCTATTGGTTTCCTTAAGTGCCTAACACATGTTATTAAGTAGCTGCCTGCTTGTGCTCTTTCAAGCTGCTGCTGAAAGACCCGCAGAGCGTGGACTTTAAAGCTCAGACTCAGGAAAGGTGACACCTCACATCACCCAGGAGAAGCAGTCTTGATGCAAACTGCATGAGGTCTTGTTTATTCCAAGTGCACTGGGGTTTACAGTCATATGCTATGCAGGAGTAGAGAAAAAACATTTTACAGTTTTTAGACCATCAATTTTAAATTATCCAAGACCACACTTTATAGACCAATCAGTTTTCTATAGCCCCGGAGGTCTACTTTGCACAGGCTCCTAGACGTTTTGCCTATTAACAGAAAGAGGACAGGGTCTGGAATTTAAGGTATTTAGGGCTTTTTAGATAATATTTTTAAACTTCTAGCTTCCTGGCATCATTGGAGATTTAGGCTGTATTTTTCCATCCTTACACTGCCTACCTTCTTCGACATTAAAAACTATCACCATCTGTAACATCAAGTCAAACTAAGCTCTTTCTTTTATCACAGCATCATAAGAATAACTGGATGCTAACTTTTACTTTATTGACTTTAATTTCCCACTGGAGTGTTGAATGTTATAAGTATTTGTCAGTTTTTCTATCTTATTTTGACTACATTTAAATGTTTTCAGTAGATCTCAAATTTATTATAATTTGTATAAAAGAATAACCATTTTACAGTCACTCTTAATCATTTGCAAAGTTACTTCTATTGATGACTGAGCTATTTTTCTTCCTAAGAAATGAACTTTAATGCATTTTTGTTTATCTTTTAGCATTTTGTCCTTTAGTTTTAGAAAAACTAAATCTAAATTCTCTTACCTTTAGAATAAAATACTGAACCACAATTTATGAGGGTGGACCTGGAAGGAATGGGAAATGAGTGTGCTCAGGGTACATTACATAAAATTCCAAAATAGTTAATAAAAACATTATGTTGGAAAAAATACAAAAGGTAGTAGTGTATAAAGTTAAACATAAAATAACAGCTATATTAGAAAATTTCAAAATTTTTGGAAGAATACAGACTCACAAATATAAATTATTTATAATTTTACTTAAACTAACAAGGCAAAAATATAAAAGATGGTATTAACCAATTAGGAAGTTGTGATTACAAACATAAAATAAGGCATCATAAAAGTGACTTAGATTTTTTTAAGTGTAAAATAGCTTTAAAATCAGTAGCTGTCAAGTTTTACTGGACAAATTATTTTATTTAACAAAACCTATTTGAATGAATTGTTAAGGTAATTTACTGTACTATTCAGTATTGTCCATTTTTTCAGGATCTAGAATTATCTAATAAAGAAACCTCTGAGTGTATTTTATTTTTTCTTGTGAGAGTAATATAATTGCTGCAGATAGACCAACCTTAACAGTGGTTTGATTTGGTTTGGTCTATATTTCAAGATGGCATGGGATTCTACTTTTCTCCTTTTGATTTTTTTGAGACAAGATTTCTCTGTGTAGTTCAGGCTGTGCTGGAACACACTCTGTTGACCAGACTGGCCTCAAACTCACAAGGATCTGTCCTCATCTGCTTAGCGAGTGCTGGAATTAACAGTGTGTGCCAAATCACCCAGCTAGCATGGGATTCTATATACAGCAAGCATAGTTTCAAATTTAGAATAACCTTCCATTCCACATCTCCCAAATATTAAGTTTACAGGTGTAGACCACTACATGAGGAAATTATGAATGTTTTTAAAATATATATTTCCAATAATTTTTTTAAGACCTATATAAAAGTGTAAGTATTTCTTTCAAGGAAAGAGAAATTACACAGAAGACATGTGTACATGTTAATTCATTTTAAAAACAAACAAACAGAAAAAAAAACCATGCTGTCTTGTTTCAGGTTTGGAGAAACTGTCAGAACCCAGACCTCACCTCAGTCCCCTGTCCTTAGAAGATTCAGGAGGGGTCGGGGATTCCACAGTATCTAGATTACTCTCACATTACCTCTCCTCTCACTGCCCTCCCTCCTCTACTCACCTCTCCTTCCATCCTTCACAAAACTTTCATACATGAAAGTAGGAAAGCCTAAAGTAGTTGAAATTTCATTACAAGAGGAAACAGCTTTACAGGAAAGGAAAATTAATGGTCACTTTAATTTAGGTGCACCCAAAGACTAGCAAACTTTAGTCATTTGGACTCTCCTCTCTTGAAAATTGCAGGACAACGCATCCAAATTCTGGCAGAGCATATCCAAGATAATAAAAACTTCAAATTAACTGATAATTCTCTTTGCTTGCATTTTGAAAGTTGACTTTGCTTTATTTATTTGTATTTTCTTTGTACTCATGAGTGGCTCTTGCTGTGCTAGGCTAACCTGTCTGGCTAGCCTTCTTAGGATGAAGATAAGAACTATAAGAACTAAAAGACCACTGCTATGTTATGCAATTCTATCCAGGTCCTAGTGGATTTTAAGGCATTGTTGTAGTCTTCCCTGGTGGAAAGCTGATGAGAGGTCAAACATGATATCTCAAGGTCATTTGACTTTAAATGTGTAGTATTGAAAATTTGAAAGTTTTAAATTAAAACCAATTAAGATACTAGTCTTTTATTATATGCTGCTCTTTTGGGTATAAACCCTTCATTTGTTGACAAATACAGAGTGGTCATCCCTGAAACCACATAGATACAAACAACAAAACTGTACTCAACAAGTACACACATATACACACACACACCACACAGAGTGTAAGAAAGACACAGACAGTGACACAAAAATAATAAACAGGAAAAAAGACTAACAAACTGATAATGGATGGAACATGAATAGGATTCTGGTAAGGGTACTGGGAGGGGCTAGAGGTGGGAAATTTCTATTTTAGTTATAACCAATAAAACATAAATAAACCAAGAGCAAATAAAAGAATATTTCATTTCTTCACACACACTATTTCAGCAATAAATTTGCTCTTTGACATTTCCCTAAAAACACCAATCATCCTTAAAGAAAATATAATTAGATCATTTATATATATATATATATATATATATATATATATATATATATATATATATGAAATGTCATAATGTCATAAGCTATTTATTTCCCAGACTAATCTCTATAATACTTCCAAAATTGTAGCATTAAAAATGTAAACTCAAATGGGTAAATTGGTCATTTATATTTATTTTTTCTATTGTCACTATAAAAATAAAAATGAATACTTATGATTATAAAACAAGAGTAAGAGAGAAAAAATAAGGCACTACTAGTGGAAATAACATCTGAGATTACATATCTCTGCTCTACAATTTAGGCCTGAGATTAAAGGATGAAGCAGTCTAACCTATCAGGAATTATGGAACAAAAATCAAATCTTAATTCAAGGGATGCCTTCAGAGATTAGGACTCAATAATGCCAAGACTGTGTCAAGACAGATGAGTGACAGGGCAGGGATAATCAATGTGTGCACAGTGGTACTTAAAACGGAAGATCACTTCCCCATAATACTGATGTAAAACCTCACCTCAGAAAACTGAATTAAACTTCTGGGAAAAGAGAAACAAAGCAAAGGACACACATGTGACCTTAATGGTGCCTGTACAGAAAGCCACTCCCATCAGGGGATGGACAGATGGTTTCATGTATAACAGCAACATGGCCAGAACAACTTCAGTTTAGACTACAGCACCCGAGTATGAAGCCAAGCATTTCTACCCATCTGTAATCCTACCAGGTGAGCAGACCTGTGGGTTGCTGGAATTAGCTGGCCACTAGCCTAGCTCAAGGCCATGAACAAACCCTATCTCAAAGGAATAAGGCAAAAGTAGAATACCTGATATCCTCCTCTTGCCTCTGCATATCTGAGCACAAGCACACACGCACACACACACACACACACACACACACACACACACACACACACACTAAAATTTAGGAACCATATTCATCATCCAATCATGCACCAAAAATTGGATTCTCCAGGCAACAAGCTACACAAAATTGCATGTACTATCAGGTCACTACAGTATTGTTTCATTATCTAATCTGAACAAACATTAATCTCTTTTAAGAGATTATATAAGGTGGGAAAGTGCATATAAAACCACTCTCAAGTACATATATTGAGAGATAGTTGCAAAGATGCATTATCTGGGAAATAAGGTTCTATATAACAGAAAAAAACAGAAAATCAAGTGAAAGACTTATTGGAATGCAAATATAAATAAGAACATAATTGTTGAAGACAAGTCAATAAAAAAAGGAACACAGACAATATTGACAGAGAGTGTAAATGGTCAGAAAAGGAAGCACAAGGAGGGGGAAATAAATAAACACCTAAAATGTGTCTAAGGTATACAGTAGTTTTCCAAAAGTGCTTCTAAAAGGGATAAAAGAATAGAATCCCACACCCCATGAAATTAAATTAAATTGTAAGTCAGAAAGGCATGATCATTGTTAAATTGCAAAAATGAAAAATTTACAGAGCTTGAAGCCTTGTTTTTCTTTATTTATGAGATAAAAATAACAAGCTACAAACTGAAAAGATAGTTTATCTGCACACGAATGAGATTCAAATCAGCATTAGTATTATTAAATTTTAACGATGTAGATAGAGTCTGCTAATTTCCAAAACTATTTTCATTATATTATTAGATATCTCTTTCAACTAAGTTTGAGGCAATAAAGAATGTTCTCAGTTATAAAATGAATCGAGAACTTGGCACCATTCATCTCCCCTTAGTAGTATTCAAAAGCTCATGCTTATCAGGGTGAGGAAACAGAATTGACAGATGTTCCAAAGGAAATGACACTAGCTGTAGTGCCAATCAGTAGCAACCCTAAGGCTATGTCCTGAGACTGTTCACACTGAAACATAGATAACACAATTTTCAGGAAAGACACTGGTTTAATGGGAGTAAAAGAAATCCTACATCCCCTTTTAGTTTTAAGCAAAAACATGCTACAGAATTAAAATAGAAAATGGTAGAAACTAACGAAAGAAACTAGTGAAGACAACTTAGTTATTGAATTGCAGAGAAACCATTAATTTCTATCACAGTAAAAAACACTGTACCCCACATAAGTAAATATAATAACAAAAGTAAAACTTAAGAGATAAGTAGGAGAGAAACAATTATGTATACAGCAACAATAATAACAATTCCCTTTTTAATTTCACAAATATTTATTCATGTTTTTATCTTACAGTGTTGGAAAAGTTACACTATTATATTTACTGTAAATGCTATTTGAAAAAGCATATGCGAGGACTACTTGCATCACTCTTGATATTCACTTCAAACCAAAACCAACAAACCACAAATGACACTGGTTTTGCCCTGCTTATGACCTTATGCCAGGTTTTTCGGTTTTTTAACAAAACCAGGCTACAGAAAACCACAGACACAGCTAACCTGAACAAGGAGGAGGTAATGTGCCTCCAGACTGATAGCTGGGAACCCAGTATGAGACTGACTCAGACTGCCTGGACACGAGTCTCAGTTAGAAGGCCTGGGTAGTCTAAGGGACCTCTGACATTGGAACCAGGATGTATCCCTGGTGCACCAAAGGACTTTGGGAGCACATTTCCCATGGAGGGATACTCTTTTAACCTAGAGGCAGGGTCTACTCCCTACTCCAAATGACTTGACAGATTTAGATGACCCCTTCTGTAAGGCATCACCCTACATGTGGAGTGGGGGCATGGGAGGTGGGAGAGAGGAAGGGAAGGAGGAAGGGAGGGAGAAAGAACTGGGATCAATATGTAAAATAATAAAAATAAATTTAAAAAAAGTCTCCTGTTGTTATATTTCGAATTCTTAAACATACAATACATTTATGTTTTTCCAACTTCAAACTACAAGAGGTAGAGAGCCTTTCACATTGCTCTCCGGAATGCTCAATATATTCCCAAAATATAATAACTATCTTCAAATGTTTACAATATTATTACACAAATCAATGATATTGTGATTTCACAGGCAGGCATTACAAAATTTTTGGCATCATTTCAGAATATATATGAATCCAGCCATCCACTAATATCCCATGAACACATTTAAGACTTAAGCTGTTAAAACCATAACCTGAGGTGAACCAAAATTACTTCTGATTTCTGCCTATCTGACAATGCTACTTAAATGGGCACTTATTTTGCCCATACTTTGTCCCTTCTGTGAAAGGTACCAATAACCATTCTTATCTGTGTGCAGTTACAAACCTTACATATAAAGGCTCATTATGTGACTATAATTTGTAACAGTCTTTATGAGGACATTACTGTTAATGACAGAAATAAACTTTATCATCACCACCTTTGAGAAATTTGGTGTTCTTCCCAGAGCCTCATGTTTTTCTACCAGTTCACAGAAAGGTCAGAAATATTTTTCAACTTAGGTTGAAGTATGCAAGACTCAAAAAAGTAGTAGGAAAGATAAATAGTTACTCTCAGGGCTAGCACTGTGGAAGAGTCAATTTATAGCAACAGAGAAATAACATAAATCCTTATGATACATAAAATTCCTTGACACCTAATTCCAAATAACTTACTGCTTTGAAGGAATGTCAGTCATTGAAGATGGGCAGTGGATACCAATGACTGAGAAAGACAATATCATCTTGGATTTCAGGGAGATGAAGTTTGACTATGATAAATATTACGAAATAGCATTGGGCTTTTGAGATTATAACTTAATGACAAACTATCTCTTTTCCCTATCCTCCCTCCATACTCTCCTTTGCAATCTTCCCCACTATCCTTCTAATTCATGACCTCTTTTTTATTTACTAGGTGTAATTAATGCATAAATGTACATACATATACATATATGTTTCTAAATATCATCTCACTCTTTTTTTACTTCTTTTTGGATATTTTCCTAACTCTTACTTTGTTTCATGTTCTAATAATTAAAATGTTTGATGAATGATGTGAATAATTCAGAAAAATAATTTGATAGGGCTTCTACATTAACATAATTCTGGCAATTGCATAATATTTTAAATATCTTCTTTGAAATATAAAGGAGAGTAAGAAAAGATATTCCTTAATAGAGAAAGCCACTATAGTTTCAAAGTGAAATATGGCACTAGGAAAATGTCCAGACATCCACAAAGATGACCCCAACTAACAATCTAAGCAATAGTGGAGAGGCTACCTTAAATGCCCTTCCTCTGTAATGAGATTGATGACTACCTTAAATGCCATCCTAGAGCCTTCATCCAGTAGCTTATAGAAGCAGAAGCAGAGGTCCATAGCTAAGAACTGAGCTCAACTTCTGGAATCCAGAAGAGAGGGAAGAGTGATGAACAAAGAGGTCAGGATCATGCTGGGAAAACCCACATAAATAGCTGACCTAAACAAGTAGGAGTTCAAAGACACCCTCAGTCTGACATCTTGGGAACCAACATAGGACAGAACCAGGCCCCCTGAACATGGGTGTCAGCTAGGAGGCCTGGGTAGTATATAGGGCCTCTGGTACACAGTGGAACTAGTATTTATCCCTAGTGCGAGAATGGAATACGGAAGCCCATTCTCCATGGAGGGATACAATTTGAGCCTAGATACAGAGGGCATGGCCTAGGCCCTGCCCCAAATGCTTTGACAACACAGCCTTTGATGATCCCTCATGGAAGCCATGAGGAGTGAAGGAGGGATGGCATGGGGGTTTCAGTGAGGGTCGTGGGAGGATGGGAGGGAGATGGAACTGGGATTTATATGTAAAATAAAATAGGTTCTAATTTAAATACAAGTTATAAAAAATGAAAATAAAATAAAATAAATAGCATTGTAAAGGAACAATTTTATATAGAAAATATGCTATGAACAATTCGCATTGTTCATTTCTATGAAAATGAAGCTGTAGATTATTATTAGCCATCTTTAAAAATAACAAGCAATGAAAATATGTGTGGAGTAATGGGTTGGCCTTTACCACCTGTAATAATGTAAACATTGCTAAAAATCATGACTCTAAATTCTATAACCCTAAGTCATAATTATATAATATGCACAAAATATTAAGCTGACATTATCTAACACTGCCATATAGTAAGAAAACATTCCCCTTATTAAAGTTTTAGATGGAAATGTCTCTCAGCAGTAAGGTTCTGAGATATTTTCAGAAAATCTTTTCATATCTTCTTTTGAGTGCAGTGGTTCATAGTTGCTCCTTCCTTCTTTCTTGGCATCTTAATAACTCCCAGTTTCATTATTTGCATAGTAATTTCTATGTAGAAAAATGTTCCCAAATTACTTGATTTGCACAATTCTCCTTCTCCCTCTCCCTCCCTCCCTCCCTCCCTCCCTCCCCCCCTCTCTCTCTCTCTCTCTCTCTCTCTCTCTCTCTGTGTATGTATGTGCTGTGCATGTGTATGTTTCTCCTGCTTTTTGTTTGTTGTCCTATATTCTGCTTTGTTCATCTGGAATTCTTTTGCTTTCAAAAGAGAGGGCAAGTAACAAGAAGTGGAGTGGATTAGAGGGAAAATCTGAGAGGATATGAGGGAGGGGAAACTGATCAGAATATATGGTAGGAAAAATCTTATTTCAATGAGGATTCATTAATTAAAAAGGTAATTTCTTTCTGTCACCTCTAATCTTACATATAGAAGTGTTTGATACATTTATGTGTATTGTCAGTGACTCATACATGCCAAGAAGATGCTGACTGGCATTGAATATGAATACTTTACATGTCTTTGTTTATACCCCTTGGGTTCAAAATTTTGATCATCCTCACACTGAGATCATTCTCCACTTCAGAGGGAAAATTCTTGTTTTATTTTATTTATTTATTTATTTATTGTCAGCTCCTCACTTTGCCAGTTTGCCTTCAAGTGGCACTTTTTTCTTGTTTGTGTTTTGTTGTGTAGAACTGTGAATAAAACAATTCTACAGCTATAATTTGATTCAATGGTTGTATAATTATATAATGATTGTAGTATATTTCATCCTACAGTTACAAATTCATATTATAGCTTATATCCTGAAAATAATTTTTTTACTTCTAAGATTGACTCTGTTTTGCATACTATCTTAAAGACCAGTAAGAGTCATATGAGTTCTTTAAAAAGTAATTATGTACAAGAAGCACTTCACCAATTTCATACATTTTTTTCTTTTAGTTCCTATAACTGAAAAATAGGTTTTTTAGAATTACATGAACATAGAAAATATTTGAATATATACTAATCAGTTATTTTCTACCATAGGTTGGGAAGTGTTCATGATGTCCCACCCCCATCAAGAGTTATTTCTAATTGATGACTGCTAGTGGAGGGTGGTTGCAATCACTGAGAGCCTAAAAATTCTACAATAGATGACCATACAGCAAACACATACAGTCAGTACTAAGTGGACTCAGTGTTATTCAAAAAACAAAGAAAGAGCACATGAAGCAGGGAGGGATTATAGGAAATGTTATTCTGTAAATATGTTTCTCATACTGGTTAAATAATAAAGCACTGTTGGGCCAATGGAAAAGCAAGATAGGCAGGGCTAGGAGACAAGGAGGAAGGAGGAAGTAGTTAGGAGGTGTCAGCATGTAGAGCCTAGAGGAAGCAAGATGTTGGCATGCCGTGCTTGGATAGGATGACCACGTGAAAATACTTAGATAAGTAGAAATGAGTTAATAATTAAGACAGAGCTAGCCTATTAACAATGATAGTCACTGGCCCACAGGATTGTCTCAAATACAGAATCTCTGTATATTATTGGGGGCCAGCAGGGCGGTGGTGGGACTGACCAGCAGCAGTGGTGGTGGGCAAACCCTTACACATAACAGAGGAAAAAGTGTAGGGGAGGTTGAGAAAGAAGAATGGAGGGAGTGAGGGTGGACTGGAACAGAGCACATACATGATACTCTCAAACAATAAAATAGGAATTAGGAGAATACAACTTCTAGAATTGTGAAGAGAACTGTAAAATGGATTTTTAGCTGAGCCACCTATCTGAAGTGGTTAAAGGGAGTAAAAGATGACCAAGGCTGCATCATCCCAGCTGTCTTGGATGTTGGATCACCTGGGCCACTGCTACAGGGTGTTATGCTTCATCATCATATCAAGCTGGAAGGAATCCACTGCTTTATATCTTGTGTTGAAACAAAAGCAGAACCTCTTTTCCAAAGTAATTTGTCCTTAGACATAAATATTGAAGTAAAGACATTTTTTAAAATATATAGGTTGTATTAATCAAGAATTATTTATAAAGCAATGCCTTTTAGCAGCTTTTGCTCCTCCTTCAGCTGAAAACAATTAAAAGACAACACAATAGCATACAGTATCCAGACTCTCAGTGTATTTTCCATCTTTACATGGCACTTTTTATTATTCTATTTGTTTTTATTTTTACATTTATTTATTTATTTATTTATTTTTGAGACATGCTTTCTCTGTGTATCTTTAGCTGTCCTGGAACTCACGCTGTAGAACAGGTTGGGTTGGCCTTAAAATCGCAGAGATCTTTCTGCCTCTGACTGTGGAGTGCTGGGATTAGGGTTATGTGACACAACTACTTAGCTACTGTATTTCTTTTTTAGAACTTTTTCTATCCATTTTCTTTTCTCTCCCAAGACTAGGTATATTTTTAAACATACTACATACCATTTAGCGGTTTCACTCCTATTAATCTGTCTTTACTGTATATCTCTGTCTTTCTATGATCACATGAGTCTTTAATCTTCTGAACAGCATAGATAATATGAAAGTTGCAGTTGGCTCCACCCTATTCCTTGGTTCCTTGAGCGTTTAACTTCATGGTGTAGATATTTTTGGGAGCCATATTTATAGCCATAACTCTGCTACAGAGTTTCTAGGTCCAAGTCACCACCAAGATGCATACTGCCACTGCTTATAAACACCCTTTAAGTGTACGGCAATATGACCACTTAAAAGAGCCTTGTGGTTTTATCCACTAATTCTGAGTCATCAAGCTTCTCTTAAAAGAGCTGCGCCTCTGCTTGTCTCTAACAAACTGAGCCAACCTGAGAAAATGCTGCTACTAAGAAGTTGTGATTGGCGTTGTTCTTTGTTTTAAGACTTACTTTTTAAGCTTTTGTCAGGTTTTATGTGGAAACTCTTGCCAAATGTTTGGTAGAGCATGAGACACTTAATCTTAGGGTTTTGAGTTTGATCCCCACATTGGGTACCACATGTAGATGGAAGTTTCTGTCCCACTTGTCCTGCAGCCATTTAGTTCCAAATAAACACACAGAGACTTGTATTAACTATACAATGTTTGGCTGATGGCTCAGTCTTCTTATTGCCTATCTCCCTCTTAATGATTAATCCATTTCTATTGATCTGTATATCTCCACATGGTCTTATTTTACTAGAGAATGCTCAGGCATCCTATCTTCTCAGTACTTACATGACTTCTCACTCTTTACTCACTCTGTGTGTCCTCTCCCAGAAACCTCTTAGTCTGGTAAACATACCTATACTTTCTAGCTGGCTACATCCTGCCTGTCCATTGGCAAAAATGGCTTTATTCATCAACCAATAAGAGAAACTTATTGACAGCATACAGAAGGACATCCTCCCCATCAGCATATACATAACATCTCAGATATATAAAGGCAGGCAAAGGTGGATCTGTCTATGTAATCTATAGAGAAAGTAGCATGTTTCCTGTGCTGTAGTGTTTGTGGGTACTTACTTTTCCCACTCACTACCCCACTTCTATTTTTAGAAGTTGCTTTAAATTCTTAGAAATCTTTCCATGTTTATGTTACCTTACTGCATATGTGTTCCTTGTACACCTATTGATTTTGGCACATGATAAGGGAATTCTTCAATTTTGGATTTTCTCCAAACTCAGGTTTGGGTCAGTAAGACCACATAGGTTATTACTCTTAAATAAGATGTTATGTGGTTTTTGTGGATATTTGTCTGAGCTCATTTACTGTAGTATGTGGTTTCTTAATGATGATGATGTTTTGGAAAGCTGAGAGAATTCACAAGGTAAAAGAACCTCACTGGAAGAAGTGGGTCACCGTTGACTATACTTGAGGCTTTTATAGCCAGGCCCTTTATTCTGTCTACTCTCTGATTCTTGACAGCTGACACAAAGAAACAAGATGCCTCACAGTCTCACAGGCTGACTGCAAGACTTCTGAGACTACTAGACAAAATAAAGGCTATAGTCTTTAATTGCTTCTTCTCAGGTGTTTTGTCATGGTATTGAAAAATGTCGATTAGATCCCACCCCTTAGATGCATGCCTGCATTCTCAGTCATCTGTCTTATTCTTGCTTATTTCATGTTTTTTCATGCTCTGAATGCTCCTGTAACTGAAGTGTTTAAATTTCCTGGTATAATTATACATTCACCATTATATTCCCCTAATAGATTAACAGTCTGAATATGGTAGGGTGTGTTCTATTCCATCCACTGTTTTTCTCAAAGTCCATCACCTAATAAAACACTTTTTTAAACAAATATATAAAATATGTTGATAACTTCAATAAAATACACATCAGTAGCCTTTTCTTTATTATCTTCAGATGATGATACAGATGGAAATAATCCATTCTTGGAGTTAGTAGCCTCATTAATAAAACAATTCAAGAATGGAATAAAAAATAAAATCCGGGATAATTTTATTGGTATTTAAAAGAAAATCCCTGGGGCCAGAGAGATGTGATTTCAACAATTGTCCAGAGAATGGAGGGGAGAGAATTGGTATTTTAATTTAAGTTGAAAAATAGTCATGTGGCTGATAAGCAAACACATGGCAAAAAGGAAACCTTAGGGACAGAGTAAGTGGGGAAACCAGAATGTTGGGAGAACACCCACAGATAAGGAAAGCATGTTTAGAAAGCAATAGGAGAAGGAAAAAGTCATAGTTAGTATAATTCAGAGAAGCAGGCAGAATTATAATATACATGATGGTGGCTAGGTAAGCTGCTATTCTAATGGTGGGGATTCTGATCTAAAACATGAAAGTACAGTATCCCAGTGATAAATAATTAGTCTATATCTCCCTTTAGATGAACCAGTCTTCCTAACTCTGAAGTATTGGCCCAGACCAACTGGAAGGACCAGTCTCCACCTAGGCCAGACATTCTATTCTTTTGTCCTTAAGGAGGTTTTTGTTTGTTTGTTTGTTTGTTTTTGTTTGGGCTTTTTTCTACTTTAACAATGCTAACTAGCTTAATTTATGATTTGGAGTTTGGTCTATTCATATTATTGGGCTTGACAAAATGTTTTAGTAGATGAAAGTGCTGGTTCCCATGCCTGACAATATGTGTTTATACCTGGGACAAACCAGGTATAAACCTGGTTTGGGAGGGCAAACCTATCCCCAGTGTTCTTTGACCTTCAAACATGTGTCACAGAATGTACAGCTACATAATACCATCAATAAATGTGATTAATTTTAAGTGTGTGTGTGTGTGTGTGTGTGTGTGTGTGTGTAATTTTAAAATCAAGGATTTGAATTTAGGTAAATCGAGTTTTACTGAGTTTGCCATGGTATTTATTATGAACAGCAATTGTAACTGAAAAACAAAACAAACACAAAAATAAAAACAAAAAATAATGGACTGACCAAGAAAGATCTCTATGTATAATTACTGAGTGGTTATTAAAATTATTTATTGCATTAATAAGCTTTATTAATGCTATGTTTTAGATAATGTGCAATATCATATATGTGTAAATTCCTGTGAACTCAATATGGACAGCTGATGAGGTCCATATTCTTTGAACACCTTTCAGAACACATACATTACACATGGGCAGGAGAGACAGCACTGTGGACCTTGCTGTTCTTTCAGAAGAATTGATTTGATTTTTCTCCCAAGATTAGTGTTGAACAGCCCACAGCTATCTGTATGGCCTTCAGCAGAGGATCCAAAGCCATCTTCTAGCTCTGCAGGCTCCTCAGATAACTGTGCACACACACACACACACACACACACACACACACACACACACACATACACACACACACACACACACACACACAATAAATATTTAAAGTACACTGGATTATTCTCTCTGTTCTATACAAAATCACAAATTTGGAAAAGGTTGTAAGGTTGTGAGTTCAGTGATTATTTTCATCAAGATATCTTGATCTTCCAGATTCTGGCATAACATAGCATGCAAGTCTTTAAGTTGCATGCCTCTTACTCAATAACACACCTTAAACTCTGTAGAAAAGAAAATGGAGTCTTATGTGAATTGTACTAATAGTTTGTCATTTTTTTTCTTCTCATTTGAGTCACAGTGGTGTTTCTTCCTGTGAAATGCATGGATTTTTAATCATTTTGTTTCTGCTATGTTCTGGTGTCTTCTAAATTGCTTTGTATATACAACCCCTTGCTGGTTTCTTCACAGTAGTTTGTTTCAGAGTACAAAGATCTATTGACCTAAGTTCTTCTATGGTTTTTGTTTTATTTCATTTATGTCAGATCCTTCATCACCTAGATGCCCCATTATACTATTTGAAAATCTCACAAAGGTCCAAGATCTACCTTTTCTTTTCGGAGGACGAACAAAAAGATCATTTTTAAATGAAACAATGATGATGTATTAGCATGTATTTCTGAGCTCAAGAACATTCCATATATAGTATTTTTTGTGTGTTCTGATGGTTTTTCAAATGGTGTTGTAGAGTTAAATATTTTATGATAGCAAGGTAAATAAGATTGAGAACATAGTGCATTAGCTTTATCAGCACATATTTGCTAATCTTCACAATCATCACGTGTTATTTTGCATTCTATGTAAATGGAAAACATTCATTTTTTGCCTCTACAAGTTATCATTTTGGACAAAGTCATTATGCAGACTTAATTCATTAAACCATCCCTATGACCCGATGAGAAACTAGAGAAATGTTTGGCCTTAACCTTTTGTAAATACTATACCATGATTTATAGATTTATAGTTTTTTTAAAGACTTCAATGAGTTAAATTTCTACATTGAAAAAAAATCAAATCATATTCACATATTATCTGCTATAATGATTGAGAAATACACAATTTAGTCCTGCTTTCCCAAACATATATTCCATTGTTGTGATAATTCCTCAGCGCCCATGCTCAACACACTTATGGTATTTAAATATTTTTCAGTACACAGCAGGGAATACCATTACATCTGTTTACCTTTTAAAGTCCCTAATAATAAGTACATTATATAGGAACAGAACTTTTGATGAGAATAAAATTTTAATGAGTTAACCATAGGGATTTCTCTACTAGTATACACTCTGTTTGTATAAATAGTGTTCATGAAGTCAAATCATCAATCATTAAACTGTGCCTTTCATATACAAAATAAATCAGTCCAACTGTTCTGAAAAGTCAAATACTAAGTTCCAAGCAAGGTAACCAGTGGTTTGTGAGCAGACCAAGCTGAAACCTTGACAGACTGCTCAGTCTTCTCTCAAAGATCAGGCTTTAGTTTTAGTTTAGTGAGATTGGACAAGAAGTTTCTGAAAGAGCCATGAACATAGGGCAATTAATTTAATGCCCCTGACAACAGGGACCAGGAAGATATGACACACCAACAAAGACAGCTCTTACAGTCACCACATACTAGGTCAACCAGCAACCACAGCAGCTCTGGACAGAGAACTGGGATTTGCTTAAGGCAGCCCCAAAACAGAAAACTACAGCCAGGCTCTAACCAAACTTAGACAATTAGAACATACTAACATGATTGTCACTTGCTTGTGTCAATCATTGAAAATTATCTAATTGCCCTAACACCTCCCCTTGGTTATGCTTAATAGGAGCCTATGAGCTCTTTCTGGTGCCTTTGCTATCTTGTCTTGGTGTGGAATGGCAAGTTCCAGTAGGCTGGAATGAAAATGTTCTTGCTGATTACGTATACATATTGTGGCCTTTTGTGTATTTCTAAGGACCCTAAGTTTGAAAATCACAAGTTTTTTGTCTATTGCTGTTTAGCTAGCTAGTCACTGTGGGGAAACATGCTTTATGTTCCCTGTGTCCGGCCTCATTTGGAGTGTACTTCATTTACTACAATAAGGCAGAGCAATATTTCTGACTCTTCAAATATCTTTTAAAGTCATCACCATGTGGAAAAGAATAAAAGCTTAGCACTTCCACAGTGTTTTCCTCTTGACTCACATATGCATTAGAAGAGAAATTTTTGCACACTGAGATACAAGAATATATGTACTCTTGCAATGTGCTGAAATCTGCTGTGGCAATTTAGCTAATTTGCAATCAGCTCATCTACAATTTTAATAAAATAGAACTAAGAGCTACATAATTGAGGAAAACTCTGCATTTACTTGCTTATTACTAGGTATGCAAAAGAAAGCATCTATAAGTAAAACATAAAAGCCCAGGTCCACAAAGAGGATAAAGATTAAAAAAAATGAAGAACCAGTGACTAAAGAGAATAATTGAGCATATATTGAAATCAATGATAAGAAAATTTCTCATGAAAAGTATCTTGGGAAGAAAAACAATAGAATTTGAGAATAAAAGAGAGTGCTCCTGAGAAAAAAGAAACAAATCAAAACATATTCCATGTTAAAACAAAACAAGTAAGAAAGATTCTTATAAATGCCTTGTCTGTATGTGTTTGTTGTATGTTGTGTGGTATGACTGATGGATAAAGATTGGTGGGACAATGGCATTATCTATAAGGATAATTGTTGGATATGCTTTCAGATACAGAATGTATATAAACAGAAGACATGGTAATTATTCTAACGAATCATATAAACTGCTGCTTTTTCTTTATGTGACCAAAAAAGTCATTAGCACACATTAGTGAATAGAAGTGGCCCTCTTCATTTGAACTTGAATATAGTTAGATGATAGATTATTGATAGATGATAAACATTACATAGGTATTGTGTAGAGATTGGACAGTAAAACTGAGATCAAGAACATAGGCAAAAATTAACAAGATCCCCCAATTATTCAGACTATAAATTATGTTAGATCATGTTCCTATGTTAAAGTAAGTTATTAATTGAATTTGAATATTATAGACATAGAATTCATATAAATTTTTTCTATTATGATTCTTAGAGAAAATGAAAGATGACAAGAAATGATTAAACCATAGCCAGAAGCTCAGTATAACTGTAGTTAATGTGGAGAAATTTGAGCAAGTAATTTGGTGGACTGATAGCCAAACTATAATAGGATCCAAATCAACTCTGTAGTAGCACATTAATTCATTTAAAAATACAAAGGGATCAAACAGATATATAACAACTGAAGATATTCAAATAGCCAAATAGTGTATGAGATATTTATTGTTAGGAAAGTATAAATCAAAATCACATTACACACAACTCGCACTTAGCAAAATGTTATTTTAGAGTGGGAAAGGATAATGAGTATGGACAAGGATGACCAGTAACACTTGTACACTGTTAATGAGGACACTTATTTGCATAACCAGTTATGCAAATAGAAAATAGAGTGATGGGACCTTAAAAAATTAAAAGTAAAAGTGTTGGTGGCACATGTCTTTAGTCCCAGCACTGGGAGGCAGAGGCAGGAGGATATCTGTGAGTTCGAATAGAAGCAACATTTGATTGATTTCTCTGTTCAACAATTATGCATATGCTAGAAAGAAATGAAATAAATATGTTAAATACCTGTACCCTCATATTTATTTTATTTTTATTCACAGTGACCATCATAAATGCTCATCCACATTTCGGTGTGTAATAAAAATGTGTTTCTCATACATAATAGAATGTTTTTGACCATAAAAGTATAGATTTTTCATCTATAATAAACGCATGAATATTTGGTCACTCTAGTAAATGAAAACTCTATGGACTGAAGGTGATCTACTATGTCATATTACTCACATAAGAAATCCAAAATATGTTATCTCGCATAATACAGTATAGACTGAGAACTACTTAGAAGCTTTAGCAGCACAGGACAGGGGAAGTTGAGGAGATAGGTGTCAAAGTATATAAGCATAAGATAAAGAGCTCAAGAGATTATTACACATCATGGTGATTATGGTTAAAGTTATATTGCATTCTTGAAAAGTGTTCTTTAAGCATGATAAATGTGAGTTTGCTAATATTCTATTTTTTTCAATTTTCAATATGCATATGTACATAAAACGATTGTTAGGGGTTGCATAATGACTCAATGAGAACAGATATTTTTTACAAGTAGAAAAACAGAGTTCAAGCTTAAGAATCCATATAGTGGAGTGAATTTACTCCTGCTGGTTATCCCTTAATCTCTGCATGTGTGTCATAGCGCTCACACTCCCATCCACATAAACACAATGCAATAAAGAAATATGTAAATAAATAAAAACATGATAGAGACAATTTTGCTTATCAGTTTCAATGAAAACGATTTCAAGAGGATGAGGTTTTAAAAGCATGATGAGCACGTTTGATAGTAGTAGAGTAGAAGTACCTTGGTAATAAGAGTTTTGAGTAGAATTATATCAATATAAAATGCAGATTACAGGGACTTAGAGGAAAGTTTCAAGTGCATATATACTTGTAGTACATTGATATTTATATAATACTAAAACTAGGATTATAACGAGAAAGCAAACAGTTGAGATCTATGCCCACATATTCTATAATGCAAGCTGTGGAGCTTAGTAGCCACTATTAATGTGGTACAGAAAATGCCAAATGGATTTATGAAAAAAATGTTCAATTTGAGAGTATACTGAAAGAAAAATGGTGAAATAATTTGAGTATATTTATTTTGATAAATTGGACATTACACATATAGCGACTTAGTTTTCATATGTAAACTCACCTGTGTGTTACACTATAAGTCAAGTTCTTTAATTATCCTCCTGGGTAAAGTGGGTCAGGGAGGATATGGCAGTAAGGAAAAGTTCATTGCTGGTTCTGCTCTTTGTTAGTAATCACACATGTCCTGTTGAGTCATTGAGCTAGAATGATATCAGGACTAGAAAACTGAATGTTATCACTTCTGGGCTGAGAAAATTCATTCTATTTCTGTCATGATTTTTCTATCGATGGCTGAAACATAAATATGATTGCTGTTTCTTAGACTCTTGGACATTTTTACAGTGTAGTTTCATTCTCTGAAACTATTGTTTTGTTTCATATTGCAAATGTTAGATTGGAATTGATGGAGGTTACATGAAAATAAGAGAAGAAAAAAAAAAGAGACCTACTCTTGCAGGAGAAACTTTCTTTAAGAAGAACTAATGGAGGATGGCAGTCTCCCTCTGAGAGTGGAAACTGCTCACAGGTGCAAGAGTTTTAGAACTTATAGGACAGAAGCGGGAACTTCAGGGAGAAAGTATTACCAGTAGGTATATTCTTTATAGTTTCAAGGAAAAATGACATAGCAGATATTCCCAATACTTTTTTTGTTGTTGTTGTTTGCTTTTTTTTCTTTTCTTTTTTTGGGAGGGGGATCAGGCAGGTGCAGAGTTATTGCTATGCTGAATCTGGAGTTTTTCACCTCCTCCAAGGTTCCTTATTTTTAAGTCATTAACTCTTCAAGAATATTTTTACTGGTCAAGAGAATGCAGATAACTTTTTTTTTTAACCTATCCTGTAGTGACAATTAGTGAAAAAGAAAAGACGCCATGAACTTGAAAGATAGTTATAAGGGGAATAGAGAGCATTTGGGGAGAAAAGTGGAGGGCGAACTGCTATAATTATATTATAATCTCTAAAAAACTATAATTACACAAATAGAATGATATAGCAGGGAATGTTTTTCTTACACAGCAAAAACCCCTTGGAAGTTATCCAAATTGTGGTAGAGATTTCATTTTTTACTATTTTTTAAAACCTAAAGCCCATGAAGAGCAGCCCTTTAGTACAGCTCCTCATGTTGTGGTGACCCCAACCATATAATTATTATAAATTAATATTAACATTATTTCCATTGCCACTTCATAACTATAATTTTGCTATTTGCATGGTTATATTGTAAATATCTGTTATGCAGGATATCTGAAATGTGAACCCTTTGAAAGAGTCATGAGTTAAGTATCTCTGATCTAGAAAACTCTGACTAGTATACATGCATAGTCTATAAAGTCACCAATTTGTATACAAGAACAATAGAAACCTGAAAAAAGAAGCAGGAAGCAGGAAGAGCAGTCTTCTGCAGGGAAGAACAAAATTGTTTGTCAAGTACCAAATGGTAATCATTGAAAACACAAATACAACTAACATTATATGAACATCTTGCAATAATAATTAGTGAGAAAGGAGGCTATGAATTTGAAGGAGACCAGGGAAGGATATATAAGAGCTTATTGAGAAAGGGAATGGAAGGAAGAAATCTTGGTGTTATAATCTAAGAAATAAAATGTAAGAATATCTATAACATAATATATCACATTGTATTTGCCAAAATCTTTGTGTATGACATTTACTTTACAAACATACATTTAATATCATTAGACAAAATATAAAAAGATATAAAGAAAAATATGAGATTTTACTTGTTTTCAATTCTTTGGAATCATGCTCCCCTAAAATAATGTAGAGTGACAAAATAATATGATGGAGAAGTGAAACACTGTTTAACTTTAAGCACATAAGCAAATACAGGAAGACAGTGTACATGATTTTTGTGAAATGTTCAAGTAGAATTCTGATGAATAACTATATATTTTAGTAGAAATTGTTTAATTTGTGAAGGATCGCATTGTTCTTTTAACAACCAAAACAACAAAAATGCTTCCCTCCCATTAGCATATTTATTTTTAGCACTTTCATCTGGTTTAATTCTCTGCCTAAATGGCCATGTGCTCCCAGAAACCTCTTTCTTTAAGTCTAATGTCATTGCAGTGTTGTCTTCTCAGGCATACACTTCAGCAGGGTGAGTAGATCTGGAGTGCTTGCTAGGGGACAGGGCTTTATAAGCTGCTGTCTTACTCACTTTATTCATTGTTTTCATAGAATTTCTTAGAATGATGACTACATATTTGAGATTTATAATGCATCCCTTCCAAAAACTAAATCTCTTCTTTTCAAAGAATTCCAATTATTGAGATAAACTTTTGGTATTTTTATAATTTCCACCTCGAAGAATCCCTGAGCAAATGACAGAGCCCCAGGGAAATTTAAAATTAAGAATGTGTTAGGTTTATGTCCCTCTTCACTTCTCATAAATGATGTTTAATGCAGATGTATGTGAACACTTATCTCAGTCCCCAGCCTCATTCCCAGCAGTAATAATTTGATGCCCTCTCTGGGCTTCCTATTAGTGCAGCAAAGTAATCCATGTTCACTCCCTTTTATGTATTTTTGATCAACTTAGTGTGCATTTTGTCCAACAAAATCTAATAAGCACATGTTGGCTTTGTGATGATGTGAGGTACTTGGGCTGCCTCTCTGGGCCATCTTACAATGAATGTTCATTTCAAAGTCATTCTTCTCTCTACTTATGTTGAAAATCTTCCAAGGACCAGTTGGGAGAAGACAGAAGAGGCAGGAAGGGCATCCTGCCAAAATTCAAATCACAGGGTGGGTTAAATCACTACTTCTGCTTCATCATGATAATAGGACTCTTGATCTTCTGTCTGTTATTATAGTGAAGACATAAGAGTATAAGCATTTGAGAGATGGAGATAGATGATCTAAGCCTGTTGAAACACATCATTTTCTGATGTATTATCATGAATATTTTAATATTTTACTCTGAAATCAAGAAGAATTAAAGACTATTGGCATTCATGGGTGGGAAATTCCAGAGGTTACATTATAAATCTTTGAGTTCCTACTGTATTTACTGGTGAAAGAGACAGTTAAGAAGACTTGTATATATACATTCAATAATTTGCTTAGGATCTAAAACACTAAAACTTTTATCAATGTATATTTTATGTATTAATATAAAAATATTTTATTAATGAACATTTAATTAGTTTTTAAATACTTTAATTGTAGAATTATTGCTTAATCATAAGATATATTTTATATAACATTATTATATATAAATAGCAAAAATAATAAATTATCTTTATAGACAAATAAAAATGAGGCACTCCTCATTTTACTACTTGCTAGCATAAACAGTATGTTTGTTTTAAGATCTCTTTGACTTTCAACCTATCAGTCACCATTATATTTCAATATGCTCAAACTGCTAATATGTAACTTTTTTTCTTAACTTTTTAAATTTAATTCCATTGCTGCTTAGAAAACACATTTCTTGGATTCTGGGCTTTTCTACAGTTGGCTTATTGTGTGGATTTGATGTAGTATAAGCAACATGCTCAAAGCAAGCCATAAAATTGATAAATTTTCTTAGAGAGCTTTATGTGTGGATTTTTATTCTGCTAGATACATGATCAATAATTTCATAACTTATGGAAATTTGCATTATGATTATACAATATATTTCTCAAGCACTTGATATCATTCATTCAGAATACTGTTTACAAATAAATGCTCTCTCTATTTTTATACTCTGAAATTTATTTCAGACCTTCTAAATTCCCAGTAACAAGTTCTTTTGTGTCTTAATATGTACTAGGTGAGATTCTGTTATGTGACACTGATCTTGGGGACACATGAGCAAATGTCTATGGATAACAAATATGGAACTGATGAAAGACCAAAGTAATGATAATACCAAAATCTAACTTAGTGAACTATTCAGTTTAACTGGAGTTACTTACAAGAATAGAAGAAAGGGGTTGTTTAAAGGAGCACAATTCACTTGGTCTCAGCTGTGTCACCAAACCTGAGACCTGAATGCATGACAGCTCAAGAAAGCTGGAAACCTAAGTGTGCATAGCATTTAGACAAATCAGCAAGTTGCAGAGGATCTTTCCAGGTTGCTCAGTTTTCCTAAGTTCTTTTGCCTAGTCTTGAGTGTCTCTCAACAGCCTTTACTTATATTCTTGGGAAGGAAGGAGCCTAGTTAACCTTATCTGTTTCAGGAAAGATTCAACTGTTATTTCTTTATGAGATCAAAGCTTCCTTGCAGGACAGAATGTTTCACGTCTTATAACATCCAGTTGTTTCTCCTCCTTGTCAACTCTAGATCTTAATCAGTGTCTAATTTAGAACATCACATTTCTCAACTCCATTTCAACATTCCGTTTTAAAATATCCTGGTATGTTACCTCCTCTATAACATCTCATGAACATACTATCCCTGCAAGATGAATAGTTTTAATATCAGAGGAAACCATTACACAGAGAGTTCATAATCGATACTTTTTTGTTTACAACTCTAGCTACTTATTTATTATGTCAATTGTGAATGATTTTGCCAAACTAATGCATATCCATACACATACATACAAGGTCTCATGTAATCAAGGTTAATTTCAAACTGGTTATGAAGCCAAGAATGACTTAAACTTCGAATCCTAATGTTTATTCATCCCAAATGCTAGAATTATAGATATGTACTAGTGTGGCCAATTTAATTAGTGCAGAGGATTGAACCCCCAGGAATATATGCATGCAAGATGTCCTCTCTACCTTCTTAGCTACATTTTCAGCCTAGGTCAATTACTTGTCTAAATTGAATACATTTAGAATGGCAGATAGTAGTAAAATAACTGGTCTAGTGCACATCTTTGGATTGTCAAAATTTAGATAAACAACCTTTCCTCATAAAGTGTTAATGGTAATCATGGGCAAGATTAAAGGTTCTAAGGAAGCAACTGCCACTCTTGAAGAGTACAGAATGCTGCAGACAGTATAAATTGATGTCATCTTCATGTGTTATGGGGCTTTCTGACACTGACATCACCCAAACTATGTATACAAATGTCTACTTCAGAAACTTTTAAATTAGGAAATTATGAGAGGAACTGTAAAGATAATTGAAGAATAACCAATATTAATATTAGTGAAGGGTTAGACTTCTACTTTATGAAATTAGCAAGCAATCCAAAGTGTGGTCTACAACAGTACAGAGACTCAACATTTCAGTTTTAAATGTATCAAAATGAAGACATCCAACATAAGCTAATGTCATTTCTATAGAAAATCATTAAGCATCAGATTTAATTAACATAAAGTTGATATATCATCTTTTGTCCTAAGCAATGACTCACAAGTATAGTGACATTTACATTGACTGGTTAGTGTTATATCCTGAGTACTTAATGTCCTTCAATGCCTGATTTGTCATAGGCTTGGTCTCTATGGCAGCAGTTACTGGGAGATGATGGGACCCTCAGCAGGGCAGCTTCGGGATAATATATATATATATATATATATATATATATATATATATATATTATGGTCACTCCCTAGAATGGAGCTTTGGTACCATGGCTTTTAGCTTTCCCTTTCTTTTTCTCTTCTTACTCTCTGGCTCTTTACATTTTCTTCTGCTGTTCATTCTCTGCTTCTTTCACATTCAAAGACTCAAATCAATGGTATGTCCAATTTCCAAACATGGGAACCAAAATAAAATTAATTTATATTCCCGTCATTTATCTCAGGAATCATCTGAAAGCTGAGTAATACGGATAGACTAATGAAAATTTAAACTATTATCTGAAATGATCATAATTGTGTAGACCCACTCTTATATAGATGACAGTGTCTAAATGAACCTCAGAATAGTCTAAAACTAAGACCATTAAGCAATACGTTTGAAGATTTGACTCATTTTAACACTTTCTGAATGTATATGCAATAATTGAAATTCTAATTATTATGCACATTTCATAGATACATAATGAAACGTGTTCAAATTTCCAAAATAATACAGATAGTGTCAGGCAGAACTAACATGGTGTGGGTTGCTTTGTTCTGGAAAATAAGATAGAAGATCGTTCAAGGGCCTGATAATTCTGGCTAAATCATCATGTACATAATGGAGTATCTGGGGTCTGACATACTTGTGAGATATTTGAGGATGTAGAAATTGACCTATGGGCAAACTTTTGTTTTATGTATCAATCTTCTAGATTTTCATATCTTTTTGTTACAAATAAAATGCCCTCATTTGTTCCAGTGTCTTTCTGTCAAGGTATAATTGTCCTTGATTGTTGCCTGCAGGTTGCATACTAGAAAATGGTAATGATAATTGTAATAGGTAGGGAGGATAGGGTAATCTCTTAAGAGGAGATACTTCAGTTAGGGCATTTACCTATAAAATGAATAGTGGAAGGTTTGGAAATAATTGGGAATGAGTGGGAAGTAAGAATAATTGTTTTTGTGTAGTATTTAACATAAACAACTGCTAGTGAAAGAATCAGAAAGACACCAATGTTCAGGTTTGTAAACATTCAGTGGAAGTTTCTAAAACTGAAAAATTCTGCTAATTCAAACACAAACAATTTTAAAGTAATTTCTATTTACAGGTAATAATTCGAAATAATTCTTTCATATAAGGATAAGCCACAAATAATTCTGAAAAGTACATCTGTATCTGCTGTGTAAGGGTAGCATATTGAACCAAAAAGCACTGTTGTGTAATATTATTTATGATTTATTAAAGTTTGCCCGAGGATTCAGAAAGCAACATCAGCCACAGGTGGTACAAGTCGGGCACACACCTTTAATGTAGAGAGCCACGTAGTGCCATGCCTTAAAGTGGTGCTGGCTTCTGCCTTACACCTTCCTGCTGGTGAAGACTCTCTGGGTAAACAAGCCCTTATTGGTTAAGTCTGTTCAGCCTGTCTGCTTCCACATTAGAGTAGCCTATCTGCAGGGTTCACGTGGCTCACTGGGGTTGGTTAGCTCAAGGGTATTTAAGCCTGTGCAGGGGTCCCTCTCTCTTTCTCTCTCCCTGTGGGCCAGAAGCAACATGTTTAAAGGATCCTGATTAAACTGCAGGAAGAGGATCTACCCGGAGTCGCGTCTTCCTTGCTGGCGAGGGCAGGCGCATACACTTTAATCCCAGTAGTCATAAACTAGGTACATACCTTTAGTCCAAGTACTCAGGATTAAGAGGTAGATGGGTCTCTGTGAGTCCAAGACAACCCATATCTACACAAAATTTACCCAGTCTTAAAGAGAAACAGCTCACACAAGGATCATTTTAACACCTGGGATCAAACTCCTTTAATCCCAGCACTATATGGGTATAAAAGACTGGAGCAAGGTCTTCAGTGTGGGAAGCCACAGCCCCAAGATGGCCCCTCGCTGGATGCTGGGTAGTTCACCCTTAGCTGTAAACAAGCCTTATTTGGAAGTGCTTGATGGATCTGGTGCACTTCCTCCTTCTGTGGCCTATCCAGGATCGCTAGGTGGCATGAGCTGATTGGGCTGTGAGAGCACATTTAAGGGCTTGCTGGGTCTGGGAGAGGTGGAAGCTGATGTACAAGGTTCCTGAATAAACTGCTTGAAGAAGAGTCATGGTTGGGTTTCCTTGCTGGCTGGGGTAGACACAACACTTCAGTAGTCAATATCAGGCATTTAATTCTCTAGCCACATTGAAGATAGGAAGGCGTTGAAGTCGCAGGATTTTCAAGGCATGCTGAGGAGTTTGGGATTACAGTCTGAGGTTTGGTGGAGCCAGAATTGCATTTCAACCTGAGGTAGTGGTAAAACAAATGACTAGCTGCTTTGCTTTTCTGATATTCAGCTTGAAATTTGAACCCAACTTCCTATCTCTGGGTCTTTTAGTATCATGTTACCAAACACCAATAGAGGTATATTTTTTAAGATTTGTAGATGAAACACACTCAGTACTGAGGACTGACTAATCTCAATGTTCTGACTTTAATCCCTCTAAAGTATTAACATTTAAAAGATTTTCATAAGAGGAAACTCAGCCATACTTAAATGTTAAAATATTATATTATTTAAAAGAAAATGTAGGGTTAAAGAACTAGATTTACTTCTCAGTAGCTGATACTATAAAACTAGTTTCTTGTCATATATAGCAAAAAACAACAATATTTTCTAATAAATTTTATTTAAATTGGAAGCAATTCCATTTTACATATCAATTGCAGTTTCCTCTTCCTACCATTTCCCCATGTACCCCATCCACCCCTCATCCCATTCCCCATTCACTCCCCAGGTAGGGTTCAGTCTTCCATGAGGGATCACCAAAATCTCTCAAGTCATTTGGGGCACGGCCTAGGCAGCCCACCCCAGCCCTATGTATCTAAGCTAAGGGAGTATCTCTCCATGGGGAATGGGCTCCCAAAGTCTGTTCATGCACAGTGGATACATACTGGTCCCACTGCCAAAGGCCCCAAAAACTGTTTAGGCCTCCAGCTGACACCCACATTCAGGAGGCCTGGTTCAGTCTGGTGTTGTTTCCCCAGCAGTCAGATTGGTGTCCATGAGTTCCCATTTGTCTAAGTCAGCTGTCTTTGTGTGTTTTTCCAGCGTGGTCTTGACACACTTTTTCAACACTCCTCCCTCTCTACAACTGTATTCCAAGAGTTTGGCTAGTGTTTAGCTGTGGATGTCTGCTTATGCTTCCTTCAGCTACAGGATGAAGGCTCTAGGATGTTATATAAGGGTAAGATCTCATTATAGGGTAAGATCATTTAAGGTAGTCTTTCCACTATTTCTTAGATTATTAGTTGGGGGTCATCCTTGTAGATCTCTACAATTCCTAAGTGCCAGATTTCTCTTTAAACCTATAATGGCTCCTTCTATTGATATGTTTCTTTTCTTGCTGTACTCTATTCTTCCACAGGACTCAATCTTCCTTATCTCTTATATCTTTCTTCCCCCTCCTTTCCTCCACTGTTTCTCCCCCTCCCTCCCCCTTCCTCCATGTTCCTAATTTGTACAGGAACCCTTGTTCCTTTCCCCTTCACAAGGAGACCATGCATGTCTCTCATAGGGTCTTCCATATTTTCTAGATTCTCTGCAGGTGTGGATTGTAGGCTGATAATCCTTTTCTCTATTTCTAACATCCATATATGAGTACAAGACATGTTTGTCCTTCTGTGTCTGTGTTACCTCACTTAAGATGGTTTCTTCTTGTTCCATCCATTTGCCTGTGAATTTCAAGATTTCATTTTTTATTTTCCCCCGTCTGAGTAGTACTCCATTGTGTAAATGTACAATATTTTCTCCATCCATTCTTTGGTTGAGGGTCATCTAGGTTGCTTCCAGGTTCTGGTCAATACAAATAATGCTGCTATGAACATGGCTAAACAGATGTCCTTGTTATATGAATGTTCATCCTTTGAGTATATGCCTAAGAGTGGAATTGCTGAATATTGGGGTACACTGATTCCCATTTTCCTGAGGAACTGCCATGCTGATTTGCAAATGGCTGCACAAGTTTGCATTCTCATCAGCAATTGAAGAGGGTCCCCCTCTCTCCACATTCTCTCCAGCATAAACTTCTTTGGTGTTTTTCATTTGAGCCATTCTGATTGGTGTAAGATGGTGGTATCTCAGAGTTGTTTTTATTTGCATTTCTCTGATGGCTCAGGATGTTGACCAACTTCTTAAGTTTCTTTCAGCCATTTTAGATTCCTCTATTAAGAATTCTCTATGTAGTTCCATACCCCAGAATTTTTATTGAATTGGTATTTCGGTGATTACTTTCTTGAGTGTATTTTGTCAATCAGCTCTCTGTCAGATATGGGGTTGATGAATATCTTTATTAATTGTGGATTTCAGTGTCTATGCTACTGGCATCATGTTCAGGAAGTGGTCTCCTTTGCCATTTCATTCAAGGTACTTCCCACTTTCTCTTTTTATTATTATTATTTTTTCTTATTTTATATATTGATCCCAGTTCCCTCTTCCTCCATCCCTTCCTCCCTCCCATGCCCCTCACCCCCCCAACTCAGCCCCACTCCACAGGAAGGGTGTTGCCTTCCAGGAGGGATCAACAAGATCTGTCAAGTCATTTGGAGTAGGGACTAGGCCCTCCCTCCTGCCTCTAGGTTAATGGAGTATCCCTCCATGGGGAATGTGCTCCCAAAGGCCTTTTGTATACCAGGGATACATCCTGGTTCCACTGTTAGAGGTCCCTTAGACTGCCCAGGCATTCTAACTGAGACCCACGTTCAGGGGATCTGAGTCATCCAATGGTGGTTTCCCAGCTAGTCTGTGGGTCCATAAGCTCCCCCTTGTTCAGGCCAGCTGTCTCTGTGGGTTTCTATAGCCTGCTCATGCCACCATTTTTTTTATCATACCTCCCTCTCTGCATTTGGATTCCAGGAGTTTGGCTTAGTGTTTAGCTGTGGGTGTCAAACACCCACTTTCTCTTCAAGAGGGTCAGCATGGCTGGATTTTTATTGAAGTCTTCTATCCTTTTGGCTTAAGTTTTGTGCATGGCGATAGATATGAATCTATCTGCAAATCTTCTATATGCCAACATCAAATTATGGCAGCACCATTTTTAAGATACTTTCTTTTTTATTGTATAGTTTTACCTTCTTTGTCAAAAATCAGGTGTTCATAGGTTTGTGGGTTAATATCAGTGTCTTCAATTCAATTCCATTGGTCTACCTGTCTGTTTTTGTGCCAATACCAAATTGGTTTGGGTGTATATTATCAAGCCTCCTGGAATGAATGGTAATATATTATAGATTAACTATTTGTATCTAGGCACCTATTCTGGCCTTCCCTTGGGGTTCTGACAGGATATGTTTTCTGCTGAAGCCACTAAGTGGACCTACTATGCACATTTTCTTCTTTCCTATTGAAAAAGGCCTTGCCCATCTTTCTCTCTTTCTCTCAGTCTGTCCCTTTCTCTCTTTCTCTGCCTGTCTCTCTGTCTCCCCTGCCTCTCTCTTCTCTTCTATTGCTTCCGTTCCTTTTCCCATTCCCTTTCCCCAAATAAACAAACCCTTCATTTGAGCTCTATTGCATGGCATTTTTCTCTCTTGTGCCCCCCTCTTTTTGTTTTTTACAAAATTAACTCAGATAATACATCCAAATAAGATCTGTGAGATTTTTTTCCTTTTTGAGGGACTATATTTTGGTGACAAAATATCTTGTAACTTGAAGCTAGAACTAAACAACTAAAAGGAAATTAATTGCAAAAGCAAAGTGGTTCCATTTGTATAAATTTGAAACATTTAACAAAGTATAATGTGATGGGGTAGTCCTTCTGTGCTCATGTTTCTCTTATTGGTTGAAAAATAAAACACTGTGGTCAATAGAGTCAGAAAGATAGGTAGGACTAAGAAATGAGGAGAATTTTGGGAACTGTAGGCAGACAGCAGATGCTATGTTATACCAGGAAGGTAGGATGTGTGGAACACTTCTCCAGTAAGGTAAGACCATGTGGGAAGAGCTAGATTAATAGAAATGGGTTAATAATTAAGACAGAGCTAGCCAATAAGAAGCCATTATAATTACCCAACAATTTCATAATTAATATAGAGCCTATGCTTTATTTGGGGTGAAATGAATGCAGAAGCCTAATGATACAATAATGAAAGTAAGATATGCAAATCTGAATATTATTCCTCATTCGCATATCTGTGAGGTCACTATGAGCAACAAATTAGGTACACAAACTTCACAGGAATATTGTGGTGACCTTTGTAAACAGATATGCTGTGGTACATTCACAGTAAAGATTCATAGAAGTTATTGATAAACAGTGAAATAATTCATAAATATCTAATTCAAAATGTGAGAAGATGAAATTTCCATATATATGTATATATATATAATTATTTTAACATTATATTTAATTCCAACATTGTCCTTTCCCTTTTATACATCTAAACCTTCATACATATCCTTTCCCATAATCCTTCAAATTCATGGACTCATTTTCACTGATTGTACTATATGCTTATGTCTATAGGAATTTATATAAATATTCTTAAGTATAAATTTTCCCTTTGTATAATGATGCTTGAGAAACCTGTGGAAAACAAAAAGACTGATCTTTCATCCGAATTTTTTGAATCATATTAGATAGAGAATCTAGGGGAGCTTTTCCCACCCTTCTGCTGAATACACTATATTACTCTCATGTAGAAGTTGCTCTTCTTCCAACTGCCCAGTGAAATGTCCACATCAACAAATCATGTGTGTTTCCCCCAGCTCATTGACATTACAACAGAAATGCTTGTATTATGTTTGTTCATGATTCTTTACATCAAAACAACCACAAAATTAAAGAGACTGGATCAGAGCTTTTACAACATAGGTCTATATTCTTTAAACTTCTTAATCTATTTCATTATAGACTGAGGCAAACACAAGTCAAAATGACTCATACCTTACAGATAATGAAAATTAGCAGAGACAGCATTAAGCAGGTTATTGTAACATTAGCACATATGCTCAAAATGTTAAGTAGTCTCATGAGACCTATAAAAACGCTCCCAAATCTTCATTCAAAAATCAGTAGGAAAAAAAGCAAGAAATAAAAATATCCAGAATGAAACTGACAACAGACTTGATATCTCCCAATAAAGGACAAAATAAGCATAAGGACACAGCAATAGAAGCAAACAGAAATGACAAACAAGGAAACACAGTGAGCCACCATCAAATGTCTAATAAATACATGATGGTAAGATGTGGGATGTATGAGAAGGAATGGAGACTAAAACGACATAAAACTGTATAATTAAAAATTATAGATTCCCTAGGAAGGGTGAGGCCTTCTATGGGGTACCATCAAAGTCTGTCACATCATTTGGGGCAGGGCCTAGGCCTGCCCCCAAGTGTCTAGGCTGAGAGAGTATTCCTCTATAGGAAATGGGCTCCCAATGTGTGGGATGGGGGTTGGTGGCGGGCATGGAATAATTGGAGGGAGAGGGAACTTGAATTGATATATAAATTAAGATTGTTTCTAATTTAAATTTTTTAAAAAAGGAAAAAATATAAACTCCCAAAATTAAAATTTGATGACAATAAACCCTGAAAAGATACACACATATCAAAAGAGAAAATCTGAATAATAATTCAACAAGCCAAATAAGATGCATTGTTGAAAATCAATAATAAAGATATAATGTGAAGGAAGTTGAAGAAATGAAAACACAATATACAAGGTGAAGGTCCATATGCCAGGATATGAGTCACTGGATAGAAAAACAAGATAAAGAAGAGTAGACCACTATCCTGTCAGTCTATATTTTTCTGTTTGGTTGATTTTGGTTTTGAAATGACGAGTTTATTAGTCTCAGTTAGGCTCAAGTTTCCAGGTTTCAGTCTATCAGACAGGATAGTTACAGTATTGAATGCTTGTGAGAGCTGGTCGGTTGCATCCATCGTTAGGAAGCAGGGAGCCACAGATGAGTGTACCAAAGACTAAAACATAGGTGAAAAGGCACTATATAGGTACCAGATAGATTTGTTTGTTTAGAAAAGTAATATTTTCTTTTACCCTCTATACTTGGTCTATATAATCAAAGTTCTTAGTCACACAGCACTGTCAAATATAGGTTCCATTTCATGGAATGGACCTTAAGTCAAATCACATATTGGTTAGTTATTCTCATGAGATTTGTGCTACAATTGCCTAGTTATTTTTTTTTTCAGGTAGAATATGGGTAGAATATAAATTTAGATCAGAGGTCTGTGGCTGGGTTTGTTTATACTTTTCTCTTTTAGTACCATTAATTCCAGCACTAGGGAGGCAGAGGCAGGAGGATCTCTGAGTTCGAAACCAGCCTGGTCTACAGAGTGAGTTTTAGGACAGACTCTAAAGCAATACAGAGAAACCCTGTCTCCGAAAACAAAACAAAACAAAAAAAGTGTGCCTTTCTACTTTTGTTCCAATACTATGCTGCTTTTATTACTATAGATTTGCAGTATAATAGCTCAAATTTGGGGGTAAAGATACCTACTGAAGTTCCTTTATTACTCATGAGTGTCTTAGCTTTCCTGTTTGAGGTTTTGTGTGTGTGTGTGTTTCCACGTAAAGCGGGAAATTTTCCTTTCAAGTTATACAAATAATTGTATTGACATTTTGATGAGGATTGTAATGAATATGTAAATTGATTTTGGAAAGATGGCCAGTTTTACAATAATAATCCTGCTGATCCATGCTTTCTTACTTTAGAGTCTTAAAGTTTCTATTGTGCATGTCTTTCACTTCCTTGGTTAGAACCACCCTAAGATATTTCATATTACTTGAAGCTATTGTGAAAAGTTTGTCTTCCTGATTTCTTTCTCAATCTGTTTGTCATTTGTATACAGGAAAGCTACTGGTTTTGAGAATTAATTTTGTATCCAGCTAATTTAATGAAAGTATCAATCAGTTGTAGTTTCCTGGTGGAATTTTTAGAGCCACATAAGTATACTCACCTGCAAATAGGCATCCTTTGATTTATCCCTTTCTATTTTGTATCCCCTTGATCTCCTTTGTTTGTCTTATTGTTCTAGATAAGTCTTTGAGTACTACATTAAATGGGAATGAAGAGAATGGACAGCCTCATTTTGTTCCTGCTTTCAGCTACCAGTTTCCTATGAGAAAACAATTGCAACAAAGGAACTAAGGATATTCCAAATTAGAAAAGCATAATGTAAGCAAGGATGTATTTTTTGTTAAATTGTAACTAACATATAAATAACCAATAAAAATAAAACAGTGCTTAGTGAATTTTCAAAATGGAATATTAACAAAATTTTTTATGAATGAATTTCACTTTAAATACTATAAATTCTGCCTTTATTCAAAATGTGCTAAAGAATATTTTAGATGATTTTTTAAAATATTGAAAACAAAATCAAAACCTATGCTGATGCATTATTTATAATTTATTAAAGTTTGCCTGAAGATCAGAAAAGCAAAGCAGCCAAGCCACTAGCTCTTACCTCTAACTCAAGCTGAAATAGCTGATCCTATCTCTATGAGCCTCAGACTGCTGCCTATCCTCAGCATGTTTGGAGAATAAATCTCCACATGAGACCATTTGCCTTTTATACTTTGCCAGTGCTGGGATTAAAGGGGTGTGATTTCAAGTACTGAGATTATCTTTGTGTAAGCTGTTTCTTTTTAGGACTGGATCAATTTGATGTAACTTAATGTGGTCTTGAACTAACAGGGATGTGCCTCCCTCTACCTCTCAACTGGTGAGATTAAAGGTGTGTACAACTACCACCTGGCTTCCATAGCTAGTGTGGCTAGATTTGTGTTATGTACCCTCAGGCAAACTTTAGTAAATCACAAATAATATATCACCACAAAATCCCAATGAAAATATAGTAGATAATTTGGATATTCCCCTATTGTCATCCAGTTAATAGTTTAAAATCACCCATAGTGGAAACTGGTAGCCATAATGATCAGTTCCATTACTAAAACAATTTCCTAGGCATTGAAAATGAAAATACTTTGTAACTCATATTTAAGGTTAGTATTGAGTCAATATGTTGTGGAAATTTTCACTAAATAAAGATAAGTTAAATTTGTTTATGTAGCAGAATATTACTTTAACTATGTGAAAGTATGTCAAACTTGTTTAAGCTGCATTTAGTTAATTATGCATAACTGTGTTGTATTTGTTTCACCTTCCCTGCCAAAGGGATTGGTCTAGTAACAATCTGAGCAGCCAATAGATAGGTAGAGAGAGAGCTAGGTGAGGCTGTTGGGCAGAGCAAATTAGTAAGAGGAGAACTATGGGCTGAAGGAGGAGAGAAGAAGAGAATGGGAGAGAAAGAGTGGAACGAGCCCAGGGCCAGAAGCCAGCCAGCAACCATACAGCCAGACACCAGAAGCAGTGAACATAAGAAATAGGACAGGAGAGAAAAAGCCCTGAGGTAAAATGAAGATAAAGGGGAAAAGGTTAAGTTTTAGAGCCTGTGGGACAAGCATAAGATGAGGCTGAGCATTCATAACTAAAAAAAAAAAAATTCCAACTCATGATTTGGGAACTGGTTGGTGGCCCAAAAAGAAAAAGCCTCCCATATCTATAAAATATATAGACATGTAAATTTAGCATATAAATTATGTTATGGCCAATCTAGAGAGCACTGTGAATTGATGAGTTGATTAGTTCTTCCTTTGCTGAGAGAAACTTCTACAATATGCTGAGCATATTAACAGTACTGCTATAAATTCTGAAAATCTGTATTCAAAAACATCTAAGATTTTCTCTAACATTTGCCTTGCTCTCTGTGACTTCCTGCTAACAGCTGTTTTCAAAGAGTAAATGTTCATCCTAAAAGGTGGGGGACCTTTCGTATAAGTGCTTTCTGCATATGGAAGGTTTGTTCTTGAACACTTACATATGTTAATGCACCATAAAATCAGGTTGGGACATTTATCCTTGTGCAAAAGAATCACTTGGGTTTGGAGAAGTGTAATTATTTTTACTCTAATGGAATTCTACAATCATGCATTTTCCTAAATGCTAACTGACAGGATTATTTTTTAAATTCTAAGAGAATATTACCTTTAATATAGAGAAAGCAGATTAGCATACATATTAGTCTGAAGATAAAAATCTTTTCTTTATTCTAGAAAATCTAGAGAAGGGAAAACTATTCTTGTGATATATCCATAGCTTCTTCAAGGAGTAATTTATTGACACAAGCACAACAGCTTAATTAGAGGAGCAACAATCCTGTATATACTTCTCAGCTCTTCCCTGATTGAATAACTAGATTTATATCTAGTTATTTGATATTACAAAAATGTCTTAATATTTAGTTTATTTCCACATTTACTGTGTTGAAAGTCTTCATGGTGATTTTTATCATGGTTTCTCTAACTTTAATACAGTCAAATATTCATATCAAAAGACTTAATGTACCTTGGAGGAGCCACAGGGAATTCAGGTAGCCTAGACTTGGCAGTGGGATGTGGGAGGACCAATGCTCTTGCTCATCTGTCCACCTAACAATTCAGTTCCCCCTGGAATCCTTATCTGAGGTATACAAACTAGCAAGGATTTCTTTTATGCTTTCTTCAAAATATCTCTGTGATTTAGAAGGAGAAGAGGAAAATGGCATGAGGGAATTTCTACTGAAATAGGCAAACTTTGTTCTTAGTTATTTTGTTTCTGGAATCTCATGTGGATTAAAGAAGAAGGAATTGTTCTAAAATGGTGTTTAAATTTTTTCTTACTCTTATATGTTTGATGTTTTATTCTAATACTACCTAGGCATAGTTGAGGAAATAAACATTTCCCTTTCTAACATATCTTTACTGTTCAGCCTCCATTTTCATATTCTATTCACTTCTTTTTGCTAAACCACATAATGACAAATTTCTTAACAAATGAAAACTATTCTGAATATTCTCTAAGTCCTGAAAACTTCTGTTAACTCTGGTCTGTTATCTTAATAAGCTATATTTAGTTAAATTCAAGATATCGTGTTCTTACAAATTATTTAATTCTCATTTGCTATTGAAAATGTGGATTACTTCAGACTGACCTTCATGAACCTCAGCACAGACTTAGAATGACTCAAACTATATTGGAAGAATATAAACCATCCTATTCTATTCTCAACTCTAATACAAATGGGATAAATATTTATTTTCCTTCCCAAGACTCCTTAGTGCGTGGTCCTCCATCACCATCTTGCCTGCGAGGATGCAGCTTCCCCCAAAGAACATGGCATTTATCAGGTGACCATCACAGATATCCACTGAAGACTGATACATTTGCCCTAATTGTCTGTGCCAGAGGAAGACTTCATTGTTGGATTTAACAGCATTATGGACATCTTTGGAAGTGAAAACAGAAAACTATTTCTAGACTACAAAGCCTGACTCTCCAACCTAATACAGTGTGTATTATTGAGCATGCCAATTGCAGTGCAATTCCCTACTGGAGAAGAGGTTGGGGCATAAGAAAACTCCCTATTTCACTTTGTTTCCATAGTGCTACTCTTCCAGTGTGAAATGAAGAAATGGGGCCTTCATTAGCCTCCTTCTCTAGGGTTTCTATTTTCTGCTGTGGGTCCCTGGTGAGGGATTACCAGCTTTAAATGATCAATCCATGCTATGTTTCCAATTGTGTGGAAATTACTGAGAGAAGCCTAACTCATTCTAATTGTGTTCTTGAATACTCATTTTACTCTTGACAGGGAAAGCATAACACTGTTAATGACCTCAATCTATATAATTTAAATGGAATTGTTCACATTCACTCAGATTCCTGCATTTGGGCTGCTTTTTAGGAGCCAGGCTTGTCAAGAAAAAAGACAACAATTTTTTCTTATATTGATATAAATGTTCTATTAAAGTAGTTTTGGGGATAAAATAAGTTCTAGTGTTAAATAGGAAAGTGAAGCATAGTCCCTTGATAGAAGTGAAGTCCTGGGCCCCACCCCTATCTATAAATTTTAACAGGTCTGACCTTTCTGTATATCTGGTGCAGGTATTCATCGATGCTGTGAGTTCATGCTACAACCATGTCATGTCCAGAGATCATTTCACAAATATCCTCACCAACTCTTTCTCTAGCAACATTATTGGTAGTAGCCAGAACTTTGGAAGCAACCTAGAAGCCCCTCAACTGAAGAATGGATAAAGAAATGGTATATTTACACAATGGAGTACTACTCAGCAATAAAAACAATGGCATCCTAAAATTTGCAGGCAAATGGACAGAACTAGAAAAAAAACCATCCTGAGTGATGTGACCCAGACCCAGAAATATGTATTCACTCATAAGTGGATACCAGACATAAAACAAAAGATATGCAGCCTATAATACAAGAGAAGCTAGAAGTCTCTTCCAGAAACATGCAGAAATCTTACAATTAATCATTGGGTAGAGCTCCTAGAGTACAATTAAAGGAGTCAAGAACATAATGGGAAAATCCACAAAATTAGCTGGGATGTGCTAGTGAAAGGTAACTGACTCTGGTCTGACAACTGGGCAACTTGCATAAGACTGAACTAAACTCTCTGAATATAGGTGACTATGGTGAGGCTGGGGCAATAAATGAGGTCACTGGCAGTGTGTCTAACATCTAACTCTAATGCACAAATTGACTTATTTGAGCCCATTCATATAGAGAGATGCTTTGCTCAGTATAGACTGGGAATGGGGAGGTGTGTGGGTCATGCCTCAATGAGAGGATGAAACAGACTTAGACTTCCTAGGGGAAGTCTTACACACTCTGAGGACTAGAGAGGAGGTGGGGGAAGAGACAGATTTGAGGAGAGGCGTGAGAGGGAACTGGGATTAGAATGTTAAAGATAAATTAATACATTTTAAAAAAATACTTTAAAAAATACATTTTTCTCGCTATTCATATGAGAAGTTCATGAGCCTTAAATTCTGGGAAATTGATACATATGAGGCATCTACAACTGAGAACTCAGTGTTACTTATATCTGAGGCTTCAACCAATTATGAGTCTGTACTTTTCACTACCTCCTGCAAAAGAAGCTTTGAGAGCAGTACATGGCTTTGTCAATAAACTTATTATTTATACAGCAGGTTGACAGCATGACTATTTAGCACAGCGGTTTTCAACCTTCCTGATGCTGTGACCTAATGCTGTGATCTAATGCTGTGACAGTCCCTCTTGTGGTGACACCATCAACATAAAATTATTTATTGGTACTTTATAACTGAACTGTTATAAACCATAATAAAAATGTCTGATATTCAACTCAAGGGAGTCACGGCCCAGGAATTGAGAATCAGTGATAGTAAAAGCACATTAGATTTCTCCTCTTTAGTGCATATGATCTTTCCAGACAATTGCTTTTTGATGAAGCTTAACAGTACTAGCCATGGAGACATTTCTGTGGATCAGGTCTCATGGAAGCTGCGGAGAGAAGGAAACTCACTATCCTTTGGAGGCATAATCATTGATAGGTTGTTCACACTCCTATGAGCCATATACCTATGGGCATATGGACTGTAATATTTGGAATCAGTGAGTCACAGTTTAAAAGCCACATCATGTTAGCAGGGTGATGGAGGAAAGGGTACCATGGAGACTCGTGGACAAGTAGTGGGAGATAAAATGATCAATATATTGTATAAATACATAAAATTTTCAAAACTCGAAAAGATTAAAGGCTTAAAAAGAGAAATACAGGAATGCAATTTACACATAGCCCTCCTCCAAAAATCCAGATTCTTCAAACAGTAAAGCCAAATTCCATATAGTAAATCCAAATTTACATATAGATAACCACATTTTAATTAAAATTTTCACATGGGACAGAATTTGCTCCCAGAATTGAGGATTCAATACCTCAAGTAATCTTAGAAAAACACTCTACTAGCATCATAACACTCTTTCTAAGATAGGAAAGAAGCAAAAAGTCCTTAAATTCAGCCAAATAAGCTCACAATTAATGAGGCATGGAGAGTTACCTTAAACTAACATGGTAAGTTAAGGGAATCAAGATTTAACTATCAATTACAATCTTCAGTAAATTGTGAAATTACATTTGCTTGTTTCTGTTGAACTTGGAAATTCAAAATATTTCTACATATAGGAAAGGAGAACATGAAAGGGATAGTGTACTGGCTTGATGTTGCATGGTCTATCACTTCCTGCTGAGGGATTTTTCCAAGCAGAGAAGGCATACCAAGTTGTTTATTTTACTATGGCATATTTACCCAACCTTCACTGCCATTTCTTTATCTTCAGAACAGAGGAAAATGAACATTTACATTTAGATACTGTTTTTATAAGAAATAATAAAAAATGTGTCACCAAGAAAATCAGTAAGTATTTAGGTACAATTACTACTATCTTGATGAAAGAATTTGCATGTTTTTCAGAACTGCTGGATTAGGCAGGAAGATAAAGATGGATCATAGAATTCGGACTACAAGTAGGGTGTATTTGATTGTGAGTAGTTATTAGATGAAAGAAAACAAAGTATTACAAAGATGGATACCAAATTTCATATTTTGTGAGAGAATCTTGCTATGTTGCTGTGGTCAATGGTGATAATGAACTCAGTATCCTCTTGCTTCAGCATTGGAAGAGCTAAGGTCAAGGTAAGCACTATAACACTTGATGACTGTTTTGTTTGAGACTATTATTTTTGTAATAGATGGATCCTCACTCTGTTGTCTATGTTGATCTCCAAGTCCCATGTCCAGCAATACTGTCCCAGCCTCCTCAGTAGTCAGGGTAATGGTTACACTTCCACACATGGCTAGATGATTTTTAAATAGTGATTGGTCTTATAAAGAGGAAATTTGCTTATTTTTCTAAAATAAGGTGATTGACAAAAATGCAAAAAAGTAAGAAGATAGTACAATAATGGGGATAAAAATTATAAATCACAAACTCCAAATTAGGAGCTAAGTAAGAAAGCATGGGAATTTACCTTAAGATAATCAGAAATGGAAATACAATGATTTTTTTTCAGGCTTCTTTAAGTACTGCCTTTCCTAATTAAGGATGTCTGTTAACTTTTCATATGTAACTCAATAAACCCTCCACACACTAACATCTTAGGCCTTGGGCATTTCTTCCCAATGAAAGGAATGTTTGTTTGCCCAGTGATGGTATTAGAAGGATTAAGTAATTCAACAGCTGTCACACTGATAATTGACTTTAGCAAAGCTCTGGGGCTTCATATTTAGTCCAAAAATATGGAGATAAATATCCAGCAGATGTCAGTTCGCACTTCAACTGTACAATCAGACCGTTATCGGTCTACTTTTTCAATATCAGGTATTGTTTAATCAATTTTGAATGTTAAAATAAAGAATAAATAGTCAAAGGACACATGAATTTGTAAAATTCTTCCATAGTTTAAAGAATTTTAATCCAGTGCATAGGGGGAAATGAGGTTCACAAAAAGGAAAACATTGAAGATGGAGACCAGGAATGAGACTGAGCTTCAGTGCTGCTTTTGCCTTTGCCAACATATTTAAGTTAAATGTGAAAAATCTAGAATGTGAGCTTAATCAGAAGTTGCAAAGACAAAATGTGCCATGTTGCTTCTGTGTATTATGGATCCACAGAGCAATGTGATGTGGAAAGGAGCCCAGGAGTGCCAGAAATGTACTGCATGACAGAAGTTTTGGCAGTATGAAATTCCAAGGTACTCATAAGTTTATAGTGTACTCTTATGGAAGTAAACTTCTGTCCCACCTGCTCCTGCAGCTGCTAATCCCAAGTAAACACACAGAGGCTTATATTAATTATAAATTGTTTGGTTGATGACTCAGGCTTCTTATTAGCTAGCCATCTCTTAATTATGCCCTGCTCCAAATGATATGACAGACTTTGAAAATCCCCCTTGGAAGGCCTCATCTTCCCTGAGGAGCAGAAAGGGGATGGGATGGGGTTGGTAGGTGAATGGACAGGACAGGAGGGTGTGGGAACTGTGATTGACATGTAAAACAAGCTTTTTTCAAATTTAATTAAAAACATTATCAAAAAATAAAAAAAATTGAACCCATTTCTATTAAACTATGTATTGCAAAGAGGCTGTGACTTACCCGTAATGCATGCTCTTCTTTTCTCCCTCTCTCTCTCTCTCTCTCTCCCTTTCTCTCTCTACCTTTCTCTCTCTCTCTCTCTCTCTCTCTCTCTCTCTCTCTCTCTCTCTCTCTCTCTCTCTCTCTCTCTCTCTCTCCCTCTCCCTCTCCCTCTCCCTCTCCCTCTCCCTCTCCCTCTCTCTCTCCTATTTCCCTGCCTTTCCTCTTCCCAGATTCCTCCTACTCTGATAGCCCCACCTAGTCTTCCTGCATGGATACTGGCCAATCAGCATTTATTCATCAACTAATAAGATAAACAGGTATCCACACCATGCAGAAGGACATTCCCCATCATCTCCTCTTTTCTGTCTAAATAAAAGGAAGGTTTCAACTTTAACATAGTAAAATCATATATAACAAAACAGTTATCAAGCCAGAATTCTGATTATAATATTTAGTCCATTAACATTAGGCAAAATGTAAAGGAAATATTTTATCATCTATTCTATTTTTGTGAGTCTAAAGTTTTATATGCAACTCACCTTTTATCACAACTAAAGAAAACCATAACTATCTGTTTTCAGCTCCATCAAGGATTACAGAAGTATAATATACAAATTCTAGAATTGATAGAGACATCTTGCTACCTGGATAATCATCAAATTTCCTCCATTATTTTGGGGCATCCCTCTTTAGACTATAGGAATAGTGTCTGGCAGACTTTTTGATGAAGCAGGAAACTTGAAGGTTCATCTTGGCCATTGGCAAGTACAGCTGTCAATTTTCTTTGTAACATGCTTGTCCAGTTTGGAAAGCATGCTGTCAAGTAGTCCAGGCAAAAACAGTCTATTGGCCAAATGGCTATTCCTGTCACATAAAAGGCAAACTCCATATCTAGTTTCTTTCATCTTCCTCCCTGACATAATTGATGTTGCCAGGAGCAATTATGTCGAACTGTCATGAAAATCCCCAATAAACCATTTTAAATGCCATTTTCTGTAGGTCTTTGAAAGGTTTTGCAGAATACCTATGCATTTGAAATATCTGTATATCTAGAAAAATTACTAACGTAACTATAAGTTTTGACTATTATAGGTGATTATCTATAATCTGTAATTATACATTACATTTTAAATGATCTGTATAAACACAATACCTAAATAAGTATGTATATATATATATATATATATATATATAACAAAGCTGACCTTAAATTTGTATCAATAAACCAAAATTCAAACCAACACAAAATATTCATTTCTATATCACATCACCCCTGCTTTTTAGAAAGAAAGTGACTATGATGATTAACCATTTATAATCAACCCCATTCAAATGAAAACATATAGTTGTAAACAATATTTGGGAATATGGGCATAATTCTCTCTGAACTGTTTCATCCTGTTTGGGGGCACTGGCAATCCCATAGAGATACTGGAAAAACCAAGAATCATGGCCAACTCCGGTCTGTAGCAGTTTGCAAGGCTTCATCATCTGAGCTGTCTTGGATGTTGGATCACATGGGCCACTGCTGCAGGGGGTCTTGCTTAATCAAGTCATATTAGTCTGGAAGAAATCCACAGCTTTTCAACTTTTAAGCAGAACCACTTTTCTGAAGTAACATGTCCTTAAACTTAATATCTTTTAATTTATTTATTTTTATGTGCATTGTCATTTTTACCAACAGGTGTAACTGTGCCAGGCAATTATGAGCTCCATGTGTGTGATGAGAATTGAACTTGTGTTCTCTGGAAGAGCAGCCAGTGTTCTTCACCACTGATCCATCTCTCCAGCCCACTAGACTTAAATTAAGAAGTTGAGGCATTTTGAAAATATATAGGTTGGATTAGTCTAGGAGCTTTTATAACCAATATAATATTTGACTTTTGCTTCCAAAAAGGGATCAATTGTAAAAAAGGAAACCATTCAGCAATTTTTATTACCCTTTGTGTTTTGAATTTAGAATTCTAATTCCTCATTACTATTACATGGGAATACATTTGGTTATATATGATAACTTGCATCTTGGTGTCTTCTTACATTTGATATTTTCTTTGGGAATTAATGTTATTGCCTTCTCTCTTTTTGAGATTTGGCATTCAAATTCATGTTATTTCTGAACAATATCAACCTTGTTATCCTTTACAAATCTGTCTATCACAGTCCCTTTCATTGCCTTCTTTTTTCTTGGATTTCTACATTGATAATTAGATAAGACTAATGAGAGTGGATGACTTTGTCTTGTTCCTGATCTTAGAGAGCAGCAAGGATGATACTAACTGCAAAGTTTGTACATATTTTTAATTGTGAAGGACTGATACCCTTGTGCCCACAAATAAGCACTAAAGAAATCAGGGATATTAAACACCCACAAGTGTTTGTTTCTCCAGTAAAAGTGATGTGTCCCTGATTTCTGCACAGAAGGCTGGGAGTGGATGTTGTTAATAATCTGGTGATCTGTGATATCCCTAGGTTCAGGCCAATCTAAATCTCCTTGATCATGTTTATCCCAGATTCCGCATCCCTAGATTTTTATCTTGAGCATTGTTTATCAGTCAATAAAACCCATTTTTAGGGGAGATGGTATACATCCTTTACAGATTGGAGCCCATCTTCATGGCAAAGTTCACATGTACTTTGCAAAAGAGTTTTGATGTAGTCACGTATTCAACTTTATTGTACAATTGGAATTGAGTTGTTAACAAGAAAATTTTCACCAAGGTTGAACTGTACTTAAATATGCATAAAATACACCATATGATATCAGAATATAGATTTTTAATCTGTTTAACTGGTTTTCTTTCTTTCCTTGGGCAGATCTTTACTCCCCTGGTCCTAATGTTTGCAAACCCACTCATGTCTTACCATTGAGGGGGCTAATTTAATTTTGAGCAAGATAGTAGTTTAGTCACAATTAGGAGTTAAATTTTGTAAAATGCTTTTTCTCTATTTTTGATCATACTTGATTTTGCAATAGTTTCTAATTTAATATATGTAATAGATAATCAAATTTCAAATGCTAAAATAAGTAGCTACCTAATATTTATAAAATCATCCAAATTGGCTTTTATATATAATATTTTGTACACTATTACAGAAAATGTGTTAGCATTTCATTGAATATATTTAATCAATCACTTCATGTATTTTCTGTAATTTTTCAATGTATGTTTAATTTTGTAATTTCTTTCTTAGGCAATTATTATTCATTTCATTTTTAATAAATATGCACTTTAAAAAGCCATAAAATTAAAAGACATATGGAAAGAGTATATGAAAGGTTTAGGAAAGGGAGCCAAAAATCTTGTATTTATATAATAATTCCTAAAATAAAATGAATAATAGATAAAGGCTTTTGTTTTCCTGTTTGTTCTTTAGCTTTCAAATAATTATCTTTCATATATACAATGTATTATCATTTGAAATGTTTCTGAAGCATTTACTATCTTGAACATTAAATTTTTGAAAATACATTTAAACATTTAGAATTTTGTCTTTGACAATATCAAAAAAAATCAGCATATCGTGTTATTAATCATTTATATTCCTCTTTATTTAACATTTTCCCTGTAATTTTACATTAAATATTTTATTTCTGTTCTGTTTTGCATTCTTTTTTGTGTGTGGCTTACTAAGATTTTTCTTACACTGGATAATTTAACTGGATTTTATTGTAACTGTGGAATAATTAAGTAAACTCAAGTCAAAGTTTTAAATAGCCAACATTGCTATTTAGCATCAATGTATTTCTTTGAATTCTTCTATTATTCACACTCATTATTTTTATTTTAACTGGCACAGTTCAGTGTCAGTTAAGTAGAATATATGGCTTATTCACAAATTTAACCAGTATGATACATATTATACATAGCATCCTATTCTATGTATAAAAATAAAAAGCAAATGTTTTACATACAGTTTTATTTGTACCTTTATGAAGAACTGCCTTAGTTATTTACAAAACATTTTGACCTGTTTCCATTTCAAATTATTTTACATAATTATGGTTGATGTGAAAGTTTACTCTTTTTGCTGGGTAATGATTCATTGCTTTGCTATGGTGATTTTGCTTGGGTTTTATTAAAATTTAATATTTACTTGTATTTATTACAAAAATGCCATTCAATTAAAATGAAAAATACTATATATCAACATAATTATAACATATTCTCAATATGAAGTGATTTTCACCTGTGATCGATCTATAAGCCTTTCAGAAAGACATAGATAAATAATCAGTTGGGTATGACAATATGTAGCATGACCATGTCAGACATCTGACATGAGAAGAGCACTGTTAAGTGTATCAAGGAAAGAAAAGAACTTAATGACTTGAAAATTCTTATCTTTGTCTAGTTTGTTCTTTTTAAACTATTTTATAATTCAAGTCTAGAGCTAGTAGCAACATTCACAATTGAATAGTACTACACATTAAATAACACCAACCATATACCTCCTTGTTAGATTCAAACACCATACTGTATTGTGAAACATTTTCATGTTTCATTTATTTCTCATCACTTATTGACATTTTTTTACTATAAAGATTATTTATAACTCATTAAAAATACATACCATCCACTTCATTACTAATAAATGACCCCAATTATTATCTTTAAGAATATGAAGTTTTGGTGCTTAGCTGCTGGTATTTAGATAACTTGGGAAATCACTGATGCATGCAGATATTTTTGACTGTCAAAACTAAGGGAGAGGTGTCTACGCAATTGAAGCCAACGATATAGCTAAATGTAAGAACCTCAGTCACAAAATATCAATCCAAAATGCCTATAGTCATATACAGAGAACATCAGTTTGGGTAGCAATTCTTTGTTTGTTTTGTTTTGTTTTTGTTCGTTTGTTTTGTTTTCTGAGACAGAGTTTCTCTGTATTGCTTTAGAGTCTGTCCTAGAACTTGCTCTGTAGACCAGACTGTCCTCAAACTCACTGCCAGCCTCTGCCTCCCGAGTGCTGCGAAGGTAATTAGAAGTGGGGAAGGAAGGAGAAAACAGGCATCTGGAAAAAGGAGCAAGAGAGGACAGAAGAAAGAGAGAAGAACAGACAGAGAGAAAGAGAGGCAGAGGGGCAGAGAAATAGAGAGACATAAAGGCAAAGAGGTAGGTTGCACACAGATCTTGGCTCTTAAATGGGAGAATAGTGCATGCGCACAGAGACCAAGTAGTCAGAACCCTGAGCAAGCCAAGGCATTGCTGAGTACTGACAATCGCACGTGTGGGTCTTGCTGGGTCCCCAAGGGCAGGCCGGAGCAGTTGCCTACATGCTTACTACAACTGATTCAAAAAGTAATAATTTGGCCAAATTTGTGCAATAAGTTGTAGTATTATTTTTTTTAAAAAAATTCTTTAAAAATTTGAACATGAAGTACAAAGATGTTTTCCAGAATATTAATTGAAATAGGGTATAATAACACTAGAATGAATTATTTTCTTCTGGAGTTACACAAATGGATTATAAAATTTAACTAATAATAATATTTAAAGGTCTATGACAAAGAAGTATGTTGAAGTAAAGTGTGATTAGACTCTAAGCAAAACACACACACACACACACACACACACACACACACACACACACATTAAAATATACTACAGATCACCTATCAAGGTACATGTTGATTTGAATAGTCATGTGAAAAAAAAATAGCATGGAATCATGCAAATGGAAATACATACAATTACACATAAAATTTTAGCCAATAGTTGTGATGCATTTTGAGAAACTAGAAGAAATTAATGTTTAAATAAAAAGTGTAGGAAGTCCAGGATATTTGTGCCTACAATTATACAGAGAGTAAGGGCCAACAGAAATTTTGGTGATCTCACAGGAGTTTAGAAAAAACAAACAACTTGGGCTAGCTATGCAAGCCAGATTTGGGAAAGCCAAATGTGCATTTATTTACCAAAATCAATACCTAAACTACTGTATCAATAGTATCTAACTATAATAACTATTATTATAGAAAACTGGAACCAAACCTAAATTTATGAACACCAGAGTAGACAAATCTATTCACAATTACTTATGCTATAAAGTTCTATAATTAAGTTGTATCATAAAGGTGCAGTGTTAATACAGCAAACTGAATACTGAATAAATGTCACCAAGATAATCCTGAAGTAATGAGAAGGCCTTCTGTGTATTCTCAAGAATAAAATAAGTAAGTACTTTTAATGAGTCTTCCTAGGATGCTGGCAACATCATAGTTCTTGGTATGGAGGCTGGCAAATGGATATATTCATTTTGTGAAGATTAATTACATTATGACTCATTTTGTCTTATCTCTATTTGTAACACAAAGAAGATAATTCTGTTTAAAGCTTGCTTTAATAAGAAATATATTATTTAATGAAAAATCATATATGTTTGTAAAAGTGACATATAATTCTAATTATTCCACAGATATATTAGTACATGAATTCTGGAAAACAAGCATTTACTTTCTCCCAAGGAAGAAAACACATAATTCATAAAGTGTCTTGCATGACCTTTGAAATATGAACAATTTTTGTCACCCACTGCCTCTCACTTAGTTGTTAGGATTTGCTTTTAGACCAAGTATGTAAAAGGAATATGTCTGGGCTGGAGAGTTGGCTCAGCCATTAAAGGCTAGGCTCAAAACCAAAAATATAGGGAATATGTAATTTCAATTATGAACTACCTTTGTGTGTGTGTGTGTGTGTGTGTGTGTGTGTGTGTGTATGAAATGATAGGTTTTTGTTTGTTTGTTTCAAAACCATGACTTGGGGAGAAAAAAGAGAAAAATATTTGGTTAAATATTCCAGGTCACAGTCCATTAAAAGAAGCCACAGCAGGAACTTAAGGAGGGACCCTGGAGGGTAGACCTGATGTAAAACCAAACCATAATCTTTCATTGATACAAACTTCATTCTCAGAACCATAAATCTTCACCAAAAAGGCTATACTAAAGCTGAAGCACTCAAAACAAATACATTTTTTTAAATAGAAAAGATGCAGAAAGATTTTTGGAAATGTAACAAATCAAATGAATGAGGCATGACTCTTGGTCACCATCTAAAGAAATAACATCAAATGCAATATCAGTTACATAGAATAAAATGGGTCTCCAAGGCAGATATGATTTATTCAGTACCATGCTGAAACACAGTGTCAAAGCTAACAACATCCTTCATTTAAGAAAGAGCTCTTTTAAAGTGACCTAAGAGCCATGAAATTATATTCTGAGCCTGGTAGTCTGTGTTTCAATTTATTTGAAGTTAAAATTCAAAGATTGGAAGAAATGAGGGGGCAAAGTTGCTTTGGAGGAAACAGAAAGACAATTTCTAGGATGTTGCTATTCTGTTTCTGGTTCTTGGGGCTTTTAAAATGATGAGAGCTTGGTATTTATCCTCTTTCATGAATAAAACTTCTTATTTTATACATCTATTATAGAAACATCTCAGGCCTCTGCTTTTCTAGAACTCTGAAGGAAAGAAGGAAACCAGGACTAAGGTATTCTGTACCAACATAACTTGTTAGTTTTGCAGTGTGGAGTTTTGTCAGAAAGGTTTGAAAGAATTTCTTTTGTCTGGAGGAAGAAAACAAATTAAAATCTTAACTGACTCCAAAGGCAACAAAAGATTTTCTGAATTGATATGTCTTCAATAGAATATTAAAATCAAACAGCTCCAGGAAAAGGAGGAGATGATTAGAAACAAGAAATGAACTGAGTAATGTGTTTAAGTGAGAGGGAATATTGTTTTACCCTATCATGAACAGTAAGTGTGTTATGAAAATATTCTCCATGTGGGGCTAGCTGGTGGGACCAGCACCACATGTTCTGGTGAGAGTTGAACATATGACATCAGCAGAACAGTGTAGAATGAGACAAAGAAGGAACAGTGAATACAAGCAGCATTCATGCATATGCATCTACCCATACCCAAGCCATTCTCCCCATCTGTACCTAAGACTATGTACTCAAGACTTTCAAGATTTTATTTATGCATTTCAGTGTTCTATGCTAGGAGAAAATTTCACACACTAGGTTTGGACTATGAAACAAATATTTTATGATATAATTTCAACTAATTTGAAATAATTATATTAAAAGATATTTTTGATTCTGGTAAATTATGACAATTTAAGGATAAGAGAAAATATTAAACACAATTCTTTAAATAATATGTTATTGATCTATGTATGAACAGACATGACATAAAGTTGTTTCAATTAATAAGCTTAATGCTCAGAAAATTATAAAGAAAACCTAGGCAGGAAAATAAAGATATTCAGTGTGGGTATGTTATATATAAGCTTTAAACAGTTGTTTTCTGTGAAACAAACTGATGATATCTAAAGCAAAGAAACATGATATAAAACTTTAAGGCTATGAATTTTATATTAATTTCTTTTCAAGTCAGAGATTACAAGCAATGTGAAGCTAAAATACATAATGAAGTGACTTATAAATTATCAGCAACATTGACAACATTCCTTAAAACTTTTCAATGGAAAGTTCACATTTTTTTTCTGGGAATCATTGAGGAAAATTAAATAGAAACAGGGGAAAATCATCAACAATAATCACAATATAAGAGCACATGAGAAAAATGATCTATAAAATATTTAATATATAAAAGCATTGAGCGCAAAGATGTTTAAATGGTACAAGAAAATAATTGAAAAAGAGTACTGGAGTATGTGGTTGTATATTATATGCACTGTAGACAGTTTTATTGCTTCATGTATGGTGGTCTGGAATATTGGACTTCCTCATCAAGTGATATTCAGTTAAAGACAGAAAGGGGAGCCCATAGAATTTTATATTCCAAAGAATGATTTACTATAAGGGAATTTAAAAGTAAAATTTGAAAAGAAGTACAAGTGAATAAAAAAGTCATTGTGCTTTCGATCAAGACTCTGCCAGATAGTCTAAGCATCCATGTTCTTCAGCCCCAGTAGAGAAGGAACAAGCTCCATCTGCTGTTGCTGCTTTGGAAAAACCACATACACCAACATAACTGATACAAACAAGTAAGCAGAAAACAGTTGGGAAACAAATAGAGGAGTAATCTGGGGCCAAGTCAAACTCAGAAAGGCAGCTTGAAGATATCTGACAAATGAGAAGAATTTGGAACTGAGCAAGGAAATACTATTCAACTTGCACTTTAAAGCAGTCCGACTTCATATTGGCACACTTAGTTTCTATACTGAAAGTCAACAAAAGGGAGAGGAAAGACCACAAAGGCTACGTGATAGAGAATTCTGATAAGTAGTGTATAAATAAATCATGTTGCTGGGGGCCTGACTTTGGGCCTAAAAGTGTTGAAAGGTACTGAGAAGGTAGACATGACATAAAGACAGACCCAACAAGATTCTCTAGTGGATTCAATGAGCAACACAAGTGAATAAGAGCCATAGATTATCACCAAAGCATTTTTGCCCCTTTTATTTTATTTAAAACTGAAACAAGTTTGGTTTTATGTGTCAATCCCAGAGCCCTCACCCTCCCATCCTCCCCTATCACCCCCACCAAACCTTATCCATCCCCTTTCTCCCCACCCAGGGAGGGTGAGGCCTTCCATGGGCACTCTTCAAAGTCTATCATATCATTTGGAGAAGCCCAGCCCCTCTCCCATGTTTCTAGGCTGAGAAAGTATCCCTCTATGTGAGATAGGCTCCCAAAGACCATTTGTATACTAGGGATAAATACTGACACATTACTAGCGGCCCCATAGACTGCCCAGTCCTCCTAACTAAAATCCACATTCGGGGGTTCTGGGTTGCTCCTATGCTGTTTTCCCAGCTATCAAACTGGGGTGCATGAACTCCCCCTTTGGTCAGAGCAGCTGAATCTATGGGTTTCGTCAGCCTGGTCTTGACCCCTTTGCTCACCACTTCTTCCTCTCTGTAACTGGATTCCAGGAGTTTGGCTAGCGTTTAGCTGTGGTTGCCTGCTTCTGTTTTCATCAGCTACTTGTTGAAGGCTGTAGCATGGTGGATAAGGTAGTCATCAATTTCATTATCAGGGAAGGGCTTTTAAGCTAGCCTCTCCACTATTGCTTAGATTGTTAGTTGGGTTCATCCTTTCAGATCTCTGGGAATTTCCTTAGAGCCTAATTTTTCCTTAAATCTCTAATAGCTCCCTCTATTATGGTATCTCTTTTCTTGTTCTCCTCTATTCTTTCCCTGTCTCAATCTTCCTGTTCCCTCATGGCAACCTCTCTGCTCCTCTTCTCCCCTTCTCTTTCTCCTAACTCCCTCTCCCTTCCCTCCATACTCCCAATTTCCAAAGAATTCAAGAAGTTAGTTACCAAAACACTAAATAATTCAATTAAAAAGTGGAGTACAGAACTGAATAAATAATTCTCAAAGGAGAATTCTAAGGTGGCTGAAAGACACTTAAGAAAGTGTTCAGTGTTCTTAGCCATCAGGAAAATACAAATCAAGGCAATTCTGAGATACCATCTTACTCTTGTCAGAATGGCTAAAATAAAAAACACCAAAGACAGTTTATGCTGAAAAAAGATATGGAGAAAGGGGCACTCTCCTTCACTGCTGATGGGAGTACAAACTTGTTGGAAATCAGTATGGCAGTTCCTCAGGAAAATGGGAATTAGTTTACCTCAAGATCCAATAATTCCACTCTTAAGCATATACCCAAAATATGCACATTTATATCCACATGACATTTGTTCAACTATGTTCATAGCAGCATTGTTTGTAATAGCCAGAACCTGGAAACAACCTAGATGCCCCTCAACTGAAGAATGGATGGAGAAAATGTGGCACATTTACACAAGGGAGTACAACTCAGTATAAAAACACAATGGAATTCTGAAATTCACAGGTAAATGGATAGAAGTAGACGAAACCATCCTGAGTGAGGTAACCCAGTCACAAACAGATCAACACAGTAGGTGCTCAATAATGTGTGGATTTTAGACATAGGGAAAAGGATTCCCTGCTTACAATTCACACCGCCAGAAAAGCTAGGAAACAAGAAGGACCCTAAGAGAGACATACATGGTCACCTGGAGAAGGGGAAAGGGACAAGATCTCACCAAAGCTTTTTACCTTGAAAAATTTAGAGAATGATGAGGTTGTTATGCCCTGTATATGAAAGACTACAGAAACAGTAGATTTTAAACAAAAAAAAATATCGAAATTTTCACGTGCATTGTGTCTATTTCCTTTGGTTTCTCAAATGATGCTGAGCAGGTAGGCTTTCAATGGCAAGATTTTGGTAAAGACATAAATATAGAAATATTTAGTATTTGTGGTTGATAATGCAACAAGATTACCTATACAGTGAGGAAACAAAAAATAAGAGGAGTAAAAATAGATGAGTGGTATATTTCTATCTTTAGAGATCAGATCAATGAAAAGGATACAGCAAGATGATGCATGATGGAAGAGAAGAGCAACCTGATAGTAAATCAGAAAACATAAAGCAGTCAAATGATCAAATGCTACCTTTTCATTTACTCGTCTATTTTTCACTGAGAATTTTAAAACATGCATGTAATGTGTTTTGGTCAAACTCACCCAGTTCCCTCAAGCTCCAACTCCTTACTTCTCTCTATAACCACTCTCCTCATTCAATTTCATATGATCTTTCCTTTTCAACTGAGTCTACTTGTACTGATTATATGTTCATGTGTGTAGGACAATACTGGAACATTGATAGCATAGCTTCACAGGGTGCACATCCCTGAGGAAAACTGATCCTCCATTGCACAGTGGCTATCAACTGTCAATATTCCCTCAGTGGGAGGGGTGGGGTAGGTTAAGACTTCATGAGAATCCTTCCCATTCATGCTTATACTTTTACACACAAACAAAGCCACTGTAAATTGTACATGAAGCACTGTCATTTATGCCTGATATTGTTTTGCTGCAGATAACTATCTCTAGCTGTTAAAAAATTGCTTTTATGAAAATCGATTAAAAATAAAGGTATGAATTTGAAAGAAAGTAAGGAAAGTTGTGGAAGAATTTGAATGGAAGAAATGAAATGGGGAAATAATGTAATTATATAATAATCTCAAAAATGTAAAGATATGAATTCTAAATATCTTTCTGTCCACTCTTTTCTAATGATATTTGTTCCTTGAGGGGAAAATATGTAAAATAAGAGATGGCAACTCTATGCCTTGCTTTTCTTCACATGGAATCTGAGCCCCTCTGTACTCTGTGTTCTATTCCTAATAACTTTGTTCTATGAAAATAAAGATATCATTTTATACTGATACACTTAATAGAATAAATACAATAAAAGTCACTGCCAAGGTGATGGAGAGATTGCTCTGTGGTTTAGAGCAACTGCTGTTCCTATAGCAGAACACAGTTTATTTCCCACCACTCATGTCAGCCAGCTTATAATTGCCTGTTACTATACTTACAGGGAACCCAATTGTTATTGCTGACCTCGTTAGAAACCAACACCCCCCCCACGCACACACACTCACTCATAATATGGATATAAAAAAATAAATTATAAATTACTTTCCATCCAACTATCTATGATGTTGCATGGTGAGTGCAAAACACCTGCCATTTTTGGAAAATAGTAGCCATTTTCTAGAAAATTAAACACATGTTACCTCATAAATAATGAGCTGATCAAACTATGAAACATAGATAAATGTATTTTCACATGCAAATGTAAATAAATTATTTCAATTTTTAGTTTTTATAGCTCCAAATCTGAAATCATGCAAGTGTTCCTTCACTGGGTAAGCAGATTATACAAACATATGATGCTACAACATGACAACCATGACCCAATAAGTACATACAAAACCCTACAAATTCCAAATCAGACCCACTGCTAAATGAGAATTTATGAGTGTTGTTAGTGAGTGTTTCGACTGTTATTACAACTATATAAAATGTGTTTATTTCTGTATTGTGTATCTTGCCTGTGTCTTTGTCTCTGCCCACATGTCTTCAGAAGATAGCATTAGATATACTGGGACTAGAGGTTGTGGGCAACCATATGGGTGCTGTAATCCTGAGCTCAAAGCCTGATTAGGTTGTCTTTGGCTAGCCAGCTATGCTTATCTATTTTCATATTAGCACTATTCAGACATAGTATGTAAAAATATTATTAATGATTCATAGGTTGACTTTTCAAAAGTTTGTTTCACAGTGTATGTTAAAGCATTACAGTTCATTGCAGTTTATTTACTAATTTTGGTTTTGACTTCTGTGGCTTTGGTGTCAAACCTAAGATAACATCGCCAAAGTTAATAAAACTTTTCTTAAGTATTTTCTTCTAGAAAGTTTATATTCTCAGGTCCCATAGATTAGCTTTTAAGCAATTAAAACTTCCTTTGGTAAACTACATGTTAAAGGTACAATTTCAGTCTTTTGCATGTGGATATATAATTTCATCAGTTCCTTTTTTAAAAAAGTTTCTTCTCTACCAATTGACTATATTAGTTCTGGGCTGCCTATTCTACTACATTTGTTTCTACAGTTTATATTACTGTTGTGTTGTTTTAATTACTTTAGCTTTATATTATGCTGACTGCATGCAGCATCGTACCTTCAGCTCTGTTAGCATTTTCTTCACAATAAATTGGTAGTGCTGAGGAGATGGCTTAGTTGATAAAATGTTTGCTATGAAAGCATGTGGCAGAAAATCCCTGAGTTCAGATCCCAAGTTTTGTTTATAAAATTAGCTATGTTTGGCCCGCATATTTGTATTCCCAGCTAAGAACCGTAAAATATAAATTCATCCCAGGGTCTTGGCTTGGCCAGTTGGTCTAGCCACAGTGTGTAAGCTGCAATTTCAGTGAGATTCCCTGCTTCAAAGAGTAATAGAAGAAGCCACCTGGTGGCATCATATTTTGGCTTCAGCGTGTGGATCCCCAAAATAATTTACAACCATGTACATGTAAGCACACATATGGACATGCATACACACATGTATCTCACAGGTACATGAAGAAAGTGGCTGCTTAAGCAATTTAGGATGCTTTCAGTTACAAGTAAATTTGAATCCTGTCATCAAAATATTGCAAAAAGTGTGATGCCCAGGGTCCTGCTCTAGTAGCCTTTAGGTCCTGAGTCAGAGAAAAGGTATTGGTGCCCAAAAATGTCTGGCTGCCAGAAGAATTTTACACAAGTGCTGGCTCCAAATAGTTCCAGCTGTCTTTATTTTTACTTCAAAAACAATCATGTTTATCTCACCCTCCAATGTTAACCTCAGGCATAAACTAAAATTTTTCTCCCAACTTTTAATTCAAAATAACTTTTAAACCAAAAACAACACTGAGCGTGTTGTTAGCTTGGCTAAATATCAAGCCAAGCACATTCTGTTCTTAAAAAGCTCAAAGGTGATAGACATAGGCACACATTCCTAGGAACAACAATATTGTTCAAAACTTAACACAGCATATTTACAGAAATAGGGGTGATCTGACATAAGCTGCCTGCATACAATCAGTTTGTATTTTAGTAGCTGTTCCCTTGTCCTACAAAAGAGCCCTGTACACCTAAGTCTCTCTATAAAAGATTAATTTGATAAAGCATTCTTTTTCCATCATGCTACATAGTTCTTAATGTTTTCTTCCCCAAGAATTGGAAGACATAGATAATGTCCCCTGTATTGCTTCCTCATATATGCCCATTAGCTTTTATTGCCTCTTGTCATGTCAACACTTAATCAGAAAAGTTACCAGATTCTGTGGTAATAGCTGGTAATTCCAGATAAGAAACTTGAGAAGCTTTAGTTCCCAAAGAATTTTGGGGGAAAGTATGTGAGAAAAAATGGGAGGTTTCTGGGAATGATCACATCTATCCCATGTGTGACTGATGAAGTATCAAAAAACTTCCAAGATACTCATCCATAGATATTATGAGAGAGAAGAGAACACATAGGCCACACCGTTCCAGCAGTACTCTGTGCTTTCCCAAGGTCCACTGGTCATTGCCAAGTAGAACATTTCCACAGGCTTTGCCTCATGGAGACCCATTGGGTAAGTATTTATATGCTGATCTAAAACTAGGCCTCATGGCTCCCAACCACAAGAAAAGTACAGAATAATCTCCCTCATAAAATGAAAAATTTCTTAACAAAGTACTATCAAATTATCAAATAGAACAATAAAGGGATGACAGATAATCAAAAAATATCGTCTACCTCTTAGATATAATAATGGCTTGATAGATTAAAACTGTCAAGAGTGTTATACCATGTTAACAGTTTGAAGGATAAAAATCAATTATCATGCCAAATCCATTTCTTACTTAAAAAGCAAAAACACTTAAAATCCCCGAAGAAGCACAACTATAGAAAAAGAAATATACCTTGCATAATAAAAGCCATGGATAATATCAAATTCAGTGTGGTGAAAACCAAAAATTGTCTTCTAATGCCAGGACTAGAAGAGGCTATCTATACTGACCACTTCTGTTCAACACAGAAGGTATAGCCAGATTAATCAGACAAACAAAAGGAAAGGGGTATAGATAAGAAGGGAAGAATTAAAATCAGCCCCATGCACTATGATACTGTATGTACAATATCTTATTTATTCATAATTTGTTTATTTATTCTTCTCTCATACAAAATGTCCTGGCCACAGCCGCCCCCTCAACTCCTCTCAATCTCCTTCCTTTTCTCCCAGATACACTCCTCCCCCATTTCCCTTCAGGAAAGAGCAGGCCTCTGACGGATAGCAGCTGAAATGAACATTTCATAAGAAGATGCAATAAGACTAGGCACAAAACCTCATTATTAAGGCTGATGAGATAGTCCAGTAAAAGGAAAATGATCCTTTTACTGGACTTTTACAAAAGAACCAGAGACACCCACACTCACACTATTAGGAGTCCCACAAAAACTCCAATCTATACAACCACAGCATGGAACCAGGGAACCTAGTACCATGCAGGCTGAGTGACTTCAGCTTCATTCTCTGTGAGTCCCTGTGAGCTGTCCCTAATTGTTCTGTGGGTGCTGTTCTCCTGGTATCCCCTATCCCTCTGGCTGCTACAATCCTCCCCTCCTCCTTCTTCTAGGGGATTCCCTGATCTGTGTCTAATGTTTTATTTGGGATCTCTGCACCTGCTCTCCTTAGCTGCTGGAGGAATCCTCTCTGATGATGATGATCGTCTAGGCAGCAATCAATGAGCATAACAGAATATCATTATGATTCATTCCATCACTTTTTTTGGTTGTAGTTCCAGTTGTGTTTTGGTACAGCAAGTGTTTCATTCATTCCTAGGTCCCTGTGCCATCCGGCTTGCAGTTGCTGACCTACGAGGCAGTGTGGGGCATGGGCTCCCTCTGCTGTGGGCCTCAGGTTAGATGAATCATTGGTTGGCCAATCTCACAGGCTCTGAACAACCATTATCTTAGCCTACAAAACCTTGTATTGTAGGTACAAGGTTTTATGGCTTGGTAGGTTTCCTAGCCCCATCACTGGAAGCCATGCCTGGTAGAGGAAAATGGCTGTTTCAGGGTGTGTATCCTCTATTACTAAGAGTCCTCATTAGGGTCACATTCATAGGTTCCAGGAAGTTTCCACTATACTAGGTTTACACATTCCACCCTATTCTAAAATACTCCATAGTTTCAATCATATTTCCCAATACTCTCTACCTCAAGCCCTCCCTCACCCACATGATCCCTCAGGTTCCTACCCCGACTACCCTCCAGTCCACTCACAAAATCTATTCCATTTCCCTTCTGAGGAAATCCATGGATTTCCCCTAGAGCCCTCCTTGTTATTTTACCTCTTTCGTCTGTGGATTGTAGCATGATTCTCCTTTACTTGACAGCTACTGTTTGTCTTCCTGGGTCTAGGTTACCTCTCTCAGGATATTTTTTTCTATTTCTATCCATCTGCCAGCAAATTTGATGATATCCATTTCTTTTAACCACTGGGTAATCCATTGTGTAAAATGAACCACATTTTCTTTATCTATTCTTCACTTGAAGGACATCTAGGTTGTTTTCAGGTTCTAGCTATTATGAATAAAGCTGCTAGGAACATATTTGAGCAAGCGACCTTGTGGTAGGATGAAGCATCTTTTGTCTATATGCCCAAAAGTGATATAACTGGGTCTTGAAATGGATCAATTCTACTGCCATATTGATTTCCATAGTTGCTATGTAAGTATTCCATAAAGATGATTTTTTAAATGGTATAAGGAAACAATTAAATACAGTAAATTTTCTGGATACAGATTAGGAATGCAAAACTTTAGTGTTTTAGTATATGAAAATAAAATATTTAAAAAGCTATTAAGAATGTGATTTCATTTCTAAGGACATCAAAATGAAAAAAATATTTGGAAATAATTTAAACAAAAGTTCATATCTATATCATTTAGCTGAATAGCTGTCTTGTGACTTTGAATGTAAAGTGTCTCTGTGAATGACACACTCTGGAAATCCCTAACTGGTGGTAAAGCCAAGGCTAATTTTCTGAAATGTGTCATTCTCTGACTGTCTCTCTGAGTATGTTTCTGTGTCTGTCTGTCTGGATGTGTGTGTATTCTATGCCTCTGTCTCTTTGTCTTTCTGTATGTCTTTCTCTGTCTCTGTCTCTCTCTTTTTCTTTCTCTCAGCCCACCCCCTCACTAGCTCTCTCTGTCCTGTTTCTTTTGTGCTTCTCTTCTAATGCCACTTTTACAGGCCACCCCTCTCTATAAACACAAGCAAGCCTGGAGTTACAAGTCTACCAGTAGCATCCTCTGCAGTGCAGAGAGTTTTAGATTCCCTTATTATATTCCTTTGCTTCTTTTCCATTCCATGCTACTTTTAATCAGAGGTACCTTAATTCCTCGTGTATGTTAATTAATTTCTCTTATTTGCTTGGGTCTCTGCTAATATTTCTAAATTATTATTTATTTTTTAAATGATCTCATTATTCTAATTTAATTACTAATATTATGCTACTTGCTTCTTTCACATTTATGTTCTCAGTAGCTAATACATATAGTACATATAGTACTATCATTACTCCTTTACAACCCAGCACTTCAAGAACTAAGGTTGAATAGGCATTGCTTATGCTTGCCTATTACTGGGCAAGGTACAAATGTTTTGGCAGATAGCATTTTATTAAATTTTATTTTAAAAACAGTCTTATTTTTACATACCAATGCCAGTTTCCTCTCCCTTCTATCCTCCCACTGCCCTCCAACATCTCTTCATCCCACCTCCATCCACTCCTCCGAGAGGGTGAAGCCTCCCTTGGGGTAATCTTCAAAATCTGTCACATCATTTGGGTCAGAACCAAGGCTCTCCCCACTGTACCTCAGCTAAGCAAAGTACCCCTCCAATAGGCAAAGGGCTCCAAAAATCCAGTTCATATAATAGGGATAAACACTGGTTCAACTGCCAGAGGCCCCATAGACTGCCCAAACCCCCCAATTGACACCTATGTTCAGGGGACCTAGTTCAGTCTTTTGCAGGTTCCAAAGCTGTCAGTGTGGAGTCAGGAAGCTCCCACTTGCTCAGGTCAGTTCTTTCTGTGGGTTTCCCCAACATGATCTTGACTCCTTTGCTCATCACTCTTCAGTCTCTACAACTGAACACCAGAGGTTCAGCCTAGTTCTCACCTGTGAACTTCTGCTTCTGTTTCCATTAGCTACTGGCTCAAGGCTCTATGATAGTATTTAACTTAGTCATCAATCTCACTATAGTGAAAGGGTACTTAAGGTACCCTCTCCACTATTGCTTAATTCTTAGTTGGGTCATCCTTGTGGAAGCACGGGAATTTCCCCAGCGACAGGTTTCTCATTAAGCCCATAATGGCTCCTTCTACCAAGGCATCTTTCATTGCTCTCCTTCTCTGTCCTTCCGGCAACTGGACCTTCCTTATCCCTCATGTTTTCCTCCCCTCTCCCCTTCTCCCCTTCTTTTTTATCATACCTCCTTCCCCTTCTCCCCATGATCACAATTTACTCAGGTGATCTTGTCCCTTTCCCCTTTTGGGGGTCAATGTATGTCTCTCTTAGAGTTTGTCTTGTTGCCTATCTTCTCTGGGGATGTAGATTGTAGGATGGTTATTCTTTGCTCTGTGTCTAATATTCTCTTATGAGTGCGTACATACTGTATTTATCATTTTGTGTCCGCATTACCTCACTTAGGATGGTTTCTTCTAGTTTTGTCCATTTGCTTGCAAGTTTTAACTATTTTAGCTTCAAAATAGTACTGGAAATCAAGCCTGATGTCTTAAGAATGTAGCCTAAGCATAACAATTGACTTTTTCTCCAAGCCAAGCACAGAAATGACACTTCAACCTTACTTCAAATAAGCCCTACAGGGTCACTTCAAATAGATCTAATAGAAAGAAATAGGGACAACACTGTTTTTTTTTTTTTTTTAACAGTTTACATTTGCAAAAAGATTAAAGTCTGGAAAATGCAATGAAAGCAAAAGATGATTCAACTTCCTCAGTAATCAAGAAAATGCAAATTAGAATAATACTCAGATTTCCTCTCAACCCAAATAGAATGACTATCATTAGAAAACAACAAACACTGGAAAGCATGTGGGACGGGAGACCCAAATATATATATCTGGTGGGAATGGAAATTGGTCCAGTCACTTTCAAAAATCATTGTCCAAGTTCTATAGAAATACTTCTAATAAAAATGCCAAAATCACCCAGTTATACCACTTCTGGATTGCAAGAGTTAACACATTAAAGATAACCCTAAAGGCACCAAAACACATCAGTGTCACATTAAGGAATAAAACACAGCACTTCCTCATGGGGTAAGTTAAACCAAAGTGAGTCCAAACGTTAATTATTACCCATTTCTTGCCCTATATATTCTGTCTATCTGTAGTCTGTAATTACTACCTTATCTCTTATCTATCTGTTGTGGAGAAAGACAAACAAGACTCCTGAGATTCTCTTGACTGACAGAGTAGCCCAATAGTAAGCTTGAAACCAATGAAAACTTTATCTTTAAGAAGGGGTTTATCCAAGCCATCTACCTGAGACCCATGTTCAAGGGGTCTGAGTCTATCCAATGTTGGATTACCAGCTATCAGTCTGGGGGGGGGGGATTAGCTCCTCCTTGTTCGGGTCACCTGACAGTGGAACCATTATGTATTCCTGGTACACAAAAGGACTTTGGGAGCTTGTTCCCCATGGAGGGATACTCCCTTAACCTAGAGGCAGGAGAGAGGGCCTAGTCCCTACTCCAAATCACTTGACAGATAACCTCACCAGGAGGGCATCACCCTATATGTGGAGTGGGAGGTGTGTATGGGATGGAAGGGTGTTTGGGTGTCATGGGAGGGTGGAAGAGAGGGGAGAAGAGAGGGAGGGATGGAGGAAGAGAAAGGAAACTGGGATTGATATATAAAATAAGAAAAACAGAAATAGAGTAATAAAAAGCCATGTGAAAAAGGAAATACACAGAGAGTCTGGATAATTATGCTATTGTGTTGTCTTTGAAGTGCTCAATTGCTAAGGAAGGAATAACAATTGCTACAATAAACTTGATGATCAATGCTGCTGAATTAATCTAATTTATATATTTTAAAAATGCTTTGACTTTCAAATTTAAGTCTAAGCACAGGTTACTGGGGAAAAGAATTTCTATTTTTGTTTCCACAGAAAATGAGAAGCTGTGGATTCCTTCCAGACTAACATGGTTTGATCATGCAAGACCCCCTGAAACAGTGTCCCAGGTGATCCAACATTCAAAACAGCTGGGACAAGGGAGCCTTGCAAACCACTACAACCAGGATTTCTGTATATTCTTAGGATCCCCATGACAGTGTCCCCTACCAGCAGGAAGCAGTTTGGAAAGACCAATGCCCAAAAACCCAAATATTGTCTATAAATGTTTGTTTTCATTTAAATGGGGTTGGTTATAAATGGTTAATGATCACAACCAGTCTATTTTTAAAGGTAAAATGGGGATTATGGTATAGAAATAAATACTTTGTTTTGGGAAAGGAGAGAGAGAGAGAGAGAGAGAGAGAGAGAGAGAGAGAGAGAGAGAGAGAGAGAGAAGGGGGACTAAATTCACCAGACTTAACCTAAATTCACTAGACTAAATAGCACCAGAGCTTGTTTTCTGGCTTACAGCTGCAAACAAACATGCATGCATATTCAAAGATGATACACACACACACACACACACACACACACACTATCAAACTATACAACCTCCCAACATACATATCAAAACATCCAATGCACTAAAAAAGAAATAAGCAATATTATGTCACTGAAGTAACTAAGGAATGGTTAAACTTAATGACTCAGACAAAAGAGCACAATTAATGAAGCTATATCTTTAGAGAAGACAGGAGAAATGGAGGTCTAATAAGCACAGACTTAGCTTCCCCACATCATTGTAAGCACAATGTCCAAAACAGGAAGATGAGCACAATGTGGTAGTACAATAGCATATATTCATTATGAATTACAAAATAAGATTTTTAGTTATGTTTAATTTTATCTTTATAGATAGTAAGGATTTACTCTTGTTGGTGACAATGAGGATAACACATGGGCAATGTAATTAAACATGTCCCCCAAAGAATATGAAGTCGGATAATGAGAATGAAACTGGATTAGAAAGAAAAATGAGAACCTTCAGAAACATCTTTATTTATCATCTAGCCTTATTGTATTTCTTGCTTAGATCATCTCTAGTGGTCTTTAATATATTTTCGGATGTTATTTTAGCATTGTATAAGAATTCTGAGTGTAAAATCCACATATAAATTTGGGAGTGGGACTCAAATGTAGCATGTTCCTAGCAAGTACAGAAAGCTCTGGGTTCAATCCCTATCTCACCAAAAACAATGAAAAAGGCAAAACTGTACATAGAGTTTGTTATATGTGACTGCTTTTCTCTCACAAAGTAATTGTTACTACTTGTGAATAATGTTTAAATGTATTTATTATTGTTTGCAATATATAGAATCATATTGCTCAATGGAAGTATTTCTCTGAAATTGTTGAGTTATTCAATGTTCTATTTCTCTGAAGAGACACCATGACCATGATAATGCTCATAAAGGAAATCATTTAACTGGGGTTGCTTATAGTTTCAGAGGTTTAGTTCATTCTGAACAATGGGGACTATGGTAGCATAGAGGCAAACATAGTGCGAGAGAAGGAAATAAGAGCTCTGTACATGGATCCCCAAAAGGTAGGAAGAGAGAGCACCTGGGCCTGACTTGGGATTTTGAAAACTCAAATCTTAACCCTAGTGAAGCACTTCCTCCAACAAGGCCACACCTCCTAATCCTTTCAAGTAGTCCCATTCTCTAAGCATTCAAAAGGTCCCTTTTGGAGCCACTCTTATTCAAACAATTCTTCCTAACATAATGTTTCATTTTAGTTCACATCAATCATTAGGCTACTAGTCCCCCAGTATCTCATTTATCTACCAAGAAAGAATTCACAGTAAATGAGTGCATAAATATAATTTCTTTTGATAGGATCAAGAAACAATGGAGTACATTCTTAGTCCATAGCATAGTAGTAAATAATGAGCTAATGCATGCTAGCTTTTTCTTTCTATAGTTGGCTACATAGGAATGAAGTTAATTTTGTTCCTTCTGCTGATTAAGTAAAGCATTAGTGTAAAAATCACATCTGCTTTTTCTTGCTTCATGTCTCCATATCACATCTTCACTTTCCATGGCAGAAATGCTCTCTCCGAATTTGCAACATGGTCATAAAATATCTAAACATAGGCATCAAATTTGTGCTTGCACAGCATGCATGCTTGCAAATTCCATATATAAGCTCTTGAAGTTTGGAAATGGTGTGGTAATTACAACCTCACCAGAGACCAGAGAGAAACCTTTATCTGAAAAATACAGTAAATCACATTTTGATGTAAGTTATAAGTCGTTCATAATACATTCAGATCTCTAATTACTTCCTGCCTGTCTGCCTACCTACAGATAAAACTTCTATCTAGGTCAGTGTGAATTATTAGGAGTAAAGTTAGAGGAAACTACAACTCAACAACTGCAACCACAAAACAAGAAGACAAGAAGAAGAAATAAAATGACACAGTACAAAAGCTTATTTCTAGAACTCAAATTCACACTTAAGTAGAATAAGATGTCTATTTTCGAAAGCCTTTATAACTCAAAAACACTGAAAAGTAAACAATTTTTAAAATATGTGATTTGAATACATCTTAAATATATATATATATGTGTGTGTGTGTGATGTATTCAAATGTATTTGAGATTATATATATATATATATATATATATATATATATATATATATATATATATATTCCTAAACCTATGAATGAGGAGTTCACAACATTTCACATTTTTAGGAACAGTGTAACATTAACTTCCAAGAATGCACAGAGAGAATATACCACAGGAAAGAGTTCCTCTTTGCTCACACAGATTACAAATTTAAATCTGATGGCCTAGATTCCTCTGAATGAATCATTTCACTTTTTCTCTGAGCTTGTTGTATCATATAATAAACAATAAAATGTGTGAACTCATTTAATGATTATGGACCACATCAGTGGACAACATTCAGTCTTGATCATGTTTGAATAGAGAGCTACATATGCTGTTAACAAAAGACCCAGCACATCAGTCCCCTTTTATAACAGTAAGTGTATGAAGTCTAGGTTTAACATTAAAAAGGAAAAAAAATGCAGCCTCAGAAAGATAAAGTCATTTGTGGGAAGAATTCTGTAATTAAACAGTGAAACTAAGTGAGGGCCAACCTCAAATTGATGGAATTTAGAATTGTAGAAGTCCTTTAGAATCACAAATTCATATAAAATTCTGATTTTCCCCATTTTACATAGCATCACAGCAATTGTAGTGTTAACCAGAATGATATCAGCTACCAAAATCTCTTGTTTGCATCCTTAAAAAGACATAAAAGACCTGAGTAAACTAGAAAATGATGTTTTCTTTGTACTTCAGACCCTTGAGGCATCAAAGGAAGGAAGGGATAAAACTTGTGTTCTAGGTCATCTTATGCCTCAAATAATTTGGTACACATTGAAAACTTGACAAAACCCAAACCCAAATTGCCCCAGCAATTTTTATCCATTTATTCTTTAAAGAAAGTTCATTCCAAGGCAATTGAAGTCTTCACTTGTCTAATTCAACTTATCAAAATGTTTCTGAAGGCAATGTATTGTTATAGGATATGTCTGATGATTTTTTAAAGAAATAAATGTACTGGTTTCAAGAGAGCTGAAGTCATAGAAAATATGATTTAATGTGCTCATACACAATCTATACGTTTGGAATTTAATCTCCTAAACAAAAGTGCTATATTTTACTTGTAATAAAATTTCTAAGTAGTAACTATGCTATTACCATTATTAAGTACTAATCTTGAACAATACTTACATTACCAATTATAAGATTTCTAAGACCTCTGTTTCTGTAAATTCCTTTTACATTGGTATTATAGGAACCTCTCCAGTTTTTCTAACATTATAGAAATATGTTTAGTAGATTAAACATAAAATGTTATTGTGGTAAAATTGACTTAATTATTTAATGAGATTTTTAAACATTAGTTCTACACATATTTTTGGTATAATATTTCACTAAAATGATGTCTCCCTGTGAACATAAACAATTGATCATTTTCTGATTTATATATTACACAGAGAATATCTTCAAACCCAGAAGGTCTGGGTTGATGAATTAGTTTATCATTTGCCCAGTAATTTTGTGTTTACCTTTGCAATAGTGTTTACTCTTTGCCAAAAGTGACAGGGTACCAACACTGGATAAAACATCATTGGAGCCTGAAAAATACCTACCATCTCTCTGGAAATGTAATTACTTTGGAAATAAATAATTAAGAATATTCTATTTTTGATAGGAGTTCTCATGTAAAAGATAAATTGGAATTGTTTAATATATATTATGTGTCATCTAGTCTTCATAGTTGTACCTCCTCATGTTCTCTCCTTCTCTGTGAACAATGCAATTTTGTCTCCATGCCCTGTAGAGTCATCTTCTCTGCTCTTGGTAATAGCCCTAACATGTAATAGGGTAATAGCCCTAACTAGAATTCAGAAAAGGTGATGATAAACAATTTTGTCTCTTGGAATTTTTGTAATTGAACTTATCTTTCTTCTCATCCGCTCTATGCACATGGTAAAGATGAGTTTCACTTGGGCTTCCAAGGGGAAGCATTGTCATCTAGCCATAAGTAAGCCATCTTAGACATCAGTCACCTGAGTCTTCAGGAGATTGCTGTCCCATCTGCCACATTCCCACAATGACAGAGAGACCTTGACACAAAAGCATCCAGTTTTTCACAAGTATCTTCCCTCCTTCACCTACAGTACAGTACTATCTTTATACTATATATACTGTAGTTCCTAATTGCTGGAAAAGGTACTTATTGCTTTATTAGATGGTAATATATCCACTAAACAAACATGTGAGGTATCAGGTACAAACTGGTGTTCACTAAACACAGAATTCAATAGCTCTTATAACTGAAAGGGCATTTACATATCACCCAACTCAAGGCACATAGGTTCTTTAGAGAATGTAATCTTGTCCTTTCTCTCCCATATCTTTGCTGCTTGTGTATTGTTTTAATTCACCCCTTATTTCACAACATCACCCTGCCAACTCCAGATCAAAATCTAATAGCTATCTTTCCAACCCCCACAGGTGAAACTGTTTCCGTTTCCAAGTACTTTCATCCAAAATCCCTGGTTGTTTCTTTCTGATCAGGTTTGAAAAATAAGCTTATGCATCACTGTTATGAGTTGTAGGTGAGCTTGCCCAAACTTGTACTGAGCCATAGAATCTAGCATAAATATAAAATAGTCTTTCTGGCCAGACTGCTATTTAGCAATCCAGAAAATTTAGTGGAAGTGCAGAGAAATATAGTTGATATTTCATGAAGGAGGGTAAAGCTTTTGGAATAATGCTGGTATGGAGTAAATAATTGCACTTTATTTACACTAAAGTGGTTTCAGTTAAATATTCAGTTAAGTATTCAAATTTAACTGGACATCTGGCAAATATGAAAATATTTCTATGCATAGTATGTTCCTCTTGCTTTCTACCAGCTGCCTGTAGATCAGGATATAGCTTACAGCTATTTCTCCAGTGCCATGACTGGCTGTCTGCTATCATGCTGCCTGCCATGATTATGATGAACTAACCTTCTGAAGCTATAAGCAAGCCTTCAACAAAATGCCGTCTTTCCTGAGTTTGCCTTGATCATAGTGTCTTTTCACAGCAGAAGAACCATAACTAAGATGATGACTGTGTGCATGAATTTCAGAATGTATGTTACCTGAGTGCATTCAATTATTCTTTTTTGTCAGTTAACTAAAATATGAAATAAAATATTCAGTAATATTTTCATATACAAACTCATTTATTTTATAAAGTATTTAGAAATGAATAATTTCACTATCCTTACATAAAACAGGAAATTAAAATAATAAGTTAAACATGATACAATGAAAGACATTGATTTTATATTGAACTAGGAATTGTGCATCTTGAAACTTCTTCCAGCTAATTATTTTCTAGTTTTGTGTCTATTATATTTCATGGGTAACAAATACTTTCTGGTGGAATAATTTTTACTTTTCATTTGCTGATATTTTATAAACAAGCTTTTTGGGCCTTCAACTTAAATATATACTTGTTCTCTGCAGTTGAATTCCAAATGTACCATCATTTCTAAATAAGTAAACAAAATTCACTTTCAATTTTTGGGGGGAACCCAGTACCTCTCTAATGTCCACAGAGCTTACAAAAAGACAGTAAGTCCAGATTTATCTTTGGACTGTCTTTCTAATCAACTTTTAATAACATTTGGTTCTTGCTGTCACTCTAAATACTATGGCACTTGTACTACCACAGGGTCAAACATTTTATGCCGTTTAAAGATGTTTACTGTGCCTCTGTTTATCTACAGAGAACTGTGTGACTCTACAAAGACAGAGTTAAAATTAGTCACCGGCTCTCCTCAGTGAAGTATCAATGTTCTGATTCTACATCTACAAGAGGAATTGTCCCTGAGAGACAATGTAGATGTTTGATCTCACATAGAAAGGTGAGAAAATATAAATTAATTTCTGGCAACTGTTTTTGGTTGAATATCCCAGTAGATCAATTAGGTTTTATCTCACTGTTCACATGCTAGGTATCCCAGAAATATTACAGACAAGAATTTTTAAAGTACTTTTTACTTCATTTAAATTTCATTTTCCTTCTAATCAGAACATCCTGGTTCCAATTCTGGACTCTCTACAGAGCTTACTTATAAAAGCTGCTTCTGCAGTGTGGTGGTCAACAGAATTAAAGTTGTAAATGTTGGACTAGATTTATGAAAGTATTTTTGCATTTTCTAAATAGAGTTTGATGTTTCTCTTTGGCTTGTTAAATATCTCAAAAATATGCATAACCTTCTTGCAGACTTCCAACCTGTATACTGAAAGAAAGGTAAGTTATCCTAACTCAAATGTATTATGGTTTAAAAGTATTTGAATAAATCATGTACAGTCAGTATAGGTGTTTTATTGTCAATTTATACATCAAATATACATACATATATGCAAAAGCAAGATAACCTTTTAACTCACTAAACAAAAATGACCAGTGCAACTTAACAAAAAAAAACTGAAAAATAATATATTTATTGCAATGGTTCATATGTGTCCTCAGTCTGTTTGACTGTCCTCCAGTCTTCCTCCCAGCACCAGTATTATCTTCACTACAAGAAAGTCATTAAAAATACCTTTTATAAATTTGTTTATGCAGGGGAGAAAAAGGCATTCATGCTTCATGCTTTCTTTGATCTGGAAAGATTCAAGATGAATCTACACCACAGAATGTCACTGGTTTTGCCAAAGGAGCAAACACAGCTCACCACATGTGACATACCTTGCTGGCATCCACGATTTCTTTTCCAGAACCATAGTTTACTCCTCAAGGTCAGATTGTCCAAGATAGAGAAGAGTGGTATTTTCTTTAGAGAAAAAAGATAGTGTGGGAAGTTTTTGTGATGCAGAAAAAGAAGAGTGAAGAAATGTGTATGGGGATATTATAGTGTTGTTTATATATTTGTTTGTTTGTTTGTTTATTGGGATACAGCCAATTACACCCAGGGTATTGTAGACACTTGATAAGTGTTAAACCACAGAATGAAACAAAATTGCATCCAAGTTTCATTTTTAGTATTTTATTATTTATTTATTTAAACAGAAACTTTTTAAGTTACTTGAGTTGATCTTGAATCTTTTATCCTCCTATCTCAGTTTCCAGATTCAATGGGACTACAGATGTATACATTTAATTATAAAATGATAATTAAAACTAAGTTCTTGACTTCCTACATTATAATTACCATATTTCTTTGGTAAAGAAATTATATTGAACTCTTACTGTATGAACTATTTTATGTATCCTTGGATGGATCACAGAAAGGAAAAATGACCATTTAAGTCAATCTCTTATGAACATAGTTATGTGTACATTTATATGATGATGACTTAAATGGTATTTATAATCCTAGTACCTTTTTCTGAAGAATATTGCTTGAGAGCTCACCCCATACAGTCAGATACATAAGAGTTTGAGTCTTGACCTGGTCACTTGTTAAGTGTTCATGAAATAATAAACTCTTCATGTATTAGTCAGGTAAATTGACACAAGAATAAAATTATATATAAACAATTTACATACTATATAACATTGGATAAGTCATTATTAACATGAAAGGCTTTGTTAAAAAAGCATATCAAATGAACATATTACTATGTAAAATTTAGAATGGACACTAATTTCCATTATGAAACACACTTACATAAATGATTCATTTAAAGTTTGTCTTTTCCGGCTATGGCTCCATCTGCTCTACTTAGAGTTGTTCTTCCTTAGAAAGTTTAGGAAACTCTGAAAAAGGAAAAGCTTGAGTTTATTTTTTTCACTAAGCGTTTTTATTATCTAGACTGCAGTCTTGCTATTATAAATTCTATGATTATCTTTCCTTGAATGATGTTGTTAAAACCCAGGATAGAATAGATCTGATGACTAGTGATTATTGCTCTGTGATAAAACACTGACAGAAATGAACTCAGGGAGGAAAGAATTTCACAGCAAAAGTTACCATTCCTCATTAAGAAGAAGAGTCAGGAAAGGAAGTCAAAAAGAAACTGAAGCAAATCCTACAGGGTAAAGGGGCTTACTGCTTGCTTCTCTGGCTTGGACAACTTCTATTTTTATACTTCTTATGCTCAACTGCCTAAGGATGCCAGTAGCAATTAACAATGAATGAAGTGCTCACAGACATAGGCCAACATGGTTTGGAAAATTCTCCAGTGGATATTCCCTAACAATAAATGATTCTAGGTTTGTGTATGTTGATAGCTAAAGCTGACTACCAACCACAAGGACTAAACTTCAAATTGAGGAACCAAGTTAGATACCAGACTTTCTAATCATTCATTCAAGGAAGACAAATAAGCACCTAATGGATTGTAAACTCATAGTTTGGCATAAGAAAGCTACTTTTTTTTAATCTTATAAAGTATTGAATAGACAAAAATATTGTACCAACTTTTTAAATTAAATGTGTACTTAGATAATTTCACACATGGACAAAATATATATGTAATTTATTTCATCCTAGCACTTGTTTCTGTAGGACAATGCTTAAGATCCATAAGTTAGTCATCAATCTCATTATCAGGGAAGGGCATTTAACGTAGCCTTTCCACTGTTGCTCAAATTGTTAGTTCGGGTCAGTCTTGTAGCTCTCTGGACTTTTCTCTAGAGTCAGTTTTCTCTTCAAACCTTGTAACGCGATTGCCTCGACCAGCAAAGAAGTCACGACTCTGGGAAGATCCCCTTGTGCTGACCAACCCCAATGAGCTACGTGGTCCCTGCAGATAGGCTAATCTAATGTGGAAGCAAACAGGATGAACAGGCTTAACCAAATAAGGACTTGTTTACACCAGAGAGCACTCACCATCAGGAAGGTGGAAGGCCAGCGCCATCTTTAAGGCGCAGCACTTCACAGCTCTCTAAAAAACCTATAATGTCTCCCTCTTTTATGGTATCTCCCCATCTCGTTTTTTCTCTCATCTATTCCTCCCCTGACTTAATCTTCCTAGTATCACTTGCTTTCCTCTCCCCCTTCTCTTTCTCCTAGCTCCCTCTCCACTCACTACCTCTTTTTCCCAATTAGTTCAGGAGATCTTGTTCCTTTCCTTTCCCTTCTGTGAGGGACCTTGTATGAATCTCTTAGGCTCCTCCTTGTATCCTAGTTTCTCTTGCAGTTTGAAATATAGGCTGGTGATCCTTTGCTCTAGGTCTAAAATCCATATATGAGTGAGTACATACCATGTTCCTCTTTTTGTGAATGGGTTACCTCACTCAGGATGGTTTCTTCAAGTTCTATTTATTTGCCTGCAAATTTCAAGATTCCACTGTTTTTTCCCACTGAGTAAAATTCCATTGTGTAAATGTGCCACATTTTCTTTATCCATTCGTCAGTTGAGGGGCATCTAGGTTGCTTCCAGGTTCTTGCTATTACAAATAGTGCTGCTACGAACGTAGTGGAACAGATGTCTTTTTGCATGGATGTGGATCGTTTGGGTATATGCCTAAGAGTGGGATTGCTAGGTCCTGTGGTAGACTGATTCCCAATTTCCTGAGGAACTGCCATACTGATCTCCAAAATGGCTGTACAAGTTTGCACTCCCACCAACAGTAGAGAAGTGTTCCACTTTCTCCACATCCTTTCCAGCATAAGTTGTCATTGGTGTTTCTAATTTTAGCTATTCTGTTATCCACCATCATGGAGCCCTCATGTAGTAGCTGAAGGAAACACAAGCAGACACCTACAGCTAAACACTGAGCCAAACTGGTATCCAGATGTAGAGAGGGAGGATGAGACCAGGCTACAGAAATCAACACAGACAACTAATATGAACAAGGGGGGAACTAATGGACCTCAGACTGATAGCTGGGAAACCAGCATTGTTCAGACCCCCTGATGATAGGACTCATTTTAAAGGCCTGGGCTGTCTAAGGGACCTCTGACAGTGGAACCAGGATGTATCCCTGGTGCACAAAAGGACTTTGAGAGCACATTCCCCCATGGAGGGATACTCCCTTAGCCTAGAGGCAGGAGAGAGGGCCTAGCCCCTACTCTAAATGACTTGACAGATTTTGTTGATCCCTCCTGGAAGGCATCACCCTCCCTGTTGAGTAGGGGGTGGGATGGGATGAGAGGGAGGTCAGGGGGCTTGGGAGAATGGGAGAGAGGGAGACAGAACTGGGATAAAATAAGAAAAAACTAAGAAAAAAATAAATTTAAAAAAAGGAAAAAAATAAATAAAACCTCATACCATACAGTGAGATACAATTGAGTTTGAGTCTAGGCCTGGTCACTTAATTAATAAAGTCTTAATGTATTAGTCAGTTAAATGGGCACTATTGAATAAAAAGATCCATAAACGATTTATAATGTATATGACACTCGCATCTCTGCCCTCTCTTATCTCCCTATCAGCCTTATCCACTGCACATCATTCTATAAATTTCTCCCTTTTGTTCATGTCTATTTGCTTTGTGACCCATTATGGTTGTCTCTGTGATCAAGCATTTGAACCTATCTATTGGCTATTATTGGACTCAGTTGTAGATAGACTACAGCAGTGGGTATACAGAAAGTAGCCAATTCTCAAACATTACAGGATAGACCTTTGTGCCCACTGATGGGAGATGTTATTCTGTATATATGTTTCTCATACTGGTTAATAAAGCCCTGTGGCCAATAGGAAACAAGATAGGTGGGGCTAGGAGACCAGGAGGAGGAAAGAGGAAGTAGTAGGGAGGAGTCGAGATGTAGCCCAGGGAGGAAGGAAGACGCCTGCCACAGCTCCCCGATAAGAAGACCACGTGGAAATGCTTAGATAAGTAGAAATGGGTTAATAATTAAGGCAGAGCTAGCCCATAAAAAATAATGGTAATTGGCCAACAGGATTGTATCAAATACAGGGTCTCTGAGTGTTATTTGGGGCACACGTGGTTGTGGGACCTTGGCTGCACGACCCGCTGCAGCCGGCAGGAACAACCTGTGGTAACATAATGGTGTCAGAACTGGGATTGAGAATTAACAAAAGCTTAAAAATAGTTTTTAGAAACAAGGAAACAGAGACTAGCAAGACTTCTTAGTAGCAGCATTTTCTCGGTTGGATTTGTTTTGTTGTAGACAGAGATTTGCGTGGCTCCTTTAAGGGAGGTTTCCAAAATTAGCATAAGCGGCAAAAAAGCCAGCTTGCTTTTAAAGAGCTCTGCTAACAATTCATTGGTGTGTACGATAGCTACAATGTAGGTTTACACTGTGTTTTAAAAAATACGCTGGCTTGGGAGAGAAAAAGAAACAGGATACAATGGTTTAAAAAAGAAAAAAGGAATTAAATGGATGGCTATGATGGCAAACGCCATTAATCCCAGCACTAGGGAGACAGATGCAAGCAGATCTCTGTGATTTCAAAGTAAACCTGGTATGCAGTGAATTCCAGGACAGATAAAAGTTACACATGGAAACCCTGTCTCAAAATATGTAAAAAATAGAAATAGAAGAAATAGAATAATAAAAAAGCCACGTAAAGATGGAAAACACAGAGAAATTTTGGATACTATACAGGCTTCTGTTGTCTTTAAATTATTTGATTGCTGAGAAAATAACAACTACTAATAAAAGAAATGCTGCTGGATTAATTCAATTTATACATTTTAAAAATGCTTTGACTCCAAAATTTAAGCCTAAGGACAAGTTACTGGGAAAAAGGATTTCTATTTTTGTTTCCACAGAAAATGAAAAGCTGTGGATATCTTCCAGATTAATGTGGTTTGATCAAGCCAGACCCCCTGAAACAGTGCCCCAGATGATCCAGCATTCAAAGCAGTTGAGACTAAGCCTTGCAGACTACTGCCAAGATCTCTGTGTCTTCTTTGGACCCCCATGACAGCGCCCTCTACCAGCAGGAAGTAGTTTGGAAAGAACGACGACCAAATTCCCAAATATTGTTTATAAATGTTTGTTTTCATTTCAATGGGCTTGGGTATAACTGGTTAATGACACAAGCAATCTTTTTAAAGGTAAAAAGGGAATTATGGTATAGATATGAATACTTTGCTTTGGAATGGATTTCCTTTTATTGATACAATTTAAGGTCAATTTTGTGATATGCATATTTCTCCTCTTGTTTAAGTATTGTGTTTATATAGCTCATTGGAAAATGTAATGTATAATTTAGTACAGATTATAGAGAGTTACCTATGATAGTTCAAACTTGGAGTTAAGTTTGTTAGGATTTCTAGATATACAGAGATTTATTTGAGATGAATAGGCATTCTTCAATCCTTTCAAAGACCTACAGAATATGACATTTAAAATGGTTTAGGGTTTTTCTTGACAGGGAGGCACAACTGTTCCTGGTAACACCACCTGCATCAGAAAGGAAGATGGACATCGAAGAAACACATTATGGAGGTTGCTTTTAATATGGCAAGACTGGTCATTTGGGCAAGGTACTGCTCTTCTGGACTGTTTGACTTTATGTTATAGAAACTGGACATGCAGGACCCACAAAAAGGTAATTGCTTATTCAAGATGGACATTGCTACAGGGTTCCTGCTTCATGGAAGAGGCTGCCAGACAGCCAGATAGTCTACAGGACGCAGAGAAAAGTCACTGACAAACTGCCACTACAGGTGGACAGTTTAAAGTTTCCTGCCTTGTTGAGGAGTCTGGAGACACATTATGGCCTATGGGCTGAACATGGAACATTACAGAAGAACTTTGGGTGACTGACCAGGCAATGAGTTGTCTCTGTCATTTCTAGAGTTTATATATTATCCTTCTGTGGTCTTTGAAGGAGTTGAAGACAGATAGTTATAGTTATAGTTTCCCTTAGTTAGGATTAAAGATAAGTTACATATAGGACTTTAGACTCACAAAGATAGGATAGATTATATTTTTTTAAGTCTTACAAAATGTTAATGGACTAAATATTGTTAACTGTGATTCTTATTTGATAACTGTTGTATGGTATATTTTGCTATGTTAAGGTTAAACCCCTTCTTTTACTTTAGACAGAAAAGAGGAGATGATGGGAGATGTTATTCTGTATATATGTTTCTCATACTGGTTAATAAAGCCCTGTGGCCAATAGGAAACAAGATAGGCGGGGCGAGTAGACCAGGAGGAGGAAAGAGGAAGTAGTAGGGAGGAGTCGAGATGTAGCCCAGGGAGGAAGGAAGATGTTTGCTGCGGCTCCCCGATAAGATGACCATGTGGAAATGCTTAGATAAGTAGAAATGGGTTAATAATTAAGGCAGAGCTAGCCCATAAAAAATAATGGTAATTGGCCAACAGGATTGTATCAAATACAGAGTCTCTGAGTGTTATTTGGGGCACACGTGGTTGTGGGACTATGGTGGCAGGACCCGCTGCAGCCAGCAGGAACAACCTGCCTTAACAGCCCCCTACCTTTTCTGAATCGCTGTTGACAGGGCTAGTCTTTGTGGGCCGAGTGAAGTAGTCATCATTTGTGTGACTTAATGCTTCCAATAGTTAGAACAAATCTAGAGAATGACACTTTTCAAAGCTTCCCCCTACTTTCCAGCCAGTATGAACTTCCCATCCTTTTTTTCAACAATGGCCCCTGAACCTTAGAGGATATTTTACAAATATCATGTTTAGGTTTAATATTCAACTGTCACTTAATCTCAGAAGCTTAGATGAGTATGCATGTCTGCATTCACTCACAATTTACTGTAAATAGGGGTTTCTCTGATTAATTCTGGTAAAACTTATGTCTATAATATTTAAAAGGCAATTTGTTTATGTCACTTTAGTTAAACAACAGTAATAAGAGGCAACGTTTTATTTAATATTAAAAGTCTTTACTTGCACATATTCTTCTTTTAAAGTATCAGAAGTAAAATCTGTTCTTTCATCTGAATTAATATAGAGGAATCAAAGGTTACTAGAAAGGGCATTGACTCAGAACAAAAGCACTTTCACAATTCAAATGTTAATGGCAGTAGGTTACAGTATAATTAAATCACTGGTCCTAGAAGCCTCACTGTCTATTGCCTAATATTTTTCACATTCATTCCCACTAGGCATTTAACATGCTTATTAGCGCTAACAATTTGAAATTCACTAGCTAAGGCATCTTTCATTGTGACCCACAAGTCACTGTCAACTCCAAAGTTGTCCCCTTAGTAAACCTTTTTCTCCCTTTCTCCCATTTTTTCACCACAAAATATACTGTAACATATTTCTTAGCTATGAAGTATATTAATTTATACAGATTGTAACCTATGTACACATTTCTATGCCTAAGAAATATTCTCTTTCTATTTCCTTCCATATTCAACCATCTTTGACATTGTAACAAAAGATAATGGTATGTTCTTAGTTCTAGCAGGTCATACACCTTGATATAATCTCAATTCCAACTTTTAAATAACACAGATGTTAATGTCACAGGAGTCACAGAGTCTCCTAGGTAGGGGATTCACCTCATTGGTAAAATAACTTTAAAATAGATTAGGAAGGGCATGTGAATATAATTTTTTCAGAGGTACTTGAAATGTACCTCTTTTATTACTTAATCTCTTTTCTACCAGGATATCACTGACCACTGATCACACTACTTATCTCAAGGAAGCTGACATTTTGGTATTCATGTCTCCACTAATGCCTAGAAGGCCTAAATCTGCATAGGACTCTTAATTCCATTTTTCCTCACTGGCATTCTCTGTCACTAAGAACATAATAAATTATTATCATTGGGGGTTCTTATCACAACAGGCTGGAACTGTTCCTGAAGCTCAGTGTATAAATATCTCCATTCAATTATGATAATTCCATGATGTTTGTAGTAGAAATAAAGCATTCTGAAAAAAAACAAAAAACAAGAATAACCTTTGAATGATAAATATAGTTACACAATAGCTATTAAATGAAATTTTCTTTTTAAAGAACGTGGAAAGGTTCCTGTCAAAATGTGATCTGATTTATGTTAAAAATAAATTACTCAATTGTTTCATATTTTTCTAATCTCTTGTTTATCCTTTTTTTAAAACTGAATTAGAAAAAGCCCAATTTTAAATTAATACAACACTCCTGATTGGTTTCCTGCTACCCCTCACCACCCTCCCCGAGAGGAGACAGAAAAAAAGAGACTAGAAAACTATGCATCTGTTTTCTTGGGGGCAGTTCAAATACCCTGTGGGAGTGGACCTGGACATCTCTGGGGAGGGCTCATCAATTGTCTGCTTTCTGAGATGCAGCAGGGTTAGGAGAGAGAGATTCAGGAAGGGGCTTGGGTAGAACTTCCTCCAGAACATTCCAGACTTTTTGGGTAAGAGATGCCAGGGCTGGGATGAAGCTTCCACCAGAACAATACTGTCAACCAGAAAACCAGTAGAGGTGTGAGTGAGTGCAGACTATAATGGCTTCTCCTCCCAGGGGTGTACCTGTGGGTGACACTGAGTCAAGATGCAAAACTATTGTCACAAGAAGGTGTCCATGCTAAGAGAGGAGGTACTAGATAGTCTTTTTATAGGAAGATAGGTAGGGAGAGAGGGGGCCACGGTTAGGTACCAGAGGGATACATTTTCAAGATGACCAGTGTCTTCTGCACCCTCCTGACTTGGGACAAAAGCCTAGCAGCTTAAACAAAGGTCTTGTGGCCTTTTGCCTCTCACCAGTTCCCCCCTCCCCCGCACCCATGGACTAGGTCAACAAATTAAAGGCATGCTCAGGGTGTGTCACACAACAGTTCTGGGCCAATCAACCTCTCTAGCTTTCTTCAAGCTGACCAACCCTAAATGAGGAGAGGAAGACTCCTTGGGGCTTGAAACCCACCCCTTTAGAAGTTTTTTGGCTTTCCTAACCTTCACTCTTTCTTGTAGAGGGTCATTTCCTCTGTGTGCCTGACACATGGGTATGCTTCCTTGCCTGTTATAAACATCTTTCTTTATTGCTGAGTCTGTTTGTGGTGTTTGAGATTTCTCTGCTGCCTTGTTGTGCTTCAGGTTTTTCCTGACTTTAATTCTTTTTATTTTCCCTTTTTTTATTATTAATAATATAATTTAAAAATTCTACATGTTGATCTCAGTCTCCTCTCCCTCCATCCCTTTTACCCTCTTTCTCCTGTGACATTCACCCTGGCCACCCTCCCCTCCCATTCCCCCACCCCCATTCCACTTGTAGAGCTATGCTATCCAGGTTGGGTCATGTAAATATGTCAAGTCATTTGAAGTAGGGACTAGGACTTCTCTCCTATCTCTAGATTAGAGGGGCATCCCTCCATGGGGGAGGTGTCTGCAAGGTCCTTTAGTGTACCAGGAATAGATCCTGTTTCCACCGTCTGAGTTCCCCCCAGACAGCTCAGTCCTTCCAGCTGAGACCCATATTCAGAGGGTCTGAGTCAGTCCCATGCTGGATTCCCAGCTATATGTCTGGGGGGCCCATTAGTTCCTCCTTGTTCAGGTGAGCCGTCTTCATGTGTTTCTGCAACCTGGTCTTGTCCCCTGTCTCTGCATATGGATTCTAGTTCGACTGAGTGTTCAGTTATGGGTGTTTGCTTCTGTTTCCACCAGGTACTAGATGAGGGCTCCATGGTGGTGGATAATTTTAGTTGATGATCTTGCTATCAGGGAAAGGCATTTATGGTAGCCTTTCCACTGTTGGTTGAATTGTTAGTTGGAGTCAGTCACATCGGTCTCTAGACCTTTCTTTAGGTTCAGTTTTCTCTTCAAACCAATAATGGCTCCGTCTTTTATGTTCTCTCTGTCTCTCTCTCTGTCTCTCTCTCTCTGTCTCTCTCTTGGTCTCTCTCTGTCTCTCTTGTCTCTCTCTCTCCTGTCTTCTATTCCTACCCTGATTCAATCTACCTAGTCACACAGATTTACTCTCCTCCCATTCTCTTTCTCCTAGTTCTCTCTACATTCACTGTCGCCCCCCATTTCCCATGCTCTGGAGGACTTGTCCCTTCCCTCTTTTGTGAGGGACCATATATGAATCTCTTAGAGTACACCTTGTACCCAGTTCCTCTGGTGGTGTGAATTATAGGCTGGTGATCCTTTGCTCTAGGTCTAAAATCCATATATGAGCAAGTACATACTCTGTTCCTCTTTTTGTGACTGGGTTATCTCATTCAGGATGGTTTCCTCAAGTTCCATCCACTTGCCTGAAAATTTCAAGATTCCGTTATTTTTTTCTGCAGAGTAGTATTCCATTGTGTGCAGAATTCTACCAGAAATTCAAGGAAGAGCTAATTCCAATGCTCCTCAAATTGTTCCACACAATAGAAACAGAAGGCACATTACCAAACTCTTTCTATGAGGCCACAATCACCTTGGTACACAAACCTCACAAAGATACAATAAAGAAAGAAAACTACAGACCAATATCCCTGATGAACATTGATGCAAAAAATACTCAATAAAATACTGGCAAACCAAATCCAAGAATACATCAGAGAAATCATCCACCATGACCAAGTAGGTCTCTTGGTTATCCTTAAAACAAAGCTATTTTCTCATATCACATTAATATTTTTGAGCTTGAATGCTAGCCAGTAATATTTCATAACCTTCATATATAGTAAGTTTCCAAAAGGGGATTTGCTTTAGCTTTATCAAACATTAATTCACCGGTCAGCATATGCTCAGTACTTTTTCATCAAACATTTTACTAAACCCTGGGATCAAAATGTTACCTACACTACCATTATTCTCAAGAAATATTTGTTATCAAGTGAACACTCTCTTGCAACTAGTATACTTGATTATGACATTTAACCTTCATTTTAAACTGCTTAGATTTTAAATAAAATAGAGGGCCTATACTTCTGGGTCTTACTGTGAGGAAGTTTCCACAGAAGATTAAGAAAGGACAACCCCTGAGTGTATGTGTCACTCTGGGCTAACTAGTTCTAAACTAGGTAAAATCCAAGAGAGCCAACTGAGTAACAATATCCATCTCTCTTTGCTGTGAATTTAATGTGATCAGCTACTTCATTGTCCTACTGTGACTATTACAACACACTAGACACCACACCTTCCCTGCTGAAATGCACAACTCCCTCAAACTCTGGTCACTAATAATCATTTTCTTCCTTAAGTTGTTGCTGTAGGGTATTTTGTCACAGCCATAAGAAAAGTAACTATAGCTCACTGTCACAAGTTAAACGATGAAGAGAGCTTGGTACTTAATTCTAGTTTAGGGGTACTTTCTCCACTTTGTAGTTGTGAAGCCCTTCAGAAAATGTAAGCTCTTAATTTGTAAAAACAGGTGTAATATAATAAGTGAGATAATTAGGAGAATAACATAAAACATTAACTACTAAATATTTGACACAGTGATTATTGGGAAAGAGTATTTATTATTATTATTATTATTATTATTATTATTATTATTATAATTTTTAAAACTGTTTAAGGAAAGGTTATAGCAAAATTACAACAAACCTTAATGTTCAATTATGAATACAAATTTCAAGTCAACTCCTTATTGTAAAGGGACACAAAGTAATGCAATTACCTACTGTCTGTGGCAATATTTATTGCCTAATCCATAGCAAAAAAGGAAAGAAAATTTTAGAGAAGTTAGTTAATACCAATATGAAAATAATGCAACTTTTCCATTCCTAACAAAATAATTGTTTCTAACAGAAGAATAGACACTAGGGTGTACAGTCGATAAAGGGTTCTACAAAAGATGAATCAGGCTCAATTACATCATTATTAAAAGTGAAAAAAACGAGAGATTTAAACTATTACAAATAGTATTATCAAAATTGGATACAAATGTAAAACATAGGCAATATCTATTTTTTTAATTTTTTTTTGTTATTTAGTATTTTTCTTATTTTACATAAAAATCACAGTTCCCTCCCTCACCCATCCTACCATGCTCTGCACCAGCAACCCCCATCCTATGTCCCATCCACTCCCCAGGGATGGTGAGGCCTCCCATGAGGGAACATCAAAATAAGTCATGATATTTGGGTCAGGACCTAGGCCCTCCTCCTTGTCTCTGGGCTAAAGAAGTATCCCTCCATGGGAAACGTGCTCCCAAAGTCTGTTTGTGCACTAGGGCTATATCCTGGTTTCACTGCCAGAGGCCCATGCCTTCTGAAAACCAAGTTCAGGGGAGCCGGGGTGGTCCTATGCTGGTTTCCTAGCCACCAGTTTGGTAAACTTGTTAAGATCAGCTGTTTTTGTGGGTTAATTGGACCTATTCTTTTGTTTTGTTTTGTTTTGTTTTGTTTGTTGTTTTGATTTGTTTTATTTTGTTGTTTTTCCCCAACTACCCACAGCTAAATACTGAGCTAAATTCCTTGAATCCATTTGCAGAAAGGGAGAAGTGATGAGCACAGGAGTCAAGAACGAGCTGAATTATAGGCTGGTGATCCTTTGCTCTATGTCTAAATATATGAGTGAGTACATACCATGATCCTCTTTTTGTGACTGGGTTACCTCATTCAGGATGGTTTCTTCAAGTTCCATCCATTTGCCTGCAAATTTCAAGATCCCATTGTTTGTTTCTTTTTATCTGCTGAGTAGTACTCCATGTACCACATTTTCCTTATTCATTCTTCAGGTGAGGGACATCTAGGTTGCTTCCAGGTGCTGATTATTACAATAATGCTATTAGCATAGTTGAACAGATGTCACTGCATGAATGTGGGAGTTGCTGTATCTTGAGGTAGACTTAGACTGCCATTTTCATGAGGAACTGCCATACTAAATCTTTTGATCCTTCATGTTCTCCTCCACTGTGCTCTTCTCCATTGTCTTCTTATGGGTGATTAATCTGGTGTAATATGATTATGGGTCTATGAATGTTGGCACATCACAAAAAGTATTTGTTTTGAAAATGATAAAATGAAATCTTTGCTATATGGGCTCTTAGGTTCAAATTTTTCATTCTTATCCTCAAGACCATGCTCTGTGATTACACTTTCTACATGAATTTTGAGATACATTTTTTATTTATATGAAAATATTGTACTGAAATTTTGATTCAGGATTATATTGAATTTCTACATTACTTTTGGTAGGTAGCTAATTTCACTATATTGATTATACAGTTCCATGAGCAGGGGAGGGTTTCAAAGGTGTGTGTGTGTGTGTGTGTGTGTGTGTGTGTGTGTGTGTGTGTGTTCATTTTCTTCCTAATTTTGCTATTTGAATGGGATTATTTCTCTAATTTGTTTCTCAATTTTCTTGCCATTGGTATATCAGAAGACTATGTATATATATATAACCCCATCCCATCCCCTTTTTTCTCCTAGTGAGGATGAAGCCCTCCATGTGGAGTCTTCAAAGCCTGTCATATCATTAGGAGCAATGCCCAGGCCCACCCCTATGTATTTAGGCTGAGGGAATATCCCTAAATGAGGAATGGGCTCCCAAAGCCCATTCTTATACTAGGGATAAATACTGATGTACTACCAGAGGCCCCATAGACTACCCATTCCTCCCAACTAAGTCCACATTCAGGAAATCTGGTTCGGTCCTAAGCAGGTTTCCCATCTATCAGACTGGAGTCCATGAGTTCCCCCTTGTTCAGGTTAGCAGTTTCTATGGGTTTCTGCAGCCTGGTCTTGACCCCTTTGCTCATCACCCCTCCCTGTCTGCAACTGGATTCCAAGAGTTCAGCTCAGTGTTTAGCTGAAGAAGACCATTCATATTTTTATGGTGATTTTCTACCCTTTCACAAAGATGAAAGATGAAAAGTGTTGACTTACTTTTCTAGCTAGAACTGAAAGTGATATATTCAAGTTATTTTCTTCAACACATGATAATCTTTAAAGATTTGTTTCATATATAAGGTTAATTATGTTCCCAGTCTCTCAACAGTTTTGTCATAAAGGTATATTGAGTTTCCATCAGTATTCCCTTCATTTGTTGAGACGAGTGTGTGATATCTGCATATGTGGCCATATATGATGAATTACATTCATTGAGTTATGTTTTCTGAAACATCCTAGCATATCTAGATTGAAAATAATTAGGTCATGATAAATGCTCTTTTTTATGTGATCCTGGTTTTGATTTGTATTTCACTGAAAATTTTTCGTCTATATTCATGAGAGATTATTTTGTAATTTTCTTTGTTGCTATTTCTATCTGGTTTATCAGTGTAATATCTGTTTCAGAGAAAGAATTCAAAGAATTCCTTCCCTTTCAAGTAAATGCAATACTTTGAGAAGTATAGATTTAAATTCTTTAAAGTTCTGATGGAATTCTATACTAAATATTTGGCCCTAAGCTTGGGTAATAGGGAGATGAGTTTTTTGTTTGTTTATGAAATTATTTCAATCACATTGTTTATTACTGCTCTGTTAAATTGTCCATCTCAGCTTTGGTTTTGTTGGTAGATGATATGCTGCAAGAAAATTTTCCATTTCTGGTTGAATTTTCCAGTATTCTAGACTATATAATTTAAATACTTTTTAATTTTTTTATTTTCACTTCATGTGTAAGAGTGTTTTTTTTATTTTTCTTTTTTCATTGCTATCCCAGTTCTCCATCCCTCCATCTCTCCTTTCCTCCCTCCCTCTCTTTCTTTCACCCTCACATGCCACTGACCACCATCCAATCCCATCCCCCCACACAAACATTCACACTCCAAATATAGGGTGATGCCTTCCAGGAGGGGTCATCTAAATCTGTTAAGTCATTTGGAGTAGGGACTATGCCCTCCCTCCTGCCTCTAGGTTAAAGGAGTATCCCTCCATGGGGAATGAGCTCCCAAAGTCATTTTATGCACCAGGGATACATCCTGGTTCCACTGTCAGAGGTTCTTTAGACTGCCCAGGCCTTCTAACTGAGACCCATGTTCAGGGGGTCTGAGTCAGTCCAATACTGGATTCCTAGCTATCAGTCTGGGGTCCTGTGAGCTCCTCCTTGTTCAGGTCAGCTGTCTCTGTGGGTTTCTGCAGTGTGGTCTTGTCTTTCCTCTCTGCATCTGAATTTCAGTTCGGCTCAAGTTTAGCTGTGGGTATCTGCTTATGTTTCCATCAGCTACTAGATGAGTGATCTATGATGTTGGATAAGTTACTCAGCAATCTCATTATCAGGGAAGGGCACTCATGGTACCTTTCCACTGTTGCTCAGATTGTTAGTTGGGGTCAGTCTTGTAGGCCACTGGACATTTCTCTAGAGTCAGTTTTCTCTTCAAACCTCTTTTATGTTCTCTCTCTCTCTCTCTCTCTCTCTCTCTCTCTCTCTCTCTCTCTCTCTCTCTCTCTCTTCTCTTCTCTCTCTCTCTTCTCTCATCTATTCCTCCCCTGACTCAATCTTCCTAGTCCCACATACTTTCCTCTCCTCCCTTTCTCTTTCTCCCAACTCCCCCTCCACTCACTGTCCCACCCCCCCCACATCCAATATGTTCAGGAGATCTTGTTCCTTTCCCCTTCTGTGAAGGATCTTCTCTGGTGGTGTTAATTATAGGCTAGTGATCCTTTGCTCTATGTCTAAAATCCATATATGAGCGAGTATATACCATGTTCCTCTTTTAAAAAAAATTTATTCTACACTCTGAACATTTCCTTTTCAATGAAATGTCATGCAATATACTCTGATTTCAATTTCTTCTCTCCCATTTCCTCCAGGTCTTCCACACCTCCCTATCAATCCATCTTTCCATACTTTCTCTCTATATCTCCTTAGAAGACAAACAAACAAACAATAAAAAGCAAGAAAGCCAGAGTAAAAATAAACAATATATCAAAAAATCAAAATAAACATACCCCACACACAATTAAAACCTATAAATCTGGCATATATTTTATTGTGATTACATCCCCATAAACTTTCCCAATACCCCATTCACTTCAATTTTATGTCATACTTTTATTAATTTTTATTTATGTATATATGTATTTGCATTTCACTGAGCCCAATTAGTGCTACTCACATGGTTATTGGCATGGGAAACTTACTAGTGGCCATATTGCTAAAGGAAATTGACTCCCTTGAGAGTTAGGAGGCCTAGGCAGTCGATGGGGCCCCTGGTAATAGAACAGCATTTATACCTAGTATATAAATGAACATTGGGAGCCCATTCCAAATAGAGGGATACTCTTTCAGCCTAAGCCTTGCCACAAATGATGTGACAGACTTTGAAGATCCCCCACAGAAGGCATTACCCTTTCTATGGAGCAGAAGAAGGATGGGTTGGGGGTAGGTGGCATGAGAGAATGGGAGGAAGAAGGAACTTTGATTGATATATAAAATAAAATTGTTTTTATTTATATTTAAAAATTTATAATACAAAAAGGAAAGTTACCCTCCTTTTCCCAAAAGCCTTCAATAGCCAATAGCTCCCAGTTAGTTTGAGGCCCCAAGAGCCATCTCCTTTAATCATTCTGAAGTTTTTACTGCCTTTAATCAGGCACAAAAAAATAACAACTCTGTGTTTCAATGATTTTTAAATCATAGTTTCATGTTTTGGTTTTCATTCCTATTCTTTGAGACCCTCCTTGATTTTAGCTATTTCTTTCTGAATATTTTAATTTTGTTTTGACCTTGTTTGTCAAATTCTATTATCAGAAAATTCCTGTTTTAATTTATTAAACCATTTTCATTTATCCTTGGCAGTTTCATACATATATACCATCTGTCTTGTTCATATCAACTCCAACTCCCCTTTGCTTTCCCTTTAGATCCCCAAAACATAGCTCTCTTTCATATGTACATGAGTATGAGATATTCTGTTGGATCATGAGAAATATAACAAGAGATAAACTTTGAAATAGTATTCATTCTTCCTTCCACTGTAGCCATCAATTGTCAATAGCTTCTCAGGAAGAGGTTGGGCCTCATGAATCTTTACCTCATTTATGCTGAAATTTGGGAAGCCTGGATCTCTTGCCTTGCTTGGGTCTGTTATTTTCCCATGTGTATTTGATCAGGCCTTCAGAATCATGCATCATTATCTTCTATGAAACAGGCCTAAAATTCAATCAGAAGCCATGTAGTTACCCCCATATGAGTCATATAACTCATTTGTGAATGAGTTAAGTATAACTGTCCTGTTTGTGGTAATATATTTTTTATGGTTTATGATCTAATAAAGCTTGCCTAGAGATCAGAATGCAAAGCTAGCCTCAGCAATAGAGGCCAGGCAGTGGTGACACACATTGTTAACCCCAGGACTCAGGAGACAAAGGCAGATGTTTTTTTCTGAGATCAAGGCTGCCCTGGGCTACATGAGAATAAATCTGTCTAAAAGAGAAACCAAGCTCACACCTGTAATCCCCACACTAGAGAGAATATGAAGAGCTCAGTGCAATCTCAGGCAGCAGTCTTGGAGGAGTAGTGGAGTTTAGAGATGCAACCTGAGGACAGAATTGACCCTTTGACCTGAGCATTGGTAGAGGTAAGAACTTTCAAGTGGCTGGCTGCTTTGTTTTTCTGATCTTCAGCTCAAACCCTAATATCTATCTCTGGGTTTTTATTATTCATGCTATACCCTGTAATGTAATTGGAACTATCACAACTAGATACCACATATTAACAAAAGAATAATAATAGAAATTGGTTTAGCTCTTTCTGAATTGTTGGGCAGTGATGTTTTATAGACCATCATATATTACAGGTTATTATCATTGCTCTTTGTTACCCCCCCCCCAGAACTAGTCAGCCAGAACCTATTACTAAGGACAACACATTTTGAGTTAAAAAAAAAAAACATGCTGAAATCAAGTTGGTACTGACATAAAACCTTTAACCCTATGGTCGTCACCAGAAGAGAAAAGAATCATTACTCTTAAACAGCTCCAAATTATGTGAATTACAGCAAAAACTATCCTGATAAAATACACCCCTGGTGGAATAGTGGTATGAATATCATGGAAGTTTCCAACCACTATGTGATTGGATTAAAGAAAAGATCCCAGAGATGAAACTCCAACCTGAAACCTGTAAAAAGATCCTGTAAACAGATATGTTACCATCCCTAAAGGAGCCCTTAAAACCACTTTGTTAAATGGACATATGTAAAGGACCTGTAATGACATATTTGCATAGTCATAGATTAATGCATCTCTCAAGCCTCACCAGAGAAAATTCTTCTTGTGACTAAGAACAATTAATCCAGAAATTCACTATTGCTCAATATTCAGATAATACCAGACTCAATAATAAAAGTAACATGTATTTAACACCTGTCTTCTCAAACCCAGAGACCATCATGGAAGAGGATGTTGAAATACTGTAAGACCTATAGGTGGGGAATGACTATAAGGGAACTAAATGTGTCTTCTGAATACAACAGGTTAGTTGCATATATGAATTCACAAATGTGACAGCATGCACAAGACATGAGGACTCTGAAGCCTGAAAAAACTAAACAGGGACAAAGGAAGGTAAACACATAGTATTCTTGCTGAAATAGTAGTAGTAGTTCATAGCTGCTAGAGGAAGGGGATTCAGTTTTCTTTATGGATGTAACCTCATAATGTAACCTCAAATTCCAATGAAAACCCCCAAACCCAACAGTATTTGAGAAGCAGATATTGAACTTCATGGGTTTAACACGCCACACCACACACACACACACACACACACACACACACACAGTGGTGAGTAGGAATTAGGTAGCAAGAATGAGCTATGGAAGCAATTGAATATGGTCAAATGCATTGTAAGAAAGTCTCAAAGAATTAATAAAAGTATTACCTCTGTCTTTTGTTTGGGACTTGACACCTCACTATAATTTGTTTTACAAAATGGGTTACAACTGAACTTGGTATATATTTTTAAAACCACAATATGTGTATATGTTTGGTGTATTGTTTCCTAGATCATAATGAAGTGACTTTCTTTATCTGTTCAGATTAATTTTGTCATGAAATCTATTTTGTCAGATATTCAGAGTACAGACAATTTCTTGTTTCTTTATCTTATTTTCTGGGAATAGTTTCCATTCATTCACTATAGAGGTACTATTTATTGGGGGTTGAATTCTCTATCATATTGACCACACTGACACAGATTATTTTTTTCTAGTCAAATCACTTAACCTGTATATTTGTTTGAGTTGAGTACATTAGTATTTAGAGTTACTATTAAACATTCTCTCCAATATTCCCTGTAGGGCTAGCTTTGAGGACATTAATTCCTTTAAGCTGTTTATAATCTTAGAAAATTTCTCCTCATTAATCAATTATTGTGGATAGATTTCCTGGATAAAAAAGTCTGGATTGGCATCTGTAGTCTTTCATAACTTGAATCACATGGCTCCAAGAGCTGAATTTTACACCTTCCACCGAGAAATTGACTCTTATTATGATACCCTGCCTTTACTCACAGTTTGGACCTGCTCTATTGTAGTTTCAGTACCCTTTATTTATGGTTAGTGGTTTTACTTATACAATATTAACAGTTTATCTACTGGGCCTGTCTATGTTGTACTTTTATGTACTTGGATTAGCATCTCTTTTCCTAGATTTGTGGATTTTTCTCCTAGCATTTAGTTGGAAATGTTCTCTGTGTAATTACATAGAAATAATCTCCTGCTTCCAAAACCTTAATTAATAGTTTTATCCATTTCATGGTGTGCCCTACATCCTGCATACCCCATTCATGATGTTTTAAAAATGTATCACTTTTTTAAATTGGTGATCTAGATTTTTGACATTGTTTTCACACTCTGTTTTCAAGCTTTCTTCCACGTGGTCCCATTCTGGTGGTAAGTCTTTGTTATGAGCTATTTGATTGACTTACTAAATTTTTAATTTTCAATTTTCATTTCTTTCTTTTATTTCTTTAGTATTTATCTTTATTGAGTTTTGTTTTCATATCCTGAATTGTGATCTTCATTTGATTACACTGCTTCTTTGTGGCCTTTAGGCTTCAATAAAGAGTTTATTCCTGTCCCTTTAACTTCTTTCATTAATTTTTTTACTTATTTTTTTAATTCATTGAACTCTTTGAAGGTATTTATATCTGTTTTTTTTTCTATTCCTTGGATGTTGTCTTGTTTATTCTCTTTTGGGATCACTACTCTGGGATTGTTGATTTGGAGATCATATCTCTCTTATTTCTTATGTTTATGAAATGGAACCTGGCTAATTGGAATTAGGTTTTTGCATAGGGCTTTTTATATGAGTTTCAAGACCCTTTATTTTGAATGAGTTTGTGGATAATGGATTCACTATTACCTTACTTGGGTGGTATGACATGAACTATGAAATGGTTAAATCTCAATCTTTTGGGTTTCTAAGAACCTAGAAATTTAGTTAAGCTGCCAGCTGTGTATTTTACATAAAGTTTTGGTCAATACTCTAGGCCTTGTATGTTCCTGTCTAATATAGAATAGCATCTGGAAGGTCCTGGAAGATGAAAGAGGCATGGGGTGTTTTAGGGAGATCTGAGGAAGCAGAACTGAGAAAGGGAGAAGCAAGGGTATTGTCTAGCCTAGTGCAATTGCTGCACATTCATGGAAAGACTATAAATAAAACCTTTGAGTGTTCCTAGGGGAAAGATCTGAGAAGAACAGCAGAGACATATACTGTGTCCCTTACAGCTGCTGGAGAGTCCCTGGAGAGCAGTGGGTGGTATGAGAGAATCCCAATTGAAAGGAATCAAAACATTTGGATAGGCTGATGAGTAGATCATGGGTCAATCCTCTTATATTTAAACAAAGTTCTTCACAACATAGAACTTTCCAAGTCAGCAGGACATGCCAGCCAGTGATACGCAGAGACCCATTTATCTTTGCATTATCAGCACTACAATAATTAGTACATGCCACCAATATGTGGCCACCAGCTTTTGAAATGTGAGCAGTTGCAAGAAAAGTACTTTACTAACAAATCTTCCTGCCCAGTTCCAGCCCTGAGCCTTACTTCACAGTCCTCCTAAATATGTTTGCACATTTCTACGATCAAACAATGTTTAGCTTGAAATCTGCATCTGTATTGTTTTCTAGAATTTGGAACTAAATTCATGTCGGTTTTGTGATGTCATCTCCTCTCTCAAGAGAGAGGGCATTGATCTGTGAAAGAGACATTTGTAGTTTTGACTCAACTCCAAAAGAGCAATTAGTGATTTGTTGAATTTCCTGTTTTTATTAGCAATGTACCCTTTGTTTCTCTAGCCTTTCTATAAAGTGCTTTCTCTCTGTCTTTCTCTTATATAATAAGATAGTAAGAAAAAAATGTAGCATCATTTAAACTTCACAGTCTCAACCATCCAAATAGCAGTGGTTAATGCCATTGTAATGGAACCACAAAACCTGTTTCAGCACAAGCTTCTACTCTATAGTTCATTCAAGAGAAATTTAATAGATAGAAAATTATCCATTTTAATCCACGTAAGAGCCTATTTTGTTCTTACTCTTAAAGGTAATCTGATATGCCAACAATTCACCAATATTTTAGTTCAATATTTCAACATTTTCAATGTAAGATCTTAGATGATGAACTTATAATTTAAGATTTATATACATTTACCAAAACAAATATAGTCAGATACACTAATAAATTCAAAATGCAAGTTAATAATTTATGTGTAAGATCCTACTTAATAACCACAACCCTAAAGAAGATGAGATCTTAAAATATATATATATATAGTTGATTACTTAATACATAAACACAAGGCATTAGGATTATACTTACCTCCTGTAACCTCTCCCACTCCTAGTGAACCTCTTCATAATCTTCTCAACTTCATAACAACTCTTTTTACTTCTTCCTGCACCTCCTTGCTTCTTCTTTTCTGTAAATTATTGAATACAATTAGTGATGTGCTGCTGGCTAGATTTAGGACAACCTGACTTTGAAGACAGTCTGATATTATGAATTTTTTGAAAAAAAGAGTAGTATATTATTTCTCAGGGCTGATGGTCTCAACCCCACCACAGCAATGGTTTCTTAGCTATGATTACAGTACCTACATTGTGTTCTATCTTATGGAGTGGGTACAATGTCTAAGAGAAAGCTGTTGATTACTTTCATAAAACCCTTGTCACTGTTGTTCCAAGTGGCATGCTTTGTCATGTCAAGCTTTATATAGCTCACTAATTTCACAGCATGGTAAGATCATTACATCTAGCAGCCAAGAATCTTACCATCAGATTCTGATAGATATCCAAGAGCCACAGCAACAGATTCTATTGTTTTAGTACAATTTTTAAGGAAATATTTATTTTTATTAAGCAATAAGATAGATGAAATGATGAAACGTGATAACATTTTAGGGTAAAACCTAAAAAAATTCATATCTCTAGAATTAGTTTTCTCTTCCCAGACTGATAACTGGGAATCCAGCATTATACTGACTCAGACCCCCTCAAAGAGGGCTTTAGAAGGCCTGGAATTATCAGATTATTTAATTAACTCTACTCATTCATACTTATGGTTGAATTTACATATTAACTAACTTTGGATTGTTTTATTATGTAACAAAGAGATAAAGCTGTTGAAGTACATCTAAAAACAGAGCCACCTGTCTTGTGCCTTTGGCCAATATGATAATGAGAAAATGAGTGAATTCAGACATGGAAGTAAGCTTTAATTGGGCCAGTGAGATGGCTCAAGAGGTAAATTACACTTGGTACCAAGACTAAAGACCCAAGTTGGATGCCCAAGACCTACATTGTGGAAGAAGAGAACCAAACCAAATCCTATGGGTTGCCCTCTCATCTACATTCATACACTATGGTTCACATGTATGCACAGGTCCACACAATAAATTAATATTTTAAAAATAATCCCTGATTAAAATCACCAGATTCCACTCTCTAAGCTCCAATAAAGTACACAGAGAATAGAGAGGACATCATTGAATCCTAAGTCAAGGCTCTTTCTAACACTTTCCAGTTCTGCAAGGCAAGAAATATCTACATAACTTAAATAATCATATATGATTCTCCACAAATGACTAATTAAATTTACCATTTCATAGATCAGTCTAGCTTTTTTTCTAAGCAATGCTACCAACTTTTCTAAAAAATTATACTTAGGACTAAAATAGATATATTAAATTAATAATCTCAGATATTCAGAAGATTTTCTGTGTGGGGATTCATTTATAGCTAAGATGAAACTGAGTAAGTCACATGCTTTTCAAATACTATAAGACTGGGAAACCACAAATGTATGTATAGCTAGATAGATAATAGTTAGATAGATGATACATAGATAGATGATAGATAGATAATAGACATATGCATATTTGTAGAAGTTAAGAGGAAAATAAAGACATATATTTGAAACTTTCAAAAGTCTTACTAAACCTGAGGTTTCAAGAAATGGAATGTTTAAAATATAAGATTATATTGTTTGACATGGTACATCATATGATCATCTAAGAAATGCCTAGAAAATCATGAGATAAAATCTTTTTTGGCATTGGTTGGACTAAGAACTTGTTACTTATCCACCCTTGCCTTGCCCTGACATTATAAGCTCCTTAAGGCAGGATCCAATCACAGGCATCTTCATGCTGCTAGCACCTCACAGGGAGAGTGGAAAGGAGACGCTACTGAACACAGTGCAAGATGTCTGAATTAATGCATACAACACAAATGGATGAGTAAATGAGATTAGCTTCAACTAAATTTGTTTGAGTTTACCTACATCGTAATTTCATGCCACCAAAATAATAAATGCCCTTCCAATGCTCACTTGAAAATTTTGGAATAAACAGCAGAATTGCATATTTATCACACTGTGAAAGCATTCATTATCACCTGGAACATGGACATTTAGGATAACTCTTCTATTTGAATATCACCCTAACACGAGTACAGCTGCCCATTAAAACAGACATCTAATCTGTACCTAACACTCCAGACATGTGCCCAACAAATATATAAATAGATATCCTGCCAGGAAACTCATCCAGAAGGAAACTACTAAATTAGGTTAGCCAATAGACATCTTCAATAGAATGTTTATAACCATATATTTTAATTTATTTTTAGTTTTTCCTTTATTTGAAAACTTATAACCCATGTGAATTTTCTAAAATATAATAGATGTTTTTCACAGCAACTTATTTGTGAATCTAATTGTTCTTTACAGATTTTATGAAATGAAATAAATGGAAATGACATATTACCAAATTGTATAAAACACTACTTATAATTGTGGATATTTTAAGACATTAGATGAAAGTCATTTGGAATTGTGGGGACAAGATTAAATTCAGTAAAACAGAACTCAGAGTGTCCTTGGTCCTCAAATTTCTTGTTCTCAGGACAGAGCCATGCTACCACATAACGACAGCAAACAAATAATTCCCCTTAAAATAAAAAGACACATTTTGCATTTGCCCAATAATATTTGCCTTGTTAAGCTACACCTAATTCATTTGTTCTGTGGACAAATTCTCTCAGTTTGCAATTTACAAGGCAGAGTGAATCAAAGATGGAGAAAGTAAATTACTAGTAGGTTTAATTGTTAGAGTTACATTTACATGGCTTCTATTGTTCAAAGGAACTTTTGGATATCATACTTCATTTGAATTTATACTCACTTGTCTTAGTTTAGAAAACATACACATATATAAAAACATAAATTTTCCTTTAACTTCATTGTCTAAAATACTAAATTCCAATATTACTCCACTCATATGTTGAACAATTAGTTAAATACATAACTATGCTATGGAGAAATAAAATTTGTCAGATTTTATATTGATTCAGCTTTAGTAAACCATGAAAAATGTTTTTTTTTAATTTGTTGAATATTTTCTTTAGTCATTCAATGTTTGCCATAGAACTAAAGGACTTTATTTTCCATTTACTTATAGTACAGTGTATTTTCTAAGGAAGTTTGGGCTTGCATGCTTCTATAATCTCACACTATTGTTTTAATGGCTATGATAACTATACTGATAAACCCTTTTAATTCTTAATGCTATTAATTTGCCCTTCTTCTGGATTCACTATAGCTGGAGTTTTGTTTATTTATTTATTTTTAGTAAATAAAGGGTTTTATTTTAGCTTGCAGTTTCAGACTATAATCCATCATTGCTTGGAAATCACACAAAGATCTTAAGACATCATATCTCAACTTGAAACGCCTGGTCTCAATGCAATCACCTCAGCTGTCAAAGAGCAGGAAAAAAATGAACCAATACATGAATACTTGTGCTCAATCCTCAATTCCCTCTCTACACTTAAGCATTTCAGAATCACCTAGCTTGAAAATAGAGCCACCAAGAATAGGCAGGTCTTTCCACCTCAAACAACTTAAAGAACTAAAGAACTCCTTTATACATACTTTTTTTTTTTTAACAGCATGTGTCAGGATTTTATTGTGGTTTTGTTTTTTTTAAGACAGTAAGATAACAGAGCTTAGGGATCATCAATAAAACTGTAAAAAAGCTTGGAGCAAAAAAAAGGAAACTACACATCTCCCTCTATTTCTACCATCCCATACACATCAAACTATTCAAACGCCTGGGTAAAATCCAGATAAGGAATCTCTTTGAAACTTGATTTCAGATGTTCTGATTTCCACAGCTGGTGGCTCTGTCCCTGGATTTTTATGGTAAAATGGAGCATGGTGCAAAGGTATCCAGAGCTCAGATGGGTTTCTGCTACAAGAATTCTTAGACAAGTCCCAAAGGAAGAATAGTAAGAGTGCCTCATGCTGTTAGAAATTCTTGTGGTCTGGCATGCGAGAGAATCCATCTCTAAAACTCTTGTTTCCAAACTGAGATGAGCGGTTGTTGGGCTTAGGTTGGGGTTTATAACCAATGCGACCATTAATCATTTGTTGACGGCTCTTGGGGTCACTGCTGAGCCCAGCAGCCCCTTCCACATCACTGGTTCCTGCACCTTCCACATCTTCCTTCTGTTTCTTACGGGTTTCCAAGTCCTTTCGAATGCTCTCAAACTCTTCGATGTCATCGAGCTTGAGCACCAGGCGTGTTGGTTTTCGTCTCAGCATAATGAAATCCACAGTAGGAGTCAGACCCAGTGAAATATGGTCAATTCACAGGATTATCCACACGATCTAATGAGGTCCTAAATGGATAAATCATTCATTAATCAGATGCTTCCTGTGCTGTGCTAGAGATGTTTAAAGTCACTGTCACAACCTCTTTTTAGGCCTCTGCAGCTTCCCAGAACCTCAACTCCCACCAAGAAGCCATTGCTGCGCCGCCCGAACTATCCCTTTGTACATATTCTTACAGGCTGAGCAGATGCAGACAAGATTCTGGGTGATTATATCTAGACGAATGTGTGGATTTTTAATCACATTTATAAGTTTATTAATAGCCATATTGCTTATATCATCCTGTTTCAGTTGATATGTTCACCAGCCCTGTGGTATCCATAAGACTAAGCACTGAGGGGAAGAATTAGATGGAGACATCCATTTTAACACTAAGTATTCCAAGGTCTCATTCTCTGCATACTCTCTAGCTGTAGTCTTAGTATTTGTTCCCATATAGTACAGAAGGAGACTTCTCTGATAATGACAGAGCAATGCACTGACCTGAGTCTAAATGTCATTATGAGTTATTTTATTGCTATGTTCCTTTCACAAAACAGTAGTATTTGGTTTCCCCCAGTTTCTTGGTCAAACTTATCTCTGGCTCTAGGCCATAGAATTTGCATATTTTAGGTATTGGCCCTGTGTCAGATTAATTGGTAAAAAATATTTTCTCATTCTGTCGGATATCTCTTTGTCTGAATTAAGGGACCCTTTGCCATAAAGAAGCTTCTCGGTTTCAACAGTTTAATCTGTTTGCATTTACTAATTGTTGATCTTAGTGCTTCTGCTATTGACATTCTATGTAGAAAGTCTTTTCCTGTGCCACTGAATTCAAACTGTTACTAAGTTTCTCTTCTACCCAATTCAATGTATCTGGTATTATTTTAGGTCTGATCTATTTGCAATTGAGGATTGTCCAGGGTGATAGTAAGAATCTATTTGGATTCTTTTACATCCAGATTAACAGAACCATTTATTGAATGAATATGGCACCTTTTTTCCAGTGCCTATTTCTGGAATCTTCATCAAAAAGCAGATGGCCAAAGGTGTTTATACTTATATATGAATCTTCCATTTGACTCCATTGATCAGCATATGTGTTTTCAAGCTAATACTATGCTACTTTTATTATAGCTCTGTGGTACAATTTGAAATCAGCGATGGTGACTCCTTCAGCAGTTGTTTTAAGGATTGGTTTTCATATCTTAAAAACTTTCACTTGCTTTGTTAGAGTTATACCAATATATTTTTTATATTCTCATGGTTATTGTGAATGGTGTTGTTTCCCTGATTTCTCTCTATTGTATGTATATAGACAAGCTACTGTGTTTTTTGTTAGTTAATTTTGTATCCAGCTACTTTACTAAAAGTGTTTATCATCTCTAGAAGTCTTGCAGTGAAGTTTTTCGGGTCATTAATGTATGCTATCATATTTTCTGTAAATAATGATACTTTGTGTTTTTTTCTCTTCCTATTTGTATACCCTTGAAAGTATCCTATTATTCTAACTAAAATTTCATCTACTATATTAAATGGGTTCAGGAAGGACAACTGTTTTCATTCCTGATTTCAGTACAAATGCTTTGGGTTTCCCTCCATTTAAGCTGTTGTTGGCTATTGCTTAAGCTAAATTACCTTTGTTATGTTTGCCATGCCCCTCAAATCCCTAATCTCTCTGGGACTTTATCCTAAAGGGATGTTCGGTACTATAAAAAGGACTTTTCTGCATCTAATAAGATGACCATGTGGCT